>CM069916.1:76142829-76673186 GCA_036172215.1 Camellia granthamiana
CACAAATAGGGCTAAACTATCATGCAAGAAAAAGGCCTAAAAGAGGGATAAAGAGACAAGTGGTAGAAACTGACCTCAAACGGAGGAGAGCCCTTCAACAAAGTTGAAGAAGGGCTCAAAAGAAGACATTTTACAGTTTATGACCAAGTCCAAAACAGCTCACAAATAAGCCTAAAATATCATGCAAAAAATAGGCCTAAAAGAGAGTTTAAACACAAAGGGTGAGGAGGAAATCTCAAACAGAGAAAGACCCTTAATAAAGCATGAAGCTAAGCTCAAAATAAGACCATTTTCAGTTTGGGTCGGAGTCCAAAAATGTAAGCGTGTATGGCTTAGAAAGCATGCAAAATAGGAACAAAAAAGAGGGAAAAGAAGCTTACCCTTGTAGCACAAAGCTCCAGCAGCTTTTGGTTGAAGAAATGGTGCTCCTAATCTCTGGAAACAGCCTCCAAGTTGCTGGAATGGAGTGTGGAGGTGTGGTACTATGGGTTGGTGTAGAAATGGCCAAGAACCAAGGGTGTTTTGAGGGTTGGAATAGAGAGAGAGGGAGACTTAGTGCAAGAGCTCCAAAACAAATTTTGGAACCCTCCAAAATGCAGCTGGAGCTGTTGGTTTTATATAGGAGGAGAAGGGAAAAAAGGGGGGGAAAATCAAATTCGAATTTCCCTCCCAAAACGTTGACCCTCGGGTACAGGGCCTAGAGGAAAACAAATTGCACAACTAGAACACCCTTGGGGAGGGTACCATGGCTGGCCAGCTCAAAAGGGCAAAAAAGGTCATTCAACCAGCTAGGTGGCCGGCCTGCCACATTTTCTGGCCGGCCTGCTACTTTCAGGACAAAAAAATGGGTCTGCCGGAAATAAAGGTGGCCGGCCAGTGGTAGGGAAGCCCAATGGTGGCCATTCAAGTGTCCAGATTGAAGCTCCAGAAGTTAGCTTTCCAATGGCGCAAACCTTGCATTAAAATTCCTCCTATGGAAAAAGTTATGCCCTTTTTGGTGAAGCCGCGCAGATTCGGTTCAAACGGAGTGATGCCCTACTTCAATCAACCATATCTCCCCCGTCCGGAATCGGATTGAGGAGATTCTTGAGTGAAAAATAAAGCCCCGGAAGTCTTATTTCCAATGGTGGTGGCCTCATAGCTTGATTCCAAGTATGCAAATGAATAGGCCTGATTCGGCGGGGGCTGCTCGACTCTTTCTTAACGGTTCGTGCCCATTTTCTCCCCCAACTGGATTTCTTCCCTCTTCTCCTTTTTTCTTCAACTCCAAACCCCTAAGTAAGGTGTTTTGAAAGATTTTTCAAAGATTTCATCTCTCTTTCATTCATTTCCACTTTGTCCTTGCTCGGTTTACCGAAAAGCGCAACATTTAACAAAATGTGAGCCTCGGAACATCGTAAAAACTTTATTTCAAAAACGTTTTGAAAGAGAGGGTTTTAACACTAAAATCTTTTGATCAAGATCGTTTTGGTCCAAAAAAAAAAAGGGTATGAAGTTGAGATTTGACTCTCTCTCCTTGCCGAAGAAATTGAACCTTTGCACTGCACAACTTCCAAAACCATCAATCACGTCCAAGTCTTAAAGGTGGTAAAAAATGGGGTGTCTACAGGAGCGCCCTTCGTGAATGACACGTTTGGGCCGAAAAAGCCTTCGAATTCGAAGCGCCCTTCATGGAAATCATGATTGGCCAACATTAAAAGCCTCCAAATTCGGAGCGCCCTTCGTGATTGACACGTTTGGGCCGAATAAGCCTCCGAATTCGAAGCGCCCATTGTCAAAGTCACGATTGGCCAACACAAAAAGCCTCCGAATTCGGAGCGCCCTTTGTGGAAATCACGATTGGTCAACATTAAAAGCCTCCGAATTCGAAGCGCCCTTCGTGATTGACATATTTGGGCCGAATAAGCCTTCAAATTCGGAGCGCCCATCGTCGAAGTCACGATTGGCCAACACAAAAAGTCTCTGAATTCGGAGCGCCCTTCATGGAAATCACGATTGGCCAACATTAAAAGCCTCTGAATTCAGAGCGCCCTTCGTTGAAATCATGATTGGCCAACACAAAAAGCCTCCGAATTCGGAGCACCCTTCATGAATGACGCGTTTGGGCCGAATAAGCCTCCGAATTCGGAGCGCCCTTCGTGAATGACACATTTGGGGGCCGAATAAGCCTCTGAATTCGGAGCACCCTTCATCGAAGTCACGATTGGCCAACACAAAAGTCTCTGAATTCGGAGCGCCCTTCGTGAACGACGCGTTTGGGCCGAATAAGCCTCTGAATTCGGAGCGCCCTTCGTGAATGAGACGTTTGGACCAAATAAGCCTTTGAATTTGGAGCGCCCTTCGTGAATGACACGTTTGGGTCGAATAAGCCTCCAAATTCAAAGCGCCCTTCGTCGAAGTCACGATTGGCCAATGCAAAAAGCCTCCGAATTTGGAGCGGCCTTCGCGAATGGCACGTTTGGGCCGAATAAGCCTCCGAATTCGGAGCTCCTGTCGAGACTTGTGATTGACAAGCGCAAGCACGATTGACGTAAAATAGTAGACACAACTTAATCTACAAGCATTGATCGAAATAAGCATATGGACATTTCGAATAATATTTTTTATTTAATAGATCATGAGTACATGCTTTACATAAAAACAGAACAATGTACATCAAAATTATTCGGCTCCCTCATCGTCATCAGTCTTCTCGGCATCGAAAGCCTTGAACGGAAAAGTATAACTCTAATAGAAGGGTGACACCGGATCAACGCCCGCGGCCTGGAGCGCCTTGATCCATCCATGCTTAAATCCGCGATTTTCGCATCGACATACTTCATCAGCTAGTTTTTCCTTTGTCTTGTCTATTCCAATTTTTTGGCCGTCATGGAAGCCTTTTTCATAGGACCTGGCCTTCACAGATTCTATCGTGAACATGCTCTCCGTTTCTCGATCGGCAATTGCATGATCCAAAATTCGACGGTTTACTCGCTCCGCGACAATCGGATTCACTTAACTCGTCGAATGAGTCTCAAAAGTGTTAGCTTTCTTTAGCTCATTTTCGGCCTTCTCTGCGTGAGCTTGCAAGCTCTGAATATGAGCATCCCTTTGCTCTATCTCCCTTCTCGCGGTATGAAGCTGCATGCCGATTTCATAGGCGGTATACAAACCCTTTACTGCTCCATGAACGCCCTCCCGAAAAACTTCATAGTCAGCCCGGCCGACTATGGACTACTGAACTTCTGGCGGAAAAATTTGTCTAGCGAACTCGACTGCTACATTTGGGTCGCGGATAATGGAATCCGCTTCCGTCATCGGTTTGTTCCCAACGAAAATCGAAAAACTCAACAAGCGCGGTGTGGCACAGGTTTCACCTCTTGAGCGAGGGGAGTTACCTCGTTGCTTTTTTTTCCTTTCTGGGTGACCTACTTCGATGACTTGGGGAATGGCGCTTCTCACGCTCCCTCGACGTCCTACTTCCCGTGTGCGTAGGCTCGCCACCTTGATTCATCTCTGCATCTAGTTCCGCCAGTGTTTTACCCTCCCCTCTATTGTTGAAGACTAGTCTTCTTGCCATCCACAATCGTCCACACTACCTTTTTCCTCTCCCAATTTGTTGGATTTAAATGCAACAATGGCACCTTCGCGCACGTAGCCCCCACTCTTTTTATTCATTACGAGTGTAGCACTCCAGAGGTGCTCTTATCAATGCTTGCTTTTAAGGCCTTGCGCCGATAAGTTCATGTGCCCTAGCCAATCTATGAACCACCGATATTCGGCGTTGCAGTTCATTCATTAGCTGGGGCAAAGGCAGATTCATTAATCTAATCAGCTAAATTTCAAGGCTTGCGCCGATGAGTTGACGTGCCCCAGCCAATCCATGAACACCAATATTCAGCGTTTCAGTTCATTCTTTAACTGGGGCAAGGTAGATTCGTTAATCTAATCGGCTAAATTCGAAGGCCTTGCACCGATGAGTTGATGTGCCCCAGCCAATCCATGAGCCACCGATATTCGGCGTTGTAGTTTATTCATTAGCTGGGGCAAGAGAAGATTCGTTAATCTAATCGGTTGAATTTCAAGGCATTGCACCGATGATTTGGCCTGCCCCAGCCAATCCATGAACACCGATATTCGGCGTTCCAGTTCATTCCTTAACTAGGGCAAGGGCAGATTCGTTAATCTTAGCGGCTAAAGATTCGTTAATCTAATTGGCCAAATTTCAAGGCCTTGCACCGATAAGTTCATGTGCCCCAGCTAATCCATAAACCACCGATATTCGGCGTTCCAGTTCATTCACTAACTGGGTCAAGGGCATATTCATTAATTTATTCACCGATTAGTTCATGTGCCTCAGCCAATCTATGAACCACCGATATTTGGCGTTCCAGTTCCGTAGCTGAGACAAGGGCATGTAGGTTCGTTTATTCGACTAAATTGCAAAGATACGCAGCTATCTAATCGGCAGATATTTAATTGGATGTTTAATTTGCTCATCTCATGATCTTATATCTTACTAGATTGTTAAGTAGCACATGCAACAGACAGAAAAAAGGAAATTTTCATTAATAAATTAAGTACAGATAATAGTCATTTTACACATGAAAATTACCCTACATTTAACTTCTAACTAAAGTAAACAAACAAAAATCTACTAACAAAAATCTACAAAAACTATGCATGAAAGATGCCTAACAAAAATCAAAATGTTACCCTAGTAAATCTTCAGGGTTAGACTCCAGCGGCTCAACGTCCACCTGCTCGTATGGAATCGGCTACGCCAATGTCACATTAGCGGCAGTGAGGGCTTTGAGCCAGCCATGTTTGAAGCCCTGATTCTCAAACTTGGGTACTTCCTCCACATAGTTCTCCAAGGCTGTGTCCTTCCCAGCTTGGAACGCTTTGGAAATCTCAGAGTCGGCTATTTCCTTTGCCTTTTTCGACTCTTCCAAATCGACTTCCAACTTGGCAATCACCTCCTTGGCTAACTTGAGTGCGTCTTCGCTCACGTTTTCCCTCTCCTCGGTAGCCAATTTGAGTTAGTCAGAACTTTTCACCTTTTCTGCCTCGACGTCGGCTCTTGTATGCTCCTCCGCCGCTCTCGCCGCCTCGGACTCGACTCTTTGAGTGGCCTCCACAGCCTTACTCTTCTCATTTTCAATTTCAATTTTCAAAAGCCTAATCTGTTCAATAGTATCATGTTGACGGCGGCCGATCTCGGCTATCCTCCCTGCTTTTTGCAAAACAAGGAATTAGAGTTAAAAAAAAAAAACTAATAACAAAAATAAAAAAATATATAGGTAAAAGACTGCAGACAAGGTTAAGTCACGTACCGATATGGCTGATTGAGCGGCTAATGCTATTGATAGCAAATCTGGCTCCGCCTGAAAAGTCACTTTGTCAACCGGTAGGGAAATTGAGGAAGCCATGCTCAAGGCCACAGCCGGATCTTTCAGAGCCGACGCATCAGACGCAATCGGCACATTCTTTATCCTTGGTTGGACGATGAATGGCACAACCGAGTCCAACTCCTCCAAGCGCCGCCATTTATCTGTAAGTGTTTCCTCAAGGCCGGCTTCGTGCTCAGCGGGACGCTTATCCCCTCTCTGCTCGGCCTCCTGATCCAACTATTTGATAATTTGCTTTGACTCGGCCGTTTCAACCTGCTCCATTTCGATATCCGGAAGAGAAGACTCAGCCACGACAATAGAAGGAGGTTCAGATTGGTTGGTCTCGGCCCTCCTCCGGGCGGCCATCCATTTGGCATTTTTCCTCCTGGCCAGTTGCGTAAGCGATTCCCCAGCCATGTTCTCAAGGTCCTAAGTCGGTAAAAATGTCTTCAAATGAGACATCCCCTAAATCTGAAGTAAATGGAGGGTTAGATCGATTAAGGCCGGCTTCTTCAAAAGCCAAGTTCAGAGCCTCGTCAACTTTTTCGGCTTCCAAAATGGGCTGATTCGGCTATTTGGTGACTTCTTCGGCTACTTGTTCTTTCACTTGCTTCGAATCAGAAGCTTCCAAACCAATCTGCTTGAGGTTTTTGAAGTTGGGGAAGATAAGAGCCGTGAGCTACTGTTCGCCCCTTGGAATCAGAATGTTGTCTGCGGCCGAAAAGGTTGCGTAAGTCGGCTCATATCTGAGAAGTATATGAGACGCCCTCCCTTGCTTCTGGAGGTTTGGATGGCCAAAGAAATTAAGTGCGGTTTTGATTTCCGCAAGCACGGCCTTGTCGGCCGAAATCAGAACTTTCTTCAAATCGTTGCCTGCATAAATAAAGCGGTAAGTGCATGGAAGGAAAGCCGAGTAAATATATAGCAAATACATGTAAGAAACTATACGGCCACCTGGTTCGCCTTTTCGTCTAGGCACAGGATCTAGGCAATCTTCGCCCTCGCCGAATTCCCAGTTGCCTCGGACAATGACCATGACATCGTCAACTCGCTTGCCAGAGCTGGCAAGCATAGTCACCAAATGATGGTCAGCGTCCTTAGCCCTGAAAAGCATAGTCACCAAATGATGGTCAGCGTCCTTAGCCCTGAGAAAGTAGCGCCCCTGCCAGCCAGAAGACTTGGCCAAGGCATAGCAATGCCAAATAGCAGGGATACCAAGATTGATCCTAAGGCGTCGGTTCAACTCTACAATTCCCATTATGATTCGGTAAAAATTTACATTAGGTTGGGAAAGGATTAGACCCCAGTGGGGAAGGACGGCCCTTAGAAATGGGTGAAGGGGGAAACGGACTCCGCCCTCAGTAATTGATAGGAGAGGAAAGATGATTGTACTCTCATCAGTCCTCTCCATATCAAGTGTGCTCTCTGCCACGAGTGATAGGTGAATGTGTCAGGAATGGCAAAATGGTGTCAAAAACCAGTGACTCGATCCGCAGAAAGAAGGGCTTTCAAATGTTTGGCCATCCTAGCCAGTTTAGGGAGTATGTTAAACTAAAAACAAACAAGGAAATGGGATTCAAAACGGGGGAAAAGAGAACTTACAAGAAGCGGAGAAGACAATGAGAAACGAGAGGAAGTTGCAGAGGTCGCGAAATGAAGGTGTTATACTGAAAGGCGAATCAGAAACTTTGAGTATTCAAAAAACATACATTCGAAGGGACAAATTTTTAAATCGCATTAAATGAAGGAAGCGTACGAAGGGGCGGGAAATTGTAATGATGACCAAAAAACGCATGCGTTCTGACACTTACGTTGGAATGAGGTTAACCGCCGAATTTTTGTTTTGACTTTTCAAGTTCGAAACCAAACACGCCGACTAACTGGTGTTAGTAGGATGTTTGGGGGGCAATTGTGGGAGTCGAATGTCGGTAGATGCAGAGAGGCTGAGTACACACTTTGAAAATCAGGATATGTATTATATTCAGCTCCGTCGTGTACGATCCAGAAGCCGAATAGACTAATCGGCCATAGAACCAGTTGAACAAAAAGCCGAGTGGGAACTGGCATATGACAGAAGGGGCCGAATGAACAATCACGCGATGGATTAAGAGTGGGCCTGACCCTGGGGCCCAAAATCGAATATAAATAGAGGAACATCAACCAAAGAAAGGTATGTGCGAACAGACCCAAAAAACTTAAGACTCAAGCAAAACATGAGACCTATACTAACTTGTCCGTCGGAGTGCTAATTCCGGCACCCCCGACAGAAGTGTTAATCCCTTTTTCAAGTGGCAATCAGAGGATCAGGGACGCCCTTCAGGAACCAAGAGTATTTCCAAACCTACTCCTCCATAAACTCTAAAGAGAGGTTGCGCCAAATAATCCAATACAGTTCCAAAATAAAATTTTATAAGTAGCTCTATAAATTGTATCAAATAGATCTATAAAAAATGAAAGAGCAGAGCTTCAATGTAGACTGGACACAGTTCAGTAGATCACTAAGACCAACCATAAGCCTGACTCCAATAATACAATTTGTTATTTTGTAGTGTTTTATAAAAGAAAAATCTATATATATCAAATCAATTTTATTTTTCAACTAGACAAGTTTTACTCAAAATAAAATGTGTACATAAAGTAGGCCATTGTTAAAGGGAAACATCTTCATAATTGTTATCCTTCAAATTGGGCGTTGTGGCATCTTTATTTTTATTTATTTATTTATTTTTGATTAATTACTCATAGATCTTGTTATAACGACTTATGCATCATTAAATTTCACAAGTGTTTGCATAGATTAAATAGTTTTAAAAATTGACAGTTAATGACACTTTTAAATCTATTGCTAAAAAAAGACAAACAGTGACATTTTTCTGTAACAATTTTCTAAATCTTTCACTAAAAATGTCAATTAATGGCATTTTTCTGTGATAAATTTTTTTAAATTGTCACTAAAAACTACCAATTAGTGATACTTTTTATAAAAACACCACTAAAAAAATAAAAAAATAAAAATAGGATTTTGTAGTAACAATTGAAAGTGAATAGATTAATGCATCAAAAAGTTAAAAGGACTTATTGGTGCACCTATCTTCCTAATAAGAGCAACTCCAACGGTCATTTGGTAAAAAGAATAGCTAAAATTATAATTTAGCAATGAATAGTATACCAAAACGTTATAGAATAGCAATATTGCTCCAACAGTGAAATTGCTATTTTTTAGCTTAATCGGAAGACCAACTAGATGACTAGCAGGTTCTAAAATTCTGCAATGGATTGCACCAAGTGGTTGACCAGCCGGTCATCCACTTGATCGACCACTGTTAGTCCATTATGGAATTGGGGAGCTCATAAGCACACTGCAACACCTGCCTAATTCATCAAGAAGAAACTCCAGAGTCCACATATACCATATCAAGACCCAACATACATTATTTGGAACTCATACCCACTTAAAAACTTACGGTTATAAGTGGAGAGCTTATCTAATATATATTAAGACCTATCTCTTTTAGTCTTTATCCGATGTGAGACTCTGCGTTCACACATGTTCCAATAATCTACTCCTTATATGTGAACCAAACATTGGGCCTCTCCTTACTCCCCCTCGAGTCTTGATCTATAATCTGCAAGTTCATTATAGATCATACGCACTCCCCCTTAATCTTGATCTATAATTCTCCAACATTGAGTCCAATCCAAGCCACTCACACACACATACACACTTAATTGTGAGCCACCATACTCTATTGAAAGAGCCACCTTGCCGTGATCCAACCTCCACGTGCATTAGGAATTTTATTTTTTGCTCCATCAAGAGTCACCATGAATTTTTCTTGCCCCTTCAAGAGTTTTTGTGCAAGCCAAAGTCCACTAACATCAATGCTCAAAGAGAGTCCGTCCATAGATCGTCTATTGTTGGCTCTGATAACAGTTGTTAGGAAATTTGGAAGCCCATAAGCGCACAACAATATCAGCCCAATTTATCAGGGAGAAACTCCAAAGTCCACATATACCATATCAAGGCCTAACATATATTATTTGGAACTCATACCCACTTAAAAGTTTAAGCTTATAAGTGGAGAGCCCATCTAATATATATTAAGACCTATTTGTTTTACTCTTTATTCGATGCAAGACTCTACTTTCACACATGTGCCAACAACCACCTGGTCGACCACCCAGTCATCTACTCAATCGATCACTAGTCTCTCAAAATTGTTGCACTGTCAGTTTTAACTATAGGTAAAATTGGTGCACAATTTGATAGAAGATATAGCAAAAGTATAATTTAGCAACTCTGTTAGCTCACCATTGGAGATGTAAAAAGTGAACTCCATACTATTTTATAACAATAGCAGCTCCAATGCCTCACCGTTGAAATTGCTCTAAGACTTTTCAATTAATCCCCTTTTTTTTTTTTAACAATCAACAACAATAGTTCACATAGTTGTAAAATAAAGTGCATCATATGGGATAAGTCTCTTCCAAAATTTAATCATGAATTAATCACTGAATAGCAAGCACTTTTATATGAACAATGGATTATTTTGATAAATAACTAATTTGTTAAATTTTTATAAAAAGACGTATAAAAAGATCAAGAAAAAAGTTGATTTTTATATAACACATCATTTTTTTTTTTTTAACTTTTTATTTAGAAGCATATGTGAGGTAATTCATTTATTTGTTTTCTTTTAAATTTTTTTTTTTTTTGGGGTTAACTAGTGGGCGTGTCTTGCACTTGATTTTTTTGTTCCAAATTTTAAAATGCACAAATAAGATAGTAGGACAAAAACTTTCATTATCTAAATTGCAATCCAAAATAATATTATGCCCAAATCATGGCTTATTTGATTTTAAAGAAGTTTTTTAATCCAATTTGATGTTGTATGGTTTTCATCATTATGTTATCTAACGGATGATGTTGTATGCTACGTATAAAATCCAAGCGTAAGGATTTTGTAAGAGTACTTGCATTAGTTTTCTAAGAATGCTCTAACTTATTGCATTGTAGTGCATTGTTTAATCTATACCATAGAAGTAAAAATAGCAAGGACCATTACTCTAACGTAATTAAAGATGAGTTGGGTTTCTCTGGTCCATATCTGTGGACTGAAAAGAAATTCGTGTACTACAATTTTTTAAAAATTATCTAGCCTACTACAAATGTCTTGTGGTCAGTACAAGGACTAAATTTCATTACCAAATGTTGTTATGACTGGTAGAATGCTGTGTAGATTATCATGGTCACGTAGTAGGTGTTGTAAAATTATTTGCAAAATACTATAATAAAATAAATGATAAATTTCTTTGCAAAATACTCTAAGGATAATTAAATATAGAGAGAAATTTATCGATAAAACGTGTGCTCGCTATTTTTAATAATTGAAAGTAGATTTTCTTTCCTCTAAGTGCGAGACACGACACTGTTGAAAAATAATGATTTTTTTGTGATTTTAATGCGAAATTAAAATGGATCCTAACCAGTGGTTGTGGTGAGTCTAAGTGGATTTAGATTTCTTGCAATGAGATCTTTACATCACAAAAAAAAAAAACAAAAAATCATTAAGATTTGAATTAAACATTGTCTTATAAAGTTAACCTCATGAATGAGGTATTGGGAAAAGTGTGCAACCACCTATTCCACATTTATTATAGAAAAAAATATTGATGGGTATTTGAATTCCTAATTTTTGCTAAGGGTGTGAGCCCTTTGAGATATCCAAATTTTCCGAAGGAAGGGAGTTATGGATGGTTCAAGGATAGGCTTGGGCCAAGACTATGGTCCAAGTTGGTTATGCAAAAAGTGTCACACGCGCGTACACGCATCACTCGGACTGGGCCGGGTCTAGGTCTGGGGTTTGTGGATCTTGGGCTTGAGGCTTGCTGAATTGGATAAGGCAAGGTTTGGGGCACCAACCTAATCTATTTCTGAACTGGGTCAGATGATAGTGGTTATTACAGATATACACACATGTATATAGAGTTTGTAATCTCTATACTTATAATAGATTTATTCCATCAGTTTTACATAAATGAATTCTACATTTGTTGCTAGCCTTCATGACTAAGGCTTCTCCACTCTCCTCCTATGTGTATAAATTGAGACATCCCTCCTTTGGGTTTCTCCCCAAAAAATTTCCTTACTCTCTTGTTATCTTGTTAGTCCACCTATGTACTTCTTCCTAGTATGAGAGAGTATTGTCATTGTCAAGTTTGCTGAAGCTAAGAGTGCTGCCATTGTCAAGTTCGCCGAAGCTATTCAGAAGGTGCTCCTACAATAGCTGGTTTCGACCGTTGTTTTCTGGGAGACAAACATTGGCGTTCCTCTAACACTCGTCGGTGAGGCGGCGAATCTGTTTTAAGGAAACTGTGTTTACCACATGGTTTGGTTTGTTTCCTGTGTTTATTTCCTTCCAGAATTTTGATTGCTTTATATTAATTCCTGTTCTTGCAAGTTGTAACTTCCAAGTTTAGTAGTTATCTTATATTTTGTTTTGTAATCCGAATTTAAATAAATCCGAATTTGTTTTATTTTATATAAATATGCATTTTATACAACAATCTTAAAATAAATTATTTGTTTTCTAAAAGAAATTACAAAACAGATTCCTTTTGCAAAACGGTTTTATAAACGGATTGATTTTCTAGGAAAATAAAAGTTCATCAATTTACTTACTCTTTGCTTTTATCATATATATATATAATAGAACTAGGTTTTTTTAGTCTTGTTGCATGCCTTTTTCTTTCTAGTGTTTTTGTTTTAGTATAATTCTTGGGAATTTAAATTAATTTAATTGTTTGGAGTTATTAGTTTTGGTTTTTTTTTTTTTTTTTTTTTTTGTTATTTGTGTAGTAGCTTGTCTAGCATTTTATTCTTTAGTTTATTTTATTTAGCTTTTGCATTATGTTGCTAGAAGGGAAAAAAATAGTTTAATTGCATAAGACTATACAGTTTTTATATTATTTGTTTTATGTTTGGTTGTGGTTAACTTTCTTTATAGGTATACTTATGCAAAATGAAATGGAAAAATAAGAACAAAACAAAACAAATATAATTTGGAACTTTAAAACAAGACTATTGTCACGACCCAACCCCCATCTAAAGGAAGTAAAGAAGTGACCAGCCAGTAATCCGAGATTACCAAAGGCCTGTTTAATAGTAATACCGCAATAAGGGCTGGCGAAAGCCAATAAATAAGAAAATATGATGTCCAACGAGCTGTGAAGACTTAAATGAACAAAACAGAACTTTATATGTATATACATATGCACACCAATCCACATCAAGTTTGTGTACAAACATAAACAAAACTCAAGGAGTTAATCCCAATAACCAAAAATCAGTCTTAAGCAAAAACATTCATACTTGTATACAAAACCACCCATGAAGCCTAGGAGCTTGACCACTTGGAACCTTGCAATGAGGCATTAGAGTTGGCTTGACAAAGTAGAGGCTAGGTCGACGCCACTAAGTCCGGTCTTGCACTTGATCACTTACATACATATATAAACAATGAGTTAGAGCCCAGTGTATAACAATTATGTAAAAGGGTTTATGAATGATGTCCTTACAGTAATTTAAAACAGTTAGTTTCAGTAGTGAATCAGTTCTCAAAGTAGTATCTCATACATTTCAGAGTCATAATGAAATCATAACAGTTATACGCGGTACATCCAATAGCAGAACAATACAGTAGATCTTAAAGACCGAATAGTCATTTGAAGGCTATCAATACAGTAAATAGTAGTTCCAAGAATTGGAACTGACAGAGATCTCTGTAACAATAACCATAAACAGTAACAGTAACAGATGCTATGGATGCCATGAATACAATTCATAAAATATGACAATCAATCATTCAGTAAACAATATCATTTCAGAAACAGTGCATTTTATTGATCAGAAAATAATTATAATTGAACATAGCTTTATAACATTGTTACTCATAATAGGATCCCTGAATCACATGATCACAGTGCGGCGTTTCACCTACACAAGCACATTCAAGCACAACATTTCAAAATACAGTTCATCCATTCCATCGGTTCATAACATATTCGCCTATTTGTTACTTATCCACTAAATCGTTCCTATTCGTTCTTTAACTTTTGCTGTGATCATGAAATGTATATGAATGTGAAATACACGTGAAAACCGTGCAAATAGAGGCCCAAAAGTTAGAAAATGGAAAGAAAACAAAACTAAGCCTGCCTTGCAGGTCGCACGTTATAGCTCGACTTTTCGCGCTCCTTTCGGAAGGCGAATGGCCTTACAGTTCGGACTCTCATGATTCTTAATCTGATCTCACAAGTGCAATGCGAAATAGATAAACACCAAAGAGTCCAAATCCAACAAATCTTTTGGAAAATCAATTTTGAATCAAATGCCAAAAATGGACTACTTTGCTAGATTTCAGAGTTGCCAACTAAATATTTTTGAAAAATTTAGGAAACCCAAGACTCGTACCAAGGGTCATTAGTCCGTCATCGCTAAAGTGTCTTGGCTTGGGAACTTAGGTACGAGAGGGGAAGACCATGAATTGAGCACCCCACTCGCTCAATCAGAGATCGGCCTCTACTAATCATGATGTTATTTTTATTTACATTATATGCTCTTGTTATGATTTATTAGCTATTGTTACTATGTGACACATACAAGTATAGACTAATATTTGCAAGAATTGGAACGTTTGATTTCAAGTTTTGTTTTGAAATTGTTTTGTGAATTTTGCCACTTGAAAAAGTGGGCTAAAATGGACATTTAATCAAACCATCCCAAGTCAAGCAACTAGCCTTCATTCACAGACATTCAAACAGTTATATCATTTAAGTAATGAGCCTCCTGGAAATATGCTTGGTATGACAACACAAACATTCGATGCAAGATGCTAAAGCAATAAAAGCTCACCTAGTACTTCAAGCCAAAACAAAGCAAATTTATTAGAAAAAAGCATGCATGTTCCTAATTAATGCAATATAACTAATGCAACGCACACATCATGTATAGACTCGGCTATGAGCATGGCATATGATTCCATTCAAGACATGCGAGAAAGCAGATAGTCAAGTAATGAATTTGAACATTGATATTAGGTTAGCATGATGGGCCGAGCCATGGATGCATGCAAGACAATGGATGCAAAGCATAAGAATGCTAATTTGAAAAATGATGTTCTATACTAACTATCGTAAGCAAGTAAGTAAAAGGGAGAAAGATGTGGGGTTGAAAGACATACAACTTATTACATAATTTGCACCCTTGTGCAAGAGGGTGCGAATCAAAGTCCGAAAGTCCGAATTAAACTACTTATTACAAAACCGAATGAATAAATTAAAGAAGTAACTAGCTAACTATGCTATTACAACAAGGACAACCATGACCATTAATCTAATTATCTAAGTTTAATTAACTATAACAATTATAAATAAACAATAATAAATTAATTAATTACAACACTACTAATTAACAATACTAATTGTAACAATAAAAATAAATGGATTAATTAATTACAACAATGATAATGATGTAAGAAAGGATGTGCAAGGGTTGCATGAACATGCACAATGTCCAAGAATGGCTTTGTTTGCCCCGGCTTGCTCTGTTTCACCTTCAGCTACTGCCCTTTGTTTTTTGCAAAAATACACTGCTGACTAGACATTGATGACCAGCCGGCCCTTAATGAAGCCCGACCGGGCCTAAAAAAGGTTAGTCGTGCCTCAATTTCATGTAAAATTCTATATTGTGCTCTGAAGTGAAAACAGTGCAGACAGAGTGTTCTGGACTCTGTTTGTCCCTCCTACACTTCTCTGTCATGGGAAAGTCTCGAGAAAAGGTTTGGAATCGTTTCCAAAACCATTAATGAGCAAGTTGATTGCTTGATGATTTTGATACACAATTTGGACAAAAATCAATAAATGAAAAGAACTATAACCACTCCTCCCTTCTATCATGGAGTGAACTCAAAGAGAGGGGTAGAGACGCTTCAAGATCTATCAAAACATCATGAATTGATGTAAGACAACTCTTGACACAATGTGTTCGGCATAACGTCCGGCCGAATCCCAAGAAATATAACTCATTTTCTTTATGTGAGTTGGTTCATTTTAAGTCAAATCCATTAGTCTTTGCCATCCTTTAAGCCATTAAGTCCAAGATGATTGTTACATCCATTAAAGATTACGTCCACTAAGTGAGAAATATGTCAAACCGGAGGTGATTCTCAACATGAAAAAGAGCCTACACCGTTGGCAATAAACCTCTGTAGAGATTAAGCCATTAAGCGTAAATCGCTAGTTCACGTTTTGAATAACCGTCAACAGATTGAAAAAACTCTCAAATGAAAGAGATGAGATAAATGGCAAGTTGATTATTAAAATGAGGTCCTTAAACATGGAAATGAATTGAAAAAGAGCCAAGAACAATGGACAACAAGCTATGGATGTAAACTTATGAGACAACAACTAAGCTAATCAAAGCATGAACTATTTAAATAACTTAGAACAGCCCTAAAACAATCCTAAACAATGAAAAGCAATGGCTAAAAATGCATGAAAAGAGCCTAAAAAGCTAATCAACAAAGAGAGAAAACAAGACTAGTAAGTAAGAATAAGGAGGGGCGGCTAACCCCTCCACTTTTGAAACCTCAAAGCATGATATTTAGCCCTTTTTAAACTTTGAAAATCAGTGTAGAGAACAAAGAAAAAGAGTGTAAAAGTAAGGGTTTGAGCTATAGGTAAAGGTGTAGAAAGAGTGTAAACTCTCTCTATCCTTTTGGTAGCTCTCCAAACCCAAACTTAAACACTTAGAATAGAATCAAAGCAACATGAAACTACAAGAATTATATAGAAAATGAAAGAAATGAAAGCAAGAGGGAAGATAGCAAGCTTATACCTCTCAAAGAAGTTAGCTTTTGCTTATGATTCAAACTAAGTCTTAACACACTCTCAAGCTTGAATTATGATGTTCAAGGCTCAACCAAGGTTCCTATGCTAAAGTGTGAAGGTGTATATGATGCATGGATATAGGTTCAAGGTGGTAGGTTAGCTCAAAGTGTTGTTGCACAAGAAGAAGGAGAAGAGGGAGCTTTCAATGTGGTATATAGGCTTTCTTGAAATTCTTCAACCCTCAAAACAAAGATATATGGTTGTTTTTATAGAATTTGAGCCAAAAATATCATAAATATCTTCAAAAATGGACAGTTGGCGGCCTCCCACCCAGAACAATGTTTCTCGCTACCAAGGCTCGGTCGGCCCTCAATAGCCACGGTCGGCTCTCAATGAGGCACGGCCGGGCCTCAATGCATTCCCTTGTTTTTCTGTTTTAGCCTCAATATAGGGTGGCACAATGTGTAAAAAAGGATTTCTTGGGTATAATCAATGGGAATATGGGAGGTTTGGTATTGTTTTGGAGCTTAAAACATGGTGCCTTCATTGAGACCTCGAACCACACACAATACCACTTTCATCATCGAGTGTGCGGGCAGTCAAAAATGGGGTGTCCACATACGTGCGGTGGCCTTGGCCACTCGTACGGCACCAAAGCAAAATGCATTTTGGTGCAGGGGAAGGTTGGCCACTCGTGCAAGGCCTCAGGCCGTACAAACGGTCTGGGTGCAATACAGGTCAAAAATCTGCTTCAATGTGGAACTTTTCCCCTTACAAATTCAACTTCTCTTTGATGCAAATCAAGGCCCAAAACTCTTCAAAAACATACTAATTTAAACATTTCCAATTTTAAACAATGGTCATGACTTGAAATCAAAACTCAAATCTGCATATTAATCAAAACTTTGAACTTATAGTGCAAAATCTTAATCCATGCATAATTTGAATTCCATACTTAAAATCCATGAAATTTCCCCTCAAATTTGAGGAATGATGCAAGATCTCACATGTATGGACAAGAATGAAGGCATGCACGACAATAATTTAAGCTAAGTCTTTCAATTCTTCATTTTTATGATCATTTGTGGTCATATGAATTCTCAACTCTAATTTCCCTACAAAAACCCTAAATTAATCATATATCCATCATATTTTCATGAATTCATGAATGTATTAACTCCATTTCTAGGAATTAGTAAACAAAATTCTTACCTTGAGGATATGATTTGTGAAGATCCAAGTATATCTTCTATGTTTCCCAAAGCTCTTCTTCTTTCTCCTTAGTTCTCTCTTGGGAAGCTCTCTCTCTAGAACTCTCTTGAGTGTATAACTCTTGTCTCAACAAAACCCACCATGTGTCTTCCCTCTAGAGTCTTCTAACTGTTTATGTTGAATAGGCTTAAAGAGTGTAATTAATCACTAAATGGTTTTTAAGCATTAATTAATTCTAAGTTTAATTTCATAAATCAAATTCACTTAAATAACTCATTCTCATCATATTCTAATTTACTCCAAACTAGACTAAGCTTAATTGAACTCATGTGAATTAGGCTATAATTCCCTATTCAAATATTTAATTCTAACCTTATGGTTTACTGATTCAGATAGGTTTAATTCCCATTCTCTATATATTTGTTCACATGATCACAATACAAATAACACTTGGCACATATTGAACATATAAACACATAATCAAGGCAAATTACAGAATTAGCAATTAATTAAGGAGGTGGTTGTTACATCCTCTCCCCCTTAGGATGTTTGGTACTCTAAACTTAGTTACTGTCATGACCCGTATCCGCCCCATGGATTAGAGTCATAACTGGCCAGTAATCAAGAGATTACCTATGGCCTTAGTCAGAAATTAATCCGTATTTAATGGTAGGGGCTAAATTGCGAAATAAATTTTTTTCAAAGATTGTCCATTGAGTTGTGCATACATGGCTTAAACAACATTCTTACATTCACATAATAACTCACACAATATGCATATTCACGTTAAGTATGCCATACATACATCCAGGATTATTCAAATTGGTGTTAACAAAAATTCAGATTATACGCAAGGTTGGTCATACATGACCACAAAAGGTTCAAAAGAATAGTAAAGCAAAATAAGGCCTCTTGCGTGAGGTGACTCTGGTTGATCTCTCAAAATAGGGTTTCTCATCACTCACTGGGGCTGGGGCTGCACGTCCTGCTACTTAAACGACCTTGGGTCCAATACAACACATTGATACGCAAAACAACCTCAGGTCCATTACAAACATGTAGACGTGCCCGAACGTCAAGGCTCCGCGCGCGAATGGCGCGAAATCCGTTTTCTTCTTAGCTACTACAGTTCGGACTCAATGTCACGGTTCTGAATCTAATCCCGCAAAGTGCAATGCAAGACTGATAAATCACCAAAGAGTCCAAATCCAGCAAATCGTTTTGGAAAACTGATTTTTATAAAGAAGTGCCAAACATGGACTGCTTTGCCAGATACAGAGTCGCCACCTAAATGTTTTTTTTTTTGTTTTGGAAAATTTAGGAAACCCTGACTCGTGCCTAAGGCCACGTGTCCGTCATCACCAAAGTTGTCTCGACTCGGGAACTTGGGTACGAGAGGGGAAGGTCATGCAATGAGCACCCCCGCTTGGCCGATCAAAGATCGGCCTTTACTAACATGATATTTTGTTTTTTGAAAACACATGTGTTCTTATTCCGGTTTATTAGCTAGAATTACTATGTGATGCGCACAGTATACAAGTATAGACTAGATCGCCTAAGTTGGAACAAAACATCTCATGTTTGTTTGTTTGAAAATGGTTTGAAGGTGCTACTTGCAAGTAGGCTAAGACGTGGATTTGCCACCCTCGAGTGGGCTTAGAAAACATGATTTCGCCACCTCAAGTGGGCTTAAAACTCGCATTTCGATGAGTTGTTCCAATTCAAGTAATCCAACCTTCACCCACAGGCATTCAAGCAGTTAAACACTTAAGCAGTTAGCCTCATGGCAAGCATGCTATCATTGCAACACTAACACTCATGCAAGATGCTAAAGCATAAACACTTACAGTGTACTCCGAGCCAAAACAAAGAACTAGTTAGAAATCATGCATGATCCTAGTTCATGTTAAGATGGCTAATGCAACACATGCAAAATGCAACTAGAAATAGGCTCGGCTATTCTAAAATGACATATGAGATGCAACTTGATAATCATGTATTCAAGTAGGAATTGAAATACAATGCAGTTAGTATGATGCGCCGAGCCCGGTGCATGCAAGACAGATGAATGATGCACGCATGCAAAGCATAAGGATGCTAATTGAAATATGTCCTAAAACTAACCATCAAAAGCTGATAAGTAAAAGGGAGAAAAACGTGAGATTAGAAGACATTCACACACTCACGCACACTTATTACAACATTCGCCCTCTTGACGGAGGGTCCGAATAAATAATACAAACCAACTAATTAACTAAATATCCTAGCTAATTAATTATTACAAAACTCTTAACTAATTAAACAAATTAATTAAGTTACAAAACCGACTAAGTAGGAAACTAAAATAGGCTGCCACAGCTCTGCCTCAGAATGATGAACGATGCATGTTTAGTCGTGTCCTCCCGGAAATCCACCGTCGTGCCTCATGTCGCCTCTGTTTGCACTATTTTAGACCCCCGAAAACTGTGCAAACCTCCAAAGTACTTCTGATCCACCTCATGGACATGCTGAGAGGTTATCGGCCAAGAGGAGTGGCCATCGGCCAGAGCTAATGGCTATTGGCCAAAGATAATGGCTATCGGCCAATTTTTATAGCTAATCAGCAGACTAAGTGGTCGATCGGCCACTGCTTCCTGCAAATTCTTCCTTTGCTGCAACAGAGCACTAACAGAGGCATGCCAGTGTATTTACAAGAAAATGTGAGTGCAACTACACCCCTTATCATGTCTTAAGCTCAAAGGAGTGTAGTGCTCGGCTCTCAAGCCATCAATCATGCATTTCGATGCATGATGGCCAAAGAGACCGAGTTGCACAAATCAATATCACATGAATGCACAAAAACATACAAATGCCTTAAACTCTATCATGTTTGATCAAGAGTGTTGGCGACCGAGAATTGAGGCACGTTTCATCACTTTAAGTATGAAACGTCCCTTGTTCCTCGTGTTTGGCTTAACTCCCAGACCAAACACAATGCAATGTACACAATATGGAAATGCAATGCAATGCAACATGAGCATGCCAAATGCAATGCAATGCAAGCATAACTTAACAAAGCTAATGGCATGCAAACAATGTAATGCAACATGAGCATGCAAGCACCATGTAATATAACCTAAACATATAAACAACATGCAAGAATCACGCAATGCGACAACATGCAATGCGACAAGCATGCAACAATATGCAAGATGGACTTAAACTAAAATGGACAGACCTCAATCATGCCCAAATCAGTGGCCAAAATGCTATGGAAATGAAGTACGAAAGCACATACAAACATGCATACACTTTGGTTCACAAACAAGGCATGGAGATAATAACTCTCAAGCAAGAGCAATGAATGAAAAGCATGGATGTGTGATAACATTGTAAGCCCTGAAATCATGTATGGAATGATGCCAAACCACTCAAACAAGTCAAATAAAGCATGCAAGAAAGCTCAAAGCTTGAAACTAGCAAAGGGACTTATACCATGGCCACGCAAAGCAAGCCCCAAAGGGCCAAGGGCAACCAAAACAGTCCCAAGGCAGGTCATGATAAGACCAAAAACATGCTAGGACCTAGCCAACACAAGCTAGAACAAAAGACCAAAAGCATGAAGCATGCAAGGCTAATAAGGGGTATTACACTACACCTATCAAAACCAAACATGAGATGACTTAACCAATAAAAATCAGAGTTATGGCATGTCAAAATAAGCCCAAAAACCCACTGAGATGGCATCCCAAAAGCTTAAGCAATAAGACATGTATAATGGCTCATGTTCAAGGCTTAAAATATAAACCTCCCAATGCATGGAAAAGGTGACAAATGTGAGCACATGACCATGAAATATACTCTAAAATCACCTAACAAATGATGCCAAATCATGACAATAGACCAAGCAATGCATGCTAGTAGACTCAATACACGTAGCTAGTGAGCAAGATTGAACCATGGCTATACAAAGCAATGCATGCATGACCAAAACACAAATCAGACCTAGAGCATGCTAAAACATGACCAAAATCTTCTCAGAGTTAAGCCAAAACATGCTAGAATGATGGTCCAAAAGCGTGATGCATGTTAGGCTAGTGTGCAAGTTTACACTACAAGTGTATAAAGCATGCAAGAGGCTATCAAACCAACTTTAGACAGAGTTGTGACATGCTAAATAATGACCAAAAACATGCTGAAATGGAGCCCATACATGCTTAGCAAACATGCTACTTCATGAGGCATATAAGGTTAGTTTGCAAGAATTACACTACAAGTGTATAAAGCATGCATAAGGTGACCAAACCAGCCATGGACAGAGTTAAGGAAGGCCCTAAAAGTCACAAAAAAATGCTTGAACTAAGCCTCAAAATGGAAGAAACACATGCTCATTTGATAGGCCAATAAGACATGCAAACAAGAGAAGAGGAGGAGGGACAACCCCCACCCATTTGGGACCTCAAAATAGGGTTTTTACCATTGAAAATCCTCTAGATTTCAGTGGTTAAAAAGCCACAAAAAGTTGTTTTGAAAGGCCTTAGAAGATGGCTCAAAAGCTGTACAAGCTAAGGAACAAAAGGGAGACACAACCCCTTAACACAAAATAAGCCTAAACCATCACTTTTATGATTAAAAAACAGAGATTTTCTCAGTTCAAAACCAAGCCAAAAACAGTTTGCAAAGGTGGTAAAACAAGCATGTAAAGCAAAGGTAAAAGGGGTGAGTGATTACCTTTGGAGCACAGCAGCAAAAACAACCACTTTTCTTTAGCCAAAACCACCTTTTGGAGCTCAAACCAAGTTCCAAGGGACCTCGGCCCAATGGTGATCAAGTCTTCTTCAGGGTTGATAGGTTGAAGATGGTTGTATGCAAGCCTTCTAATACAAATGCTCAAGAGAGAGGATTGTAGAGAGAGAGGTTCTAGTGTGAGAAGCTCCCAAACCTTTTACCAAAAATGTTCTCTCTTTTTGTTGTAATCTTCTAACCCTTCAAAAATGAGATATAAGGCTTCATCATATAGCAAAACATCAAGCTTGGTTGAAAATATCTGAGCTAGGACAGGTGGCACAAGCTAGAAACAACTAGAGGAGAAATATCTGCCAATTCTGGGATTTTTGGACATTTTTGGCCGATCGGCCAACATTTGTGGCTGATAAGGTTCACTTTTGGCTGACCTATAGCTGCTGAGCTCCAATTGTGGCCGATGCACTCCCATAGAGACCGATGGCAAAAGTCAACCCTGGTCCCTGACTTGAAGCAAGCCTAATTCCTTCATCTGGACTCCTTTTTAGGTCGTTCTTGAGCCTAAACTGTAGCCCCGGAAGTCTTACTTCCAATTATGCAAGCCTCACATCAAAATTCCATGTGTTCTAAGAGATATCCCTCTTTTAGTGAAGGTTGCTCAGTTTCGGTCCAACCGGAATGATGCCCAACTTCAACCAATCATATCTCCCCCATTCGGACATGGCTTTAAGAGATTCTTATGTGAAAAATGAAGCCCCGGAAGTAAGCTTTCCAACGATGGTGGCCTCATAGCCGAAATCCAAGGATTCAAAAGGATAGGCTTGATTTAGCAAGGGTTGCTCGACTCTCTCTTAGCGATTCATGCCCACCTTCTTCTCCAACTTGGTTTCTTCCCTCTTCTCCTCTTTTCTTCAACTCCAAATCCCTAAACAAGGTGTTTTGAAAAATTTTCCAAAGATTTCATCTCTCTTTCATTCATTTCCACTTTGTCCTTGCTTGGTTTACCGAAAAGCGCATCATTTAACAAAATGCGAGCCTCAGAGCATCGTAGAAACTTTATTTCAAAAATGTTTTGAAAGAGAGGGTTTTAAGGTCTAAAAACCATTCAAAATAGCTTTGGTCCAAAATGGGGTATAAGGTTGGGATTTGACTCTCCTCTTGCCGAAGAAATCGAACATTTGCCCTGCACACCTTTCATCACCAAGTAAACCATCAGTAACGCCCAAGTCTTAAGGGAGGTCAAAAATGGGGGGTCTACAGTTGCCCCTCTTTGACAGAGCTCAAAAGTCATGAAATGACGTGAGTGAATGTCAAAACCCAGAGATGACCCATTTTTGACAAGGCCGAAGACTTGGACAAACAAACAAAATACAGATAAATAAATGGTTGCGCCCACAGGCTGCCTACGTATCCCATTGCAAGGAATTAAACCAGCGTAGTTCAGAGGCAAGATGCAAATGATATGCAGGAAGATTTTGATAATTGGACTTATATGCTATGTGAAGCCGATTTGGGTGGCGTGAATAGACAGGCGCATCTACTGTTGTTAACCGATTTTGATAATTGGACTTATACGCTACGCGAAGCCGGTTTGATAATTGGACTTATACGCTGCGCGAAGCTGGTTTGAAAATTGGACTTATACGCTACGCGAAGCCAGTTTGAAAATTCAGGATTTATGCAATGCAATGCAATGCAATGATATGATCAAACCACGAGCAGTGCGAAACCGTACAAATATCATAAAGTAATGGAGATGCAAAATCAAAATACATGTAACATAGAAAAGGTGCCGGAGTGCTCTAACCACAATTCTCTTAGTGGAATAGGTACATGCACAGGGAAGAACTCTGTGTTTCGAAGAAAGAATACAAGTAATTGGGTGGCATGATATAAGTGAGGAATGATCTGCTGAGGAAAGATCGTGATCCTACATACTGAATGCAACAAAACAAAGTACAATGCAATGGATGCAGTGGATGCAGTGAATAAGGCGCACGGCCAAACCACATTTTGCCTAGCAAAGGCATGGACACAAAACAAATCACGTCTAACACAGAAATGGCGCCGACACCCTCAGACCACAATTCTCTTAGTGGAATAGGCACGTACACATAATCACAGAACCATGCTTTAACGCAAAAAGTATGGGCACATGCCAGACTAAGCTTAACATGGAAAGGATGCAGGCGATACAATGGATATGCAGTAGATGCATGCGATAGATGCTATCTACAATGCAACATAATAGCTAAAATGTAATGTAGCTGGGAAATGAAAGTAGCTGGCAGGGGCAATTGGGGATGACTCACCTCATGCTGCTGGGGATCTTTCACTTCTTCTTGGTTAAACCACAGGTACTACTTTTCTCCCTGGCTATGGTCGCAGCTTTCCCTATTCTCCAACAGGGTGACATACTAGGTTGGTTCAGAATCCAGAATTGAGGCGCATACCCGCTACCTCAACCTATGGGGCTGCCATACAGATTTCAAGCCGGGGATACACCCCTGGGTATTTAAACCAGACTTTAGTCTCAGAAATCCCGAACCTTTGCGTTTTGGGCATGGGCCATTCGACTCTAGTTTCCACCGTCTCAGTTGATTTCTTAGGAACTCACAACAAACACAGACAGGTGGCTATACCAGACCACTGGAAGTCATTCGGGCACGACAAACACCAAAGGAATTGCACCTTTAGAGGATTTAAGGTCTCCTAGACCAGAGAGGGATGCGAATACGTCCAAGCGCATCTCATGCGAGAGGAGAAAGGTATCCAAACGAGTTCGAGGGAACAAGAATGATCTCACCCGGAGTTCCTTTGACTGAAACACATACAACATCGTCTGGTTGTGCCAGCTTCAAATGAACCGTACATACAATATCGTGCTTGCACAAAAGGAAACTTTGACAGGTACGATATACGATGTGAATGAAAAAGTGTATAACAATGCAAGTGAAAAGGTGCGTAACAATGCAAGTAGAACGTGCGTGACAACGTAAGTAAAGAGTGTGCATAACAATGCGGGTGGAAGGGGGTGCATGACAATGCAACCTAAGTGTGCGCATAATAATGCGGAGGGGTGCATGACAATGCAACCTAAGTGTGCGAATAACAATGCGGAGGGGTGCATGACAATGCAACCTAAGTGTGCGCATAACAATGCGGAGGGGTGCATGACCATGCAACCTAAGTGTGCGCATAACAATGCGAGGGGTACATGACGATGCAACCTAAGTGTGCGCATAACAATGCGAAGGGGTGCATGACGATGCAACCTAAGTGTGTGCATAATAATGCGAGGGGTGCATGACGATGCAACCTAAGTGTGTGCATAACAATGCGAGGGGTGCATGACGATGCAACCTAAGTGTGTGCATAACAATGCGAGGGGTGCATGACAATGCAACCTAAGTTCAAGCATAACAATGTGAGGGGTGCATGACAATGCAACCTAAGTGTGCGCATAACAATGCGAAGGGGTGCATGACAATGCAACCTAAGTTTGCGCATAACAATGCGGAGGGGTGCATGACAATGCAACCTAAGTGTGCGCATAACAATGCGGAGGGGTGCATGACAATGCAACCTAAGTATGCGCATAACAATGCGAGGGGTTTATGACAATGCAACCTAAGTTAGGGCATAACAATGTGAAGGGGTGCATGACAATGCAACCTAAGTGTGCGCATAACAATGCGAGGGGTGCATGACAATGCAACCTAAGTGTACGCATAACAATGCGAAGGGGTGCATGACAATGCAACCTAAGTGTGCGCATAACAATGCGAGGGGTGCGTGACAATGCAACCTAAGTTTGCGCATAACAATGCAAAGGGGTGCATGACAATGCAACCTAAGTGTGCGCATAACAATGCGAGGGGAGTGAATGTATGCTCCATGCAAAATTAAGATGCGTATTTCATGCCAGGGTGAGAAGTGCACATTTTATGCAAGCAAGGTTAAAACGTGCTCCATGCAATGTACATACTCTATGCAAAAGGATCAATGACGTACATCCAATGTAACATGTATATTCTATGCGACAACAAGAATAAGTATAGTACAAGATGCATTTATGCAATATGTGTGATGATATGATACATGTTACAAGCAATGTAGAGCCTGATGTCTAGGGAATGCAATAAACAAACAAAGCGGCGCTTTAAAAAGCTCCTCATGGGGTGAGTGGCGATGAACTGCTCTTCTCTGACGGGGATCTCCCCTTTGTGTTCTTCGAACTCTTACCTTCAACTCACAGTTCAAAGGTCCTGAAATGCTGACAAGGAGTAACACCTACATATAGAAGCCACGGATACCGCTTTTCTTCTTGATCATATTCACAAGTTTTCCTATTCTCCAATGGGGTGACAGACTAGGTTAGGTCAGTATCCAGAATTGAGGTGCACACGTGCTATCTCAATCTATGGGGATTCCATATAGATTTCAAGCCGGGGATACACCCCTGGCTATTTAAACTAGACTTTAGTCTCGAAAATCCCAAACCTTTACGTTCTAGGCAACAGCCATTCAAACTCTAATTTCCACCGTCGCAGTTGGTCTCCTAGGAACTCATTTTGAACACAGCCAAGAAACCTCTGGCAGGGAATGGTACTCAGGGAGAGCACTTCTGATCGCCATTCTGGCATTGAAACAGGCTTGATCTTGAGCTTGAGGTAAAGGCACAGTCATACTTCGGAGCATGGACAAGGCTTGAAAAGGTACATCTGGAATACAATCTCGGAATTTGCTGAAGTCGAAACAAACTCAGATGCTCCGATTTTCCCTCTTTTCTTTTGCTTTGCAGTCTGGAACCTATGTAACTTCAGATAGGTCCTAGTTTTACTGTTCTCACATGACCTGGGTTGAACCCTGCAGTTTTATGAAAGAACAAATCCTGTTTTGCACAAATGTGGAAAATGGCATAGTACTCTAAGCACAAAATGATTTATTTTTGAAATTGAGAGTGAGAATAAGTTTTCAACTAGGTATTGAGCCTACGACTGAACACAGCGCACCACGACTCAACAACGGAAAACAAAGGTAAAACAACCTAAACACATCTATTAACACTCAAAACAAGAATCGAGACAGACAAAACACAACAAAACATAAGACTCCAATGTGCACAGGGAGCCTGTTTCTCCGGGTATTGTTTCCCACCCTTTCTCATTTGTGATTCTCTCATCACTCTAGCACTCAATTTCTTGTTTTCTGAAAAAGCCCTTTTCTCACTTTTTCTCTTAGCGCACATCTCTCTATTCTTCAATCTCTCTTCTTTTTTATCCCTCCCCTGGGTGGTTGATGGATAAACAGGAAGTTACGAGCTATTGCCCCTAGCATTCCGCTAGATTCTTCTTCTTCTGCTCACAACAATGAATTTTTTCCACAGAGGGGTTGTGCTACAACTGGGTATGTAGCAAATCTATAGCTAACATCAGTTGATGACGCTCTTGGCCAGTTCGGATGTGACCAGACCTTTTCGGATAAGGGAGTAGAATATCCTGCTCCCTTTTCCAGTTCGTGCTTCGCACTTGACTTGATACCTCACTGTTCGGAGGATGAGAGAGCTTTCGCCCTTTGCTGTTAGCTTCAGTTGTGCCCTTTTCTGGCAGGTAGAGTGCCCTTTCTAGCAAGTATGTTGACAATGGGGAAAAGACAGGACGCCTGACTCAACTGTGCCCCTAGTTCATCATTTTGACCATTTTTTGTTTTTGCTTTCCACTAAAATAATTTTAATCAATATCAGAGTTAAATTAGCATACTTGTTCGATTTTCTGATTCAAAATCATGCAAGTCAGGTTGTGAGCACTGAAAATTTTCCTTTTTGGGTCCAAGATATAGTCCAGTTTTTGAAAAAATTGGAGTAAATTTTCGAGAAAATTAGTCAACCTCAGCAAAAATTCTCAAAAACTGTTTTTGCAAATAGCCACTGCTCGACCAACACAGAATTTACTCTTGAGATGCACAACCTCAGATCCAAACTGATGGAAAATTGCCCCTTGTCTAAATGGCACCGCGCGGCAACAAAAAGTTGTCCCTTGTTTGAATGGCATCACAGCGCACTATAATCAGTCCTCAAAGTGACGATCACAACCGAACTCTCGAATGTAGAGAAGACAAAGATTATCAGAACCATTACATGGACACAGTCGATTTGGAAGTATTTATGGCTGGACTTCAGAATGAAGTTGCCTACGTATCCCAAACATGGGAATCAAGCCTTACGTAGTTCGGGGTTAAGGTACACTCGGGTATTTAACCTCTCCTTTTACGCTCTAAATTTTGCCAAGGCCGCCCTTCCGGGTTTTCAACCTTGCGAGCTGTGTTTTTCTTTTCTTTTCATTTTTTTTCTTTTCCTTTTCATTTCTTATTTTTATTCTTTTCTTTTCTTTTCATCTTTTCTTCATTCTTTTCATTTTTCTTTTTCTTTTCTTTTCTTTTTCTTTTTCTTGCTCTAACTTTTACTTGGGTCCCCCTTCCGGGTTTTCGGCCCAGCGAGGCTCTCAAGGGTAAAAGTTATAACTTGGTCCATATTGATCGGTTTGAGATCTCGAAGCCACCTGTATCCAAGAGAATGGTTGTTGTTCGCTAGTGGTGTAAAAGTCTATCCAATAGGGGCTAAATTTGCCCCTAGTGTTGTGGATAGGAACTCGGTTGTCCTTCAATAAAACTTTCTTCTTTCCTCCCTTCTGGGATTTGGCATTCTTGCCGATCTTCATTAGCTTGAGCAATGTCCTAATTTTAGCTCTTCGTGCACATCTGACATTTTTTGCCCCTAGTTCAAGGGCTGCTTCTCATCCAGCTTTGCAAGCTTTCTTTTGGTCATATCTGACCTTTTTGATCTAACCTTTCTTGCCCCTAGTTCATGGGCTGCTTCAAATCTGACCATACAAGCTTTACATTGTGGTTAACCATTGAATATTCTGAATCCAAGTTCAAGGTTTGAAAGCAAAGGGGTTGAGTCTTGAGGCCGAGAGCGATCTTAAGCTGCACAATCTCAAAATCAATTCCACACAAGTCTTCGCGAGACCACGCAAAACATTTTTTGAAATCTTTTAAGAAAGCGACTAGTCGCTCGCGTCGAAGACAATGTAGAACCAATCTGGATCAAGCCAGGATCTTTCTCAGTACTCACATTAACAAACATGATCTCATTCATTAAGGACTTAGCATGCCTCTCTTTCTCTCAATTGATCAAATTTTTGCAAATCCCAATGAATTCATTCCTCTTTGTTTTTATCACAATGTTCAAAAAGTTTTGAAAAACTTAGGTCAATGCAATGATTTCAAGGCACAAAAAAGTAGGTGAAAAGCACTACTGCTTCATTTAGACTTGCTGGCACAACTGGCTTAAGGCAGAAACAAACACAAAAACGTGAAAATCACTGCTGTTTCAATCAGATCTTCTAGCGCAACAGGCCCAATGGCAAAAACATACTCAAAAGAGTGTAAAAGACAAACACAAAAACAAGACAGTGATGTCCAAGTTAACACACCCGAAATCACCTAACTCTAACATAACAGGACTGACTCGATACAACAAGACAGACGCAACTGACTCAGTACAAAAAGACTGACTCAATATAACACAACAAAACTGACCCAATACCCAAGTCAGAAAGTAAAGTAAACAGTATTTGCACATGCTCAAAATAGTGCGTGCCATCCCCAAATCTGGAGTAAACTGAGTACCATCCGCAGGTGGTTCATCCCCCGATCACATAATCACATTACCCCCCAAGTTCACTGACCCAGTGCCGATAGAATTTGTAGGACCTGGCGCGACGATGACTTTTTTATCAATCAAATCTTGTATTTCGTGGTGAAGACGAAAACACATGTTGGTGTCATGGCTGGCTTGTTGATGGAAAGCACAGTACTTGGCCAGATCATGGGAAGGAGGAAGTTTATTCGGGAGAGGCCAAGGCTCCAGGGGTTTGAGATGGCCTTGTCCTACGAGGATTTGGAAAGCTTTAGACAAAGGCATATAGAGAGCATGGAAGACCCTCTGGCCTCGGGGTGAGTACTTCGAGGTTTGTGGACTTTTACTGGATGCACCATCAAAGGGATTGATAGGCACTGACTAGGTTTGCTGATCTCTTCCGAGCGCGGGATTAGAGCTTAAAAGAACATTCCTGGTACGACGACCCTTCTCCCGGCTTGCCCCTTGATTCAAACTGCCCCCAACTTGAGTGGCGAAATGTCATCCACAGTTTTTGCAACAATTGCGAGCACTTGTTCTTTGTTCAGTCCCTCGACTTTCAAAGCCTCAACAACCAACAGAAGATGTTCATGGGGATCCATGCCTGCCCCTACCTTGTTCTTTCCATTCACCTCTACTTTGCCAAGGGATTGGGTTGCTATATCCGAGCGGAGCCCAATTGTTGTGGACATGCCACCACTCAAATCTGAGATGGCTTCAGGTTGGCCATTTTCAATTGCAGCTTGCCCCAAGACTAGAGAACCTTTTGGCATGAAATTCCTGGCATGTAATGTGGTCGATGATGGAGCCAAAACTCCAAAAGCTAAATCTGCCACTATTCTCTGAAGATCTTCAATCTTTCTCATTAGCTCAGAAGTAGTGGGTTCATGGGTTGGAGACGATTAGGGTTCCGAGACTAGATGTGTGGTAGGTGCCCAGATGGGCGATGTATTCTGGCATTGGTCTCATCCTGTATGGCGATTCCTTGGTTTAATGCCGCTATTATGGGCACAACTTCTTTCGAGCTCTGTGCCATCACGGTCTGCTGAGTTTGAACAAAGGTGATATGACTAGTGACTGTCGGATCAGATGAACCGGTGAGCCCTGACTGGCCTTTCTTTGCCTTGCCTCAGTGAAGGAACACTGGTTGCCTTTGAATTGAATCTCTGACCTCACAAAGTCTATCAACACAAGTCCGGTGTACTCAGGAGATATTGGAGCCTTCTGAAGCTATGGTTCCAAGACTACCCTCTGCAAAATAGAAAACAGACAACATCTCAGCCTGATTTCACCAGAACAAATACAAGCACAGCTGAATGACTGCACTCTTTGCTAAATTTTGCCCCAAAATTCTACCTGTAAACTGATACCCTCAGATAAAACTGATTTCTCCAAAATACTGATGCCCATAGGCCTGATACCCAGACTTGCAAACTGATACATGCATTCCCTGTAGAGACACACTCTAAAAGCACATAGCAAACAAGTGAGAGCCAAAACACCCCTATGGAGGGGTAGTGTTTCTCTGTCCTAGTTTCGTCAAGAACTAGGGTTTCACTACGCACACAGCGGTTTCAAACAACCTATAATCGGGTAAGCAACCTGTCCTAGCTTGGAATGGTCACTACAGTTTCCGATATGCACTAGGTCAATTGGTCAGAAAGGGTGCCCCGGTAAAAATCGGGGTTTGTGTTCCCGTCCTGGCAGAGTCCAAAACCGGTCAGCCTTATGGCATGCTTTTCCAAGCGAGCCTCCGGCAAACTGTTCAGGAATAGCATACGGCAAACATGGTGTCCTAGGCGCACCAATGCAAATGCAATGCAAAGAAGCACATAAGTGTAATCAAAACAAGATATCATGAGTTTGAGTCAAGTTCTCTAAATCCCCAGTAGAGTCGCCAGAAACTGTAGACGTGCCCGAACGTCCCGGCTCCGCGCACGAATGGCGCGAAATCCGTTTTGTTCTTAGCTACTACAATTCGGACTCAATGTCACGATTCTGAATCTAATCTCGCAAAGTGCAATGCAAGACTGATAAATCACCAAAGAGTCTAAATCCGGCAAATCGTTTTGGAAAACTGATTTTTATAAAGAAGTGCCAAACATGGATTGCTTTGCCAGATACAGAGTCGCCACCTAAATATTTTTTTTGTTTTGGGAAATTTAGGAAATCCTGACTCATGCTTAAGGCCACGTGTCCGTCATCACCAAAGTTGCCTCAGCTTGGGAACTTGGGTACGAGAGGGGAAGGTCATGCAATGAGCACCCCTGCTCGGCCGATCAAAGATCGGCCTTTACTAACATGATATTTTATTTTTTGAAAACACATATGTTCTTATTCCGGTTTATTAGCTAGAATTACTATGTGATGCGCACAATATACAAGTATAGACTAGATCGCCTAAGTTGGAACAAAACATCTCATGTTTGTTCGTTTGGAAATGGTTTGAAGGTGCTACTCGCAAGTAGGCTAAGACGTGGATTTGCCACCTTCGAGTGGGCTTAGAAAACATGATTTTGCCACCTCCAGTGGGCTTAAAACTCGCATTTCGATGAGTTGTTCCAATTCAAGTAATCTAACCTTCACCCACAGGCATTCAAGCAGTTAAACACTTAAGCAGTTAGCCTCATGGCAAGCATGCTATCATTGCAACACTAACACTCATGCAAGATGCTAAAGCATAAACACTTACAGTGTACTCTAAGCCAAAACAGAGAACTAGTTAGATATCATGCGTGATCCTAGTTCATGTTAAGATGGCTAATGCAACACATGCAAAATGCAACTAGAAATAGGCTCGGCTATTCTAAAATGGCATATGAGATGCAACTTGATAATCATGTATTCAAGTAGGAATTGAAATACAATGCAGTTAGTATGATGCGCCGAGCTTGGTGCATGCAAGACAGATGAATGATGCACGCATGCGAAGCATAAGGATGCTAATTGAAATATGTCCTAAAACTAACCATCAAAAGCTGATAAGTAAAAGGGAGAAAGACGTGGGATTGGAAGACATTCACACACTCACGTACACTTATTACAAAATCCGCCCTCTCGATAGAGGGTCTGAATAAATAATACAAACCAACTAATTAACTAAATATCCTAGCTAATTAATTATTACAAAACTCTTAACTAATTAAACAAATTAATTAAGTTACAAAACCGACTAAGTAGGAAACTAAAATAGGCTGCCACAGCTCTGCCTCGGAATGATGAACCATGCATGTTTAGTCGCGTCCTCCCGGAAATCCACTGTCGTGCCTCTTGTCGCCTCTATTTCCACTGTTTTAGACCCTCGAAAACTGTGCCAACCTCCAAAGTACTTCTGATCCACCTCATGGACATGCTGAGAGGTTATCGGCCAAGAGGAGTGGCCATCGGCCAGAGCTAATGGCTATTGGCCAAAGATAATGGCTATCGGCCAATTTTTATAGCTGATCAGCAGACTAAGTGGTCGATCGGCCACTGCTTCCTGCAAATTCTTCCTTTGCTGCAACAGAGCACTAACAGAGGCATGCCAGTGTATTTACAAGAAAATGTGTGTGCAACTACACCCCTTATCATGTCTTAAGCTCAAAGGAGTGTAGTGCTCGGCTCTCAAGCCATCAATCATGCATTTTGATGCATGATGGCCAAAGAGACCGAGTTGCACAAATCAATATCACATGAATGCACAAAAACATACAAATGCCTTAAACTCTATCATGTTTGATCAAGAGTGTTGGTGACCGAGAATTGAGGCATGTTTCATCACTTCAAGTATGAAACGTCCCTCGTTCCTCGTGTTTGGCTTAACTCCCACACCAAACACAATGCAATGCACACAACATGGAAATGCAATGCAATGCAACATGAGCATGCCAAATGCAATGCAATGCAAGCATAACTTAACAAAGCTAATGACATGCAAACAATGTAATGCAACATGAGCATGCAAGCACCATGTAATACAACCTAAACACATAAACAACATGTAAGAATCATGCAATGCGACAACATGCAATGCGACAAGCATGCAACAATATGCAAGATGGACTTAAACTAAAATAGACAGACCTCAATCATGCCCAAATCAGTGGCCAAAATGCTATGGAAATGAAGTATGAAAGCACATACAAACATGCATACACTTTGGTTCACAAACAAGGCATGGAGATAATAACTCTCAAGCAAGAGCAATGAATGAAAAGCATGGATATGTAATAACACTGTAGGCCCTGAAATCATGTATGGAATGGTGCCAAACCACTCAAACAAGTCAAACAAAGCATGCAAGAAAGCTCAAAACTTGAAACTAGCAAAGGGACTTACACCATGGCCACGCAAAGCAAGCCCCAAAGGGCCGAGGGCAACCAAAATAGTCCCAAGGCAAGTCATGATAAGACCAAAAACATGCTAGGACCTAGCCAATACAAGCTAGAACAAAAGACCAAAAGCATGAAGCATGCAAGGCTAATAAGGGGTATTACACTACACCTATCAAAACCAAACATGAGATGACTTAACCAATGAAAATCAAAGTTGTGGCATGTCAAAATAAGCCCAAAAACCCACTGAGATGGCATCCCAAAAGCTTAAGCAATAAGACATGTATAATGACTCATGTTCAGGGCTTAAAACACAAACCTCCCATGCATGGAAAAGGTGACAAATGTGAGTGCATGACCATGAAATATGCTCTGAAATCACCTAACAAATGATGCCAAATCATGACAATAGTCCAAGCAATGCATGCTAGTAGACTCAATACACGAAGCTAGTGAGCAAGATTGAACCATGGCTATACAAAGCAATGCATGCATGACCAAAACAACACAAATCAGACCTAGAGCATGCTAAAACATGACCAAAAGCTTCTCAAAGTTAAGCCAAAACATGCTAGAATGATGGTCCAAAAGCGTGATGCACGCTAGGCTAGTGTGTAAGTTTACACTACAAGTGTATAAAGCATGCAAGAGGCTATCAAACCAACTTTAGACAGAGTTATGACATGCTAAATAATGACCAAAAGCATGCTGAAATGGAGCCCATACATGCTTAGCAAACATGCTACTTCATGAGGCATATAAGGCTAGTTTGCAAGAGTTACACTACAAGTGTATAAAGCATGCATAAGGTGACCAAACCAGCCATTGAAAGAGTTAAGGCAGGTCCTAAAAGTCACAAAAAAGTGCTTGAACTAAGCCTCAAAATGGTAGAAACACATGCTCATTTGATAGGCCAATAAGACATGCAAACAAGAAAAGATGAGAGGGGACAACCCCCACCCATTTGGGACCTCAAAATAGGGTTTTTACCACTGAAAATCCTCTGGATTTCAGTGGTTAAAAGGCCACGAAAAGTTGTTTTGAAAGGCCTTAGAAGATGGCTCAAAAGCTATACAAGCTAAGGAACAAAAGGGAAAGACAACCCCCTAACACAAAATAGGCCTAAACCATCACTTTTAGGACTAAAAAATAGAGATTTTCTCAGTTCAAAACCAAGCCAAAAATAGTTTGCAAAGGTGGTAAAACAAGCATGCAAAGCAAAGGTAAAAGGGGTGAGTGATTACCTTTGGAGCATAGCAGCAAAAACAGCCACTTTTCTTGAGCCAAAACCACCTTTTGGAGCTCAAACCAAGTTCCAAGGGTCCTCAACCCAATGGTGATCAAGTCTTCTTCAAGGTTGATAGGTTGAAGATGGTTGTATGCAAGCCTTCTAGCACAAATGCTCAAGAGAGAGGATTGTAGAGAGAGAGAGGTTCTAGTGTGAGAAGCTCCCAAACCTTTTACCAAAAATGTTCTCTATTTTTGTTCTAATCTTCTACCCTTCAAAAATGAGATATAAGGCTTCATTATATAGCAAAATATCAAGCTTGGTCGAAAATATCTGAGCTAGGACAGGTGGCACAAACTAGAAACAGCTGGAGGAGAAATATCTGCCAATTCTGGGCTTTCTGGACATTTGTGGCAGATAAGGTTCACTTTTGGCTGACCTACAGCTGCTGAGCTCCAATTGTGGTCGATGCACTCCCATAGAGGCCGATGGCAAAAATCAACCCTGGTCCCTGACTTGAAGCAAGCCTAATTCCTTCATCTGGACTCCTTTTTAGGTCATTCTTGAGCCTAAACTGTAGCCCCGGAAGTCTTCGTTCCGATTATGTAAGCCTCACATCAAAATTCCATGTGTTCTAAGAGATATCCCTCTTTTAGTGAAGGTTGCTCAGTTTCGGTCCAACCGGAATGATGCCCAACTTCAACCAATCATATATCCCCCAATTCGGACACGGATTTAAGAGATTCTTATGTGAAAAATGAAGCCCCAGAAGTAAGCTTTCCAACGGTGGTGGCCTCATAGCCGAAATCCAAGTATTCAAAAGGATAGGCTTGATTTAGCGAGGGCTGCTCGACTCTCTCTTAGCGATTCATGCCCACCTTCTTCTCCAACTTGGTTTCTTCCCTCTCCTCCTCTTTTCTTCAACTCCAAATCCCTAAACAAGGTGTTTTGAAAGATTTTCCAAAGATTTCATCTATCTTTTATTCATTTCCACTTTGTCCTTGCTCGGTTTACCGAAAAGTGTATCACTTAACAAAATGCGAGCCTCAAAGCATCGTACAAACTTTATTTCAAAAATGTTTTGAAAGAAAGGGTTTTAAGGTCTAAAAACCATTCAAAATAGCTTTGGTCCAAAATGGAGTGTAAGGTTGGGATTTGACTCTCCTCTTGCCGAAGAAATCGAACATTTGCCCTGCACATCTTTCATCACCAAGTAAACCATCAGTAACGCCCAAGTCTTAAGGGCGGTCAAAAATGGGGTGTCTACAATACAAAACGACCTTGGGTCCATCTAAACAAAACGACCTCGAGTCCAATACTCATTCATAGACCAACTTCAAGTCTAATGGATCCATGAACCAATAACCACCGGTCATTCATATCATAATACTAAACGACTTTGGGTCCAACATTCTCATATTCATAGCTATGCGCATATAATTATGGTCACGTCTGTATTCATACTCAAAATGACCTTTGGTCCAATCAATTCTTTATTCAAAACGACCTTTGATCCATTCAATTCTTTATTCAAAACGACCTTTAGTCCATTCATTAATCATACAAAACGGCCTTCGGCCCAATTCATGCATAAGATGACTTTTAGTTCATTTTGTTAAACATTCCAAACAGCCTTAGGCCCAATCTATGTCCTTGTCAAATATGCCAAACGGCCTTAGGCCCATTTTCCAATTTCACAACATTCACTTTACAGATTCTTTCATGAAACGGGCGGATAGAATACTCATTCATAGTACAAATTCATAAGTTTAGAAATTACCACGTATGCAACATTTAAGAAATAATGCATATACAAAAATATCTTTACTAAGATATTACTCATTGTGTTCCTGTGCTTGATTTGCTCTTGCGCTTAACCCTACATAATTCATAATACATTGGGTCATAATACAATTCATTCCATTCTTTGATTTGTTTAATGTTCTTAGGCTTCTTTCATGTTCTTTAATTCATTTAGGATGTCCAATGCATGCCTAAGTGTGCTTAGAAATGAAAGAGAATAGAAAACGGAGTATAGAACAACTTTTTAAAATTTCTGAAACAGGGCTCTCCGCTCGAGCGCAGATTCGGCCGCTCGAACGGATCCTTTTTGTCTGTAAAAGTACTGGTTACTTGTATTTTACGCTTGAGCAAGAAGCCTTGCAAAACAGGGTTTGCTCAAGCGTACACTTTGCTGCTCAAGCGGCAATACAAATTCCTACAAAACTTCTGGGAGCTTGATTTTTATGCTTGAGCGGCGATTTCTCCGTTCGAGCGGACAAGTCAAATTCTGGGTTTTCCAGAATTTTGTTTGAAGTTCAAACTTGATGTTCAAGGGTCCAAAGCTTGCAAGTTGATGCCAAAAACATGGTAAAACATTGTATACTATGAAATCACCCTCAATTTGAAACCAATTATTCAAAATCATGAACCATTGTCCTAAATTCAAGCTTAATTCATAAGGTTGAAACTATGTATGAGTTGAATTGCATTCTTTTCTTTTCAAATCCTTCCAAAACTCTCATGCATGAGATGAAAAGTAGTAAGACTATGAAACATCACCAAAAATGTCAAATATAGCTTCATGCATGTGGATAATTCCATGGAATTCAAGCTCAACTTGGTGATTCATATATGCATGTACATAATTCAACTCAATTCTTCCATTTCAAAGAGATTCATACTTTCATTGTACAATTACATACAAATGAACTCGAGAATTAGGTGAATTCAGCTTCAATATATTCTAACTACAAGAATCAAGGTTGACAATCATACCTGTGGCTTGAATTTAAGTGTATTCTAGCTCAACTTTCCAAATCTCCTTTAATTCTTCTCAATTCCCTTCTCTCTCTCACTAAGTATTGAGTTCTCTTTTTAGAGTGTATGAACTTAGCCAAGAAGTGAGAATAAGCTTAGAGTTTTTGAGCCTAAGCACTAGCTATACACATAAATAGTGGTGATTAGCTTAACTAATCATTTTTGCTTAGAGTCAATTAATTGTACTTAAGTTAATCAATTTAATCTAATTATTTTGATCTAAATCAGTTTTCAATTAAATTTCACCATAGGCCCTAAAAATTATGCTAATTACATTGATACAGTCAATTTTGGTTTTCGTCGCCTCTACGGCGTTCTATTTAAATTTTATAACAGGAAATCAAACAGATTTTCCTACGGTGAACAGATATAGTTTCAAAGACACATATAATCGTACAATTAACACTCAAAATCATATCAAGCTCATAGTTCTAGGCATAATTAAGATTAAATAGCATAATACTGAGTTGGGTTGTCGCATTTACCTTCTCCCAAGAAGAATGTAAGGCCTAAAGAAAAGAGCTCGAGATATCTTTTCTTCATATCGTTTTCTCTTTCCTAAGTTGCATAAATGCTATCGTGATTTTGCCAATCCATTTTTACTAACGGGATATCTTTGTTTCTCAACTTCTTGATATGACGGTTAACAATCTAAATGGGCCATTCTTCATACGGATATTCATCACTCAAAAGCATGTGGGCAGGCTCAATGACATGAAAAGGATCCTGGAGATATTCCCGTAACATTGAAATATGAAATACACAGTGCATGTATTCTATATCATGAGGAAGAGCTACCCGATACGTCACTAGGTTAATTTGCTCAATGATCTCATATGGTCTAATGTATCGAGGTGCTAACTTGCCTTTGGTTCCAAAATGAGTCTGCCCTTTCATCGATGTTACTTTAATAAAAACATGATCGCCTACTTCATATTCTCTATCTTGTCTACGAACATCCGCGTAACTTTTTTGTCGACTTTGTGCTGTTTTCAATCGTTGATGAATTAATTTTACTTTTTCCATTGTTTCTTGCACGATTTCGAGCCCCAACAAAGGTCTATCTCTAACCTTAGCCCAACAAATCGGTGACCGATATTTTCTTCCATATAAAGCCTTGTATGTTGCCATGCCAATGCTTGAATGGAAGCTATTATTGTATGCAAATTTGGCTAAAGGCGAATGGGTTTCCCAATTTCCTTAAAAGTCTAGTACACACATAGGCAACATATCCTCCAAAGTCTATATTGTCCTTTCTAATTGGTCATTTGTCTGTGGATGATATGCGCTGCTCAATCTTAGTTCTATTCCTAATGCCTTTTGCAAACTTCACCAGAACCTCGAAGTGAACTTTAGATCCATATCAGAAACAATTGATACAGGCACTTCATGCAATCTTACAATCTCATTAATATAAAGTGTAGCCAACTTATCCGCATTATAAAATGTTTTGACAGGTAAGAAATGAGCAAACTTAGTCAATCGGTCAATGTAGCTAGACTTTCTTCTCCGCCTCCCTTTCGGAGAGGCTTCGAATTGGTCCTACAGTTCGGACTCCTATCACGATTCTGAATCTAATCACACAAAGTGCAATGTAAGACTGATAAATCACCAAAGAGTCCAAATCTGGCAAATCATTTTGGAAAATCGATTTTAATCAAAAAGCGCCAAACATGGACTGCTTTGCCAGATTACAGAGTCACCATCTAAATATTTTATTTTGGGAAATTCAGGAAACCTTGACTCGTGCCTAAAGCCACGTGTCCGTCATCACCAAAGTTGCCTCGGCTCGGGAACTTGGGTACGAGAGGGGAAGGTCCTGAAATGAGCACCCCTGCTCGCCCGATCAAAGGATCGGCCTCTACTAACATGATATGTTGTTTTTGAAAATACATGTGTTCTTATTCCAGTTATTAATCTAACTTACTACGTGGTGTGCACAGCATACAAGTATAGACTCAATCGTAAGAATTGGAACAAAACATCTCATGTTTGTTTTTCAAAAATGGTTTGAAAGTGCTACTCGCAAGTAGGCTAAGACGCGGATTTGCCACTCTCAAGTGGGCTTAAAATATGATGATTTGCCACTCCGCAAAGTGGGCTTAAAACGCACATTTTGATGAATTGTTCCAATTCAAGCAATGAAGCCTTCATCCATAGGCATTTATGCAATTTAACACTTAAGCAAATAGCCTCATGGCAAGCATGTTATCATAGCAGTCACTTACACACATGCAAAGATGCTAAAGCATAAACACTCACAGTGTACTCCGAGCCAAAAAAGAAGCTAGTTAGTAATCAATACATGATCCTAGCTATGTTAACAATGCCTAATGCAACACATGCAAAAATGCAGCTAAAATAGGCTCGGCTAGCTAAGATGACATATGAATGCAACAATTTGATACATGTATTCAAATAGGAATTGAAAGCAATGCAGTTTGAATGATGCGCCGAGCCCGGTGCATGCAATACAAATGAATGAATGCACACATGCAAGTCATAAAGTATGCTAATTGAAACATGCCCTAAAACTAACCATCAAAAGCTAGTAAATAAAAAGGAGAAAGACGTGGGGTTGGAAGACATAACCATCAAAAGCTAGTAAATAAAAGGGAGAAAGACGTGGGGTTGGAAGACATTCACACACATATGCACGCTTATTACAACATTTTGCCCTCTCGATGGAGGGTCCGAATGAATAAGCTAAGCTAGCTATGCTAAGCTAAGCTACTTATTACAAATCAACTAATTAACTAACTTAGCTAATTAATTATTACAACACAAATTGAGCAACTAGCTAATCTAAGCTAAGTAATTACAAACCAAATTAATTAATTAAACACTTAACTAATTAATTACAAAATAACTAAGCTAATGAACTAGTTTAGCTAAGCAATTTAGACAAATGGCCTCAGGAAGCGAGGGGGATATGCATGCTCGGTTGGCTTCGCTCGGAAATCCATTACCATGCCTCTAATTGCCTCTGTTTGCACTTGCCTTGACCTCTGAAAATTGTGCCAATCTCCAGAATGCTTTTTCCTCCAACACAAGGACCCTTTGGTGGACTGCCGACCAGAAAAGGTGGTTGTAGACTAGAAAAACTGTTCGGTCGACCACCCATATTGGTCGGTCGACTATTCCTTGTGGTCAGTCGACCAGTTGATTTTCCAGACTCTAGTTTTTGCTGCAACAGAGAACAACAGGAGCACAACAGTGTATTTGTAAGACATGCGTGCACAACCACCCTCCTTATCATTTCTTAAGCTCAAAGGAGTGCGGTACTCGACTCTTGGGCCACCAACCGAGCATCGCAATGCACGATGGCCGAGAAGCCAAGTTTGTACAAGTCAATGAATGCTCAAATAACACACAAGAGCCTCCACCTCTATCATGCATGATCAAGAGGGACGGCAACCGAGAAATGAGGCACGTTTCATCACTTTGAGTATGAAACGCCCCTCGTTTCTCGTGTTTAGATTAACGTCCGATCCAAACACATGCAATGCAACTCAAACATGTTATCTTGACATGTTTTACTTGGTTCAATTTTGTTTACTCATTTTAGATTACCAATCTATCCTTTAATTGGTTAAGTTCAAAAGTGAGAAGTCCTCTAATTGGAAAGACGGACCAAGCCATAAGCTTCTTGAGCATGAAAGAAGCATCATGTCGTTGGTTAGTAGAAACCTTCAAAAGAAGGCTAAAACCATTAGGCATGAACGCCTCGATTTGACACTCAAACCAACAAAGGGCTTAAGACCTCTTTCAAAGTGATATAACAAATGAAAGATGGCATGCAATGGCATACATTTTAGCATTGAAAAAGGATGCTAAAGACCTTGAAGCATGTAAACAATGCAAGCATAACATGTTGAAGGCCAAAAACATCAAAGTTAGTGAAGAGCATTTCACAAGAGGCATGCAATACCAAGCCTAAATGACTAAACCAACTATGGACAGACCTAAACCATGCCAAAATAGAGGCCAAAACATCCTGAAACTTGGGCAGAAAAAGCTAGAAATGCATGCTCATATGATGGCTCATAAACAAGGCATAAAGGCACAACTCTTAAAAACAATTAAAGAGTGATAAACATGAGAATATGGTAAAGATATAAGCTCTGAAATACCATGACAAATGATGCCAAGGCATGCAAACATCACAAGTATAGCATGGTAAGGGCCTCAAAACTCAAGACTAGTGAAGCCATTTACACTATAGCTATACAAAGCAAGCCCCAAAAGGCCAAGAACACCCAAAATAGTCCAAAAGCATGTCAAAAAAATGCCAAAAACATGCATGGAGTATAGCTAACACATGCTAGAATGGAAGGCTAAAACACCAAGTACACTAGGCTAGTGAACATGATTGCACTACAAGTGCAAAAACCAAGCAAGAGGTGACCCCACCAACCAAAAACAGAGTTAGGGCATGTAAAAATAACACCAAAAACATGCTTGAACTAAAGCTAAAACAAGCTAGAACAATAGGCCAAAACACCAAGTATACTAGGCTAGTGAGCAAGATTGCACTACAAGTGCAAAAAGCAAGCAAGAGGTGAACTCACCAACCAAAATCAGAGTTAAAGCATGCCAAAAAAAACACCAAAAATGGGCTGAGACTAAGCCAACACATGCTAGAATAACAAGCCAACTCATTAGGCATGCAAGGCTAGCAAAGAGGATTTACACTACAAGTGTAAGGAGCATGCAACAAGTGATCAAACCAACTAAAAACAGAGTTATAACATGTTAAAAAAGTCACAAAAACATGCTGAAACTAAGCCTCAAGAAGGGAGAAATACATGCTCATTTGATAAGCCAACAACACATGCTAACAAGACAAGAGGAGAGGGTACCGCCCCTTCCTATTTTGGACCTCAAAACCACATTTCTACCACTGAAAATCTACTGGATTTCAGTGGTCAAAAGGCCAAACAAAGATTGTTTCAAAAGCTTGAAAGATAGCTCAAAAGGCTTTACAAGCCAAGGAGCAAAAGGGAGGAAACACCCCCCAGCCAAACAAGGCTTAAACCACCACTTTGAGGACTGAAAAACAAAGTTTTTTTTTAGTTCAAAAACACCCCAAAAACAGCCCCAAAGTAGTTGAAGAAGATGGCAAAACAAGCTATGCAAAACAAGTTTAAAGGGTAGAGTTTATACCTCTTGAAGCCAAGCACCAAAACAGGCAAAAATCTGAGCTCAAATCACCTTTTGGAGCTCAAACAAAGTCCTAAGTAAGCTTCAAGCAACCTCCTCCCAAAGATAGGCAACTTTGATCAAGGATGCATAGGCAAACTAGGCATGTTTCTCTACTTCTATGCACAAAAGGGCAAGAGAGAAAGCAAACTAGAGAGAAAGGCTGAAATTTAGCTCTAAAATTTCTACAGAGAGAGGACTTTTTTTAGAGAGAGAGGCTCCCAAAATTGCTTCAATGTTCTAACCCTTTTGCCAAAATGAGAGATATGGCTCAATATATAGCAATATATGAGCATTGGTCGAAATATCTCAATTCAGAAATATCTGGAGCAGTGTAAGATAGCTGGAGGGAAAAGATCTTCAAAATATCTGAGTTTGGGACCTTAGTGGTTGGTCAGCCACTTTTTCTGGTCGGTCGGCCACCCTTGGTGGGCGACTGGCTACTTTTCTGGTCGACAGCCCAATTTTCTGGTCGACAGGCAAAATTCTGCTTTCTAGGTCCAACTTTAAATGGCCATAACTCCTTCGTTTGGACTTTTTTTCAGGTCAATATTGCGTCCAAATTGAAGCCCCAGAAATAAGATTTCCAATGGTGCCAGCCTTGAATAAAAATTACAACTGTGCAAAAAGTTATGCCTATTTTGGTGAAGCCGCTCGGGTTTGGTCCTACCCTGATTCATGCCAAACTTCTCCCAAACTAGTTTTCTTCTCTCCTCTCCTATTTTCTTCAACTCCAAACCCCTAAACATGATGTTTTGAAAGATTTTTCAAAGATTTCATCTCTCTTTCATTCATTTCAACTTTCTCCTCACTCAGTTTACCGAAAAGTGCAACATTTAACAAAATATGAGCGTCGGAACATCGTAGAATCATTTTTCAAAAATATTTTGAAAGAGAGGGTTTTAAGGTCTAAAAACCATTCAAAATGGGGTGTAAGGCTGGGATTTGACTCTCTTCTCTTGCCGAAGAAATTGAACCTTTGCATAGCATAGCCTACACCATCCAGTAAGCAATCAGTAGTGCCCAAGTCTTAAGGGCGGTCAAAAATGGGGTGTCTATAGTCAACAATAACCCAAATCAAATCCATAACTCTATTAGAGCGAGGTAGTCCAATAATGAAATCTATTGTGATGCTCTCATTTCCACTCCTATATTGGCAGTGGTTGAAGTAATTATGTAGGTCGTTGATGCTCGACTTTGACTTGTTGGCATTGTAAACACTTAGACACAAATTTGGCAATTTCTTTCTTCATTCCCGACCACCATAAATTTTGCTTCAAGTCTTGATACATTTTTGTGTTTCCCGGATGGATAGAAAACTTTGAACTATGTGCTTCTTGCATAACTCGCTTCTTCAATTCAATATCATTTGGTACACAGAACATTCCTTCAAATTTTATTCTAAAAAATGAAACCCGGTCTCAGCTTAGAGTCTCTTTCATCTACAACTTTATTTAGAAATTGATCTTGTACCTATTTTTCTTTAATCTTTTCAAGTATTGCCAACTATGCAGATATTGCGGCTAAAATCCTGTCTTGTTCTTGTAAAACAATTTCCACTTCAATTCTTTCCAGATCATGTAGCAATGCCCTTTGTTCGATAAGTAAACAAGTCGAGTTCCCAATTGATTTTCGGCTAAGTACATCGGCAACCGTATTAGCTTTCCCTGGATAATACAATATTTGTAAATCATAATATTTTATCAGTTCTAGCCATCTCCGTTGTCTTGTATTTAGCTCTTTCTAAGTAAAGAAATATTTTAAACTTTTGTGATCAGTATACACTTCGCACGTTGCGCCATATAGGTAGTGGCGCCAAATCTTCAATGCAAATACCAGTGCGGCAAGCTCCAAATCATGAGTTGGATAATTCTTTTCGTGTGGTCTCAGTTGTCGAGAAGCAGATGCTATTACTTTGCCATTCTACATCAATACACGCCCCAAACCGTTATAAAATGCATCACTGAAAATAGTAAAACCATCCGTACTTGAGAGTAATGTGAGAATTGGTGAAGTCACAAGTTGAGTCTTCAATTCTTAAAAAGCTGACTCTTGCTAATCAGTCCATTCAAACGGTGCCCTTTTCTGTGGCAAAACAATGTTTGAGAAGTCTTTCCCAAATCTACAGTACTAAGCCAAACCTAAGAAACTTCGAACTTCAGCAACACTAGTCGGTCTAGGCCAATTTACAACTGCCTCTATCTTTTGCAGATCAACTGAAATGCCATCCTTACTTATCACATGCCCCAAAAACATAACATGATCAAGCCAGAACTCACACTTTGTTAGTTTAGCATATAACTTTTTCTCTCTCAAGGTTTGCAAAACAACTCTCAAGTGATGTTCATGCTTCTCTTTACTTTTGGAATAGATCAAAATATCATCGATAAAAACAACAACGAACTCATCGAGGAACAGTTTGAAAATTCTATTCATAAGATCCATAAAAGCAGCTAGCACATCAGTTACTCCGAAAGGCATGACAAGAAATTCATAATGCTCGTACCTTGTTTGAAAAGCAGTATTTTCTATGTCTTCAGCTTTAACTTTCAGTTGGTGGTATCCAAATCTCAGATCAATTTTGGAAAATACTTAGGCACCTTGTAACTGATTGAATAAATCATCCATGCGAGGCAACGGATACTTGTTCTTCACGGTTACCTTGTTCAATTCACGGTAATCAATGCAGAGCCGTAACGAACCATCCTTCTTTTTCACAAATAGAACTGGAGCGCCCCACGGTAAAGTACTAGGATGAATAAACTTCTTGTCCAACAACTCTTGTAATTGAATCTTCAACTCTTTCAGTTCAGTAATTGACATGCGGTACGGAATTTTGGAAATTGGCTGCATACTCGATATGACCTCAATAGTGAACTCAATTTCCTTGTCAATCAAATTCCCCAGAAAATCATTTGGAAAAACATCTAGGAATTCTCTGGCTATAGGAGTACTGCCCACATTAGCTTTATCAACAATAGGCACAGTCAATGCACAACATAAATATCCCCTACAGCCTTTTCTAATAAACTTGTAAGCTTTCATAGATGAGATCAAATACGGGGGAGGTACAACATCAATCCCACCAAACGTAAATTTAGGCAAGTCAGGTGGGTGAAAAACAACTTGTTTAGTTACATAGTCAATAGTAGCATGGTATTTCGTTAACCAATCCATCCCCAAAATTACGTTGAAATGATCAATGTTCAGAGGCAACAAATTAACATATAAAATCATATCCCCAACCACAAGTTCACATGCAAGATACATATATGCACAAGTCATGGACCCCCCAATTGGTGAGGACACAACTAACAAATAATTCATCGGTTCCAAGGGTCTAGTTAATATTAAGAAAAAGCATATGACACAAAAGAGTGCGTAGATCCTGAATCAATCAAAACATAAGCATTCTGGGCACAGATAGGGAGTATACTTAACACTACTACCTCAGTATTCTGCACATCACCCAGTAAAGCGTAAGAATCTAGCCTTGCCTTAAAGTTTCTTTCCCTTTAGTAGCTTTCGGATTAGATTTCGATGTTGAGGTTGATGCTGCTAAACTCGCTAAGGGTCTACTAACCTTATGATTTATTGATTCAAACAGGTTTAATTCCCATTCTCTATATATCTATTCACATGATCACAATACAAATAACAGTTGGCACATATTGAACATATAAACACATAATCAAGGCAAATCGCAGCATTATCAATTAATTAAGGAGGTGGTTGTTACAACTACTAACCTTTTTGGTTGAACAAAAATACCTAAACATGGAGGGGATTTTTTTGACTTTGGAATCCTTGTTTAGATTGGTTTGATCTACCTTTTATTTAAAGCAATTTTATTGCTTGTGTTTTGGTAACAATTTTATTGCTTATATTTTTTTGTTTTTGGTAGCAATTTTTATTTGATTGTAAGTTTTGGAGCATTTGATTGCTTGTAAGTTTTGGTAGCAATTTTTAATTGCTTAGAAGTTTGTTTTTGGAACTTAAGGTTTTTATTAACCTGGTTTATCCCCTGGAAGCTTAATTTTGAATTTGTTTCCTATTGATTATGAGTCAATAAGCTCTTGAAAGTTTTGTCTAAGATTAATTAGGTTTTAAATAGGACCATTATGACCCGCCCAGTCTTCCTCGAAACCTTCGTGACCTTGTTAGATTTATGAAGTTAATGGTGAGATTAATTTTGAATTAATTTTCAGTTTTTGGAATTTCCTAATGTTTATTTGTTTTCTTGGAAAAATACAATAGTTAAAATTCTGTTGTATTTTTCAGAAATGACAACTATCACTAATGCTAATACAACTAATATGGAAGTAGTAAATGTTGATGGAAATTTGAATCCTGTATCAATTGGATTGTCAACACATGTTTGTTAACTCTGTTGTTAACCCTATTGTGACTCCTGTTTTGGAGGGCCTGCTCAATCATCATGAGCGTCCGGAGAAGTTCACTGGAATGAATTTCAAAAGATGACAACAGAAGCTGTTGTTTTACTTAAGAACTCTTAACCTTACGAGGTTTTCGAGTGAGGATCCACTAGCCATGGAAGAGAATGAGCAAAATAAACAGAAGCTCATGGCTTTGGATGCTTGGAAACAATCAGATTTCTTTTGCCAGAATTATGTATTGAATGACTTAGCAGATACACTTTTTAATCTGTTTTATGCTAAGAAGTCGGCAAAAGAGTTGTGGGATTCTTTGGACAAGAAATACAAAATCGAGGATGCTAGGGCGAAGAAATTTATTGTTGACCGATTTCTGGATTTCAAAATGGTGGACTCTCAAACCATCATAAGCCAGTTCCAAGATTTCCAAGTAATTTTACATAAAATTCATGCAAAGGGAATGTTGTTGAATGAATCATTCCAGGCAGCTACTTTGATAGAGAAGTTGTCTCACAATTAGAAAGACTTTAAGAACTATTTGAAGCACAAGCAAAAGGAGATGACAGTCTGTAGACACCCCATTTTTGACCACCCTTAAGACTTGGGCGCTTTCTTCCAAACACCCGATGATGAAAGTTACATTGTGCAATCTTTTGAATTCTTAGCGAAGAAATTTGGATTCAAGTTCTAATCCCAAACCTTACACCCTATTTTGGCCAAACTATTTTAGACCTTAACACCCTCTTTTTTAAAATAATTTTCCAAATATTTCTACGATGTTCCGAGACTCGCATTTTGTTTAAAATATTGCACTTTTTGGTAAATCGAGTAAGGACAAAATAGAAATAAATGGAAGAGAGGCGAACTCTTTGAAAAATCTTTAAAAACATCTTATATATAGGTTTAAAGTAGAAGGAAATAGGAGGGGATGGGAGAAAACTAGTTGGGGAAAGGTTGGGCATCAAACCGTTAAGAAAAAAATGAGTAACCTTCACTAAATTAAATATATCTCTCTAATCACTTAGAGTTTAGATGTGATGCTACCACCATTCGAAAGTATACTTTTGGGGCTTCAATTTAGACTCAAGAATCACTTAAAATTGAGTCCAAATGAGGGAGATATGCCCATTTGAAGTCGGGCCTAAAATACAAATTTTTTTGACCCGGCCGGGTCCATTTAGATTTGGCCGTGGTCCATTTAGACCTAGCCGAGTCTCAATGAAAAATTCTCCAAAGTCCTTTTTTAGGCTCAACTTTTCATTTTTGGAGCCGATTGTGGCCATTTGGGGCCGGCTGAGTCTTATTACTGCCAAACAGAACAACTGGTTTTGTTTGAAAATATTTTCAACCAATTTGGCTTAAACTCTATAAATAGGACCTCCCACTTCAGATTTTAAGGTTAGAAAAACCTTCCAAGAGGCTTAGACATTGATGAGTTATCCTTGAACCTTCAAGCTTCCTTTGTTCTTCAAATCAACTTTCACCCTTCATACACCATTAAAGCTTAGATTTGAAGCTTTCTTGTGGAGATTTCAAAACATATTTTCATAAACTAGAGGGTTAGGAAATATGTCCAAAGACTTTGAAGGTTTTTGAGAGCTAAAAACATCCATCTTCCTTCCAAAAGCTTCCTTGATGTCATATCACCTTTTAGCTATACATACACCATTGAAGCTTGTTCTTGAAGCTTTTTGTTAAACTTTCAAAGCTAATTTCATAAACTTGAGGGTGTTGGAATCAAGTTTGTTAACTAAGAGCTTACCTCTCTTTTCAAAAGGTATAATTTTGCACCTTCTTCTTTAATCTTCTTTTCCTCCATTATTCTTGTCTTTATGTACTAAATTTCAGATTTTTAAAGGGTTGAAAAAAATGTTTTAGAAGTCCATAAAGTGGAGGGGTTAGCCACCTCTCCTTAGTCTTGCTTTCTAGCTTTATGCCTCCTTGCTTTTAGCTTTGTTTTGTGCTCTTTTAACATCATTTTAGCTACTATTTTTTGGCATGTTAGGGGTTGTTTTAATTTATTTAAATAGCTTATGCTTTGAATACTTTGCTTGTTGTGTTGTACATCATCATGGCTTTGGTTGTTTAAGCCTTAGACACCGAGTCATTCAAGTTGATAACTTTCTTTACTTAGTTTCTATGTGAAGAGTTCTATTTTTGTTAATAATCAATCTCGCATAATCATTTTTTCACTCTCCCTTCTTTCTTGGTTTTTCTTTGTTTGAGAGTTATTTCAAGTGATTGATTGTTATTCAAGGCATGAGAAAGAGACCTATGCTCAATGGCTTAATCTCTACGGAGGTTCATCGTCAAGGCATAGTCTCTCTTTCATGGTATGGATCACTTCTCATTTGACATTTCTTCTCATTTAGTGGACTTAACTAATACTTTGGACAAAATGAGTAAGTAATGGAAATGTAAGTCAAAAAGGACTAATAAAAATTGGCTTAAAATTAATGAAACCAACATAAAAAAAGATGTTTAGAATTGGTTGGATTTGGCCGGACGTTATGCCAAGTCCATCGCTTTAAGAATTGTCATTTATCGATTCATGATATGTTGATGAGACTTGAGGCGTGTCTACCTTCCTCTTTGGGCTAAATTCATGATAATAGGGAGGGTTGGTCACCTTTAATTGTATTTATTAAGTTTTTTTTCCAATTGTGTTCGAAATCATCAAGCCATCAAACATGTGCTTGTTGATGATTTTGGAACCGAATCTGTTCTTCTCTTGAAGTTCCACATGATAGAGAAGAGCAGATGGGACAAGTAGGGCCTAGAAAGGCTCTGTTTGCACTATTTTCACCTTAGAGCACAAAACTTTTTTTTGGCATGGAATTAGGGCACAACCGGCTGTTTTTGGACCAGGCCCGGTCTCATTTGGGGCCAGCCGGCCCCCAATGTTTGGTAAATAGTGAATTTTGGTAGAAACAGAAGGCAGTGGCTGAGGGTGAAACAAAGCAAGTTTGGGCAGACAGAGCAGTTTCTGGTCATTGTGCATGCGATCGTTGTGCCTCATTGTTGCTTGTATTAATATTATAATTGTAATTATTATTGTTGTAAATAATTATTGTTACAATTTCATTATTGTAATTAGTATTGTTATACTATTCTCGTAGTAATAAATTAGATAGCTAGTTTATTTCTTATTTGTTATTCAGATTTGTAATAAGTAGTTTAATTCAGACACTTGGACACTCATTCGGACCCTCCTGCATGACGGCAAATATGTAACAATTTGTGCATGTCTTCCAACCCCCATTTCTTTCTCCCTTTTATTTATTCGCTTACCGTGGTTGTATAGCATCATATTTTCCTTAGCATTTTCCATGACTCACATCCATTTGTCTTGCATGCATAAGAGTTCGGCTCATCATTCTAATCAATGTCAATTTCAAATTCCTTATTCGAATACGTGCTTTGTCGTATGCCTTGGATTAACTCACATGCCATGCTAGAAGTCGAGCCTAATAGTTGCACATTGTATATGTCGCATTAGTGATGTTGCATTGTTTAGGAGCATGCATTTTTTCTAACCATTTTATTTCTTTTTGTCTTGCCTTGGAGTACTAGGTGAGCGTTTATTACTTTTGCATATCGCATGTGTGTGATTGTTGCCATATCAAGCATGTTTCCATGATGCTAATTGCTTAATTGATATACCTATTTAAATGCCTGTGGATGAAGGCTAATTGCTCAAATTGGGATAGTTTGATTAAATGTGCATATGAGATCACTTTTTCAAGTGGTACATATTCAAAACAATTTTCAAACAAACATAAAATCAAAGTGTTCCAATTTTCTCAAATTAGTCTATACTTGTGTGCATCACCTAGTAAATTAGCCTAATAATCGAAACAAGAGCATATAATGTAAATAAGAATCAAATCATGATTAGTGGAGGTCGATCTTTGATTGGGCGAGTGGGGTGCTCAATTCATGATCTTTCCCTCTTGTACCTAAGTTCCCAAGCTTAGACACTTTGGTGATGACAAATAAGTGGCCTTTGGCACGAGTCTCGAGTTTCCTAAATTTCCCAAAAATATTTAGGTGGCGACTCTGTAATTTGGCAAAGCAGTCGATTTTTGACATTTTGATTCAAAATCGATTTTCCAAAAGATTTGTCGGATTTGGACTCATTTGTGTTTATCTATTTCACATTGCACTTGTAGAATCAGATTTAGAACCATGGGAGTCCAAACTGTAGGGCTAGTCGTATCCGAAAGAAGCATGAAAAGCAAGCTACACAGTCGAAGAGCTCATTGGCAAGCTACATAGTCGAAGAGCTCATTGTCGAAGAGTTACACAGTCGAGGAGGATAAGATGAAGAAATGAATAAGTACCCTTACTGTAAAGGCCAATGTTGTTGAGCATGGTTAGTCTTCGGGGGTTAAAAAGAAGCAACTAGTGAACAAAAACTCAAAGTTAGGGCCTAGAAGTGGTGTCACAAAGAGGCCTGTCTACAAGCTACAAGAACCTAGTTATAGGTTTTATGAGAAGTGCTACAATTATGGTAGTGATGGGCATAGGGCTGTTGAGTACCGCAAAAATAAGAAGCCATACAAGAAGAATCCTATACAGAACAAGGCTTGACCTCACATGGCGGAAATGGAGGATTTTTCTCAAGATGTAAATGATATGCATCTTTCAACTATTGTCATTGAGGTAAATATGGTAGGATCCAATCCGAAGGAATGGTAGGTGGACACTAGTGCTACTCGTCACATCTGTGCAGAGAAGAAAATGTTCACAACTTTCGAGTCGGTTACAAATGGAGAGAAATTTTTCATGGGGAATTTTGTAACCTCAACTATTGAGGAAAAGGGCAAGGTGATCCTGAAGACGATTTCAGGAAAACAACTAACTTTGAACGATGTCCTGTTTGTGCTAGGCATTCCCAAAAACCTTGTCTCGGGGTCTCTCCTAAGTAAGCATGGTTTTCGCATGGCTTTTGAATCTAATAAGGTTGTGTTGACCAAAAGAGGAGTTTATGTGGTAAAGGGATATATGTTGGGTGGTATGTTTAAATTAAATGTAATGACTATTGTAGACACCCTATTTTGACTGCCTCCAAGACTTGGGCGCTTCATTCCGAACGCTCGATGATGAATTTACACAATGCAGTCTTTTGAACTCTTAGCAAAGAAATCCGAATTCAAGCTCTAAATCCCAACCTTATAACCCATTTTGACCAAAATGTTTTAGGCCTTAAAACCCTATTTTCAAAGCATTTCTCCAACCTGCACTGACCATTTAGCATTAGGCCAGGAGGAAACTTTTAGGCACAACCATGGGTTATTTGGCCCAGTCATGGGTATTTGGACCGAGCCAGGTCTTATTAGCGACAAACAGCGTCTCTGGCGAGAATCCGCCAGCTGTCCTTTTTGGAAGATATTTCCGACCAAAACATCTCAAATTCTGTAAATAGACCCTCTCCCTTTAGAATTTAGGGTTAGAAAAATTTTCCAAAGGCTTTGAAGGATATTGAGAGCTAAAAACACCCTTCTCCCTTGCAAAAGCTTTCTAGACCTCCATATCACCTTTGGCTATAGATACACAATACATATACCATTAGAGCTTGTTTTTGAAACTTTTTGCTAAAGTCTCAAACTATATTTTAAATACTTAAGGGTGTTAGGATTGAGGTTTAATAACTAAGAAGTTACATCTCTCTTTTTAAGAGCTAGAACTTTGCTTCTTTTTATCTACTTCTCTTTTACTCTCTTCCTCTATTTTTCTTGTTTTGTATACTATTTTTAAGTTGTTTTGTGGGGTTGAAATATGTGATTAAGGTTACAAAAAGTGGAGGGGTTGTCCACCCTTCCGTAGGCTTGATTACTAGTTGTTAACTATAGTTTCTCTTTACTTTTTTTTTTTCTTGTTTTCTATTAGTTTTAGCACTTTTTTTTTTCTTTTCTTTTTTTTGTATTTGTATTTGTATTTGTATTTGTGGGTTGTCTAGTATATTAATTAATTATGCTTTGAATATTATAGTTGCACTGTTGTAATAACGTAATAGTCCTCGCAGATTTGGTGTGTTTAGGATGTAGCCGTCAATCCGTTTGAGTTGATAGTTATTTGTTTTTTTCGTTTTTATAGCTTTTCTTAAGTATATTGGAACCTTGTGGTCATGGAAGGTTTAGAGTTTAGCCTCCCCGCCACAAGTTCGATTAATTGGCTATATGTAAGAATCTGAATTTTTAGACAACTAATTAATTTGTTAATAATAATATTAAGCCAATTAATAGTGATTATTAAACTATTAAATTATAATGTTAATAGCATCATGACTAATACTAATATTAAACTCCTTTAAATAAATTTATTTATCTTTTTGTGATTAAATTTCTGTATCTAAATACAGTTGTAGAAACTAAATGAGAAAAAAAAAATAATAACTAAGTTAGTTAGAGAATAGTAAGGAGCAAAATATCTAGTGAATAGGTTATATATACATTGATTTTATTTTGTACACTTAAAAAAAAAAAGCTAAAATAAAATAAAATAAGAAGAAGAAGAAGAAGAAGAAAAAGAAGAAGAGGATATGAACTCAAATTTTGGGCTGGGAAATTCGGCCCCCTCCTTCCCAAGAAGGCTGTTGGAGGCATGCCAATGCATGCATACAATTACACTCTATGTAGGTAATGTTTCCCAAGTGAAAATAAATAAATAAATAAAATAATAATAATAAATAAATAAATTCTCCAAACTCCTACAAATAAGAACACTATTCAGCTATTCTACTACTATGACTGAGCAAAGAGAAAAAAAGGAGAGAAAGAGTAGAAAAGAAAAGAAAAAGAGAAGAAGATGAGAGGGTGCTTGGTGGTCACCATTTCAAAGCTAATCTTAAGGATAATTTGTAAAAGCTCTTAAGGTAAGAGTACTCAACCTCTATCCTCCCTTAGATATTTTTTTTAACTGAATCTATATACTAAATATCTACAAGAGTATGCATTGTTAATACATACATAGCAAGAATAGCTCAATGCATGTTTATATTTTGATAGAATGAGAATTTCATGATTATATGATTTCAATTCCTTCTTGCAAATATAGATTAGATAGTTTAGCAATTGATTTTATCTTCTTATATGTTTAAATATTCTCCATTGTTTGAAATAATCTTGCATGAGAGTAAAATGAGATAAAGTCGGTTCACTTATACTTGAAACTTATATTTTCTTCACTGTTTTAGATTTTATCGGATGAAAAATGCTCTAATAAATTGAAAATAGCTTGTGTTAAAACCTGTTTTTACTAGGAGTATATATAGGTGTTCTATACTGGGAAAAGTTTTATAAAATCATTAGACACCATTTTCTTACCGAAATAAATATTTGTTCTAAGTGTTGCTTACAACACAATAGGAACAGTGACTTCAAACAGGTCCCATTTTCTCTGAAAATGATATTTTTATGCACGACCGCTTGGGATAGTTTGATATAAGAGTTATCTTTCATTGCCGCTGATTTCACAAAAAATGGATAAGTCTAAGAGGAGAAATTGCAATTTTACTAAAATGAGACAGAATCTGTCCAAGTTTCTTAGTAGTCTTATTTGACCATCTTCATTGGTTTTCAATCTTCAAGCTTTTCTGTAAATATGTTCTAAACTCAAATATATGGCAAAGAATTCTGACTTTACCTCCTTTTGACATCATTTTGAGGCCCCTTTTAATTTTTCAAACGCAGAACACCTGTGCTAGAAGTTGCTGTAACTCACTGTTCCAGAAACCAGTTTTCTTCCAAATTTTATTTCTCCATTTTCAAATTGTTTTTAGCCTTGGTATTCTTCCCAAAATATTTTCCTAACTCAATGAAGTAGTACCATCGTACTAATTGAATTTCGTTTGGAATGGGTTTCATTATAGAAGTGTGGAAAATTCTAAGAAATTTTGTGATGACTCCTAAGGCATTCTATAATATTTATTTTGGTTTCCATACATGGTTGTGTTGTGCTATATAAACCTTATGTGACCTTGGTTTTCAAACTAAAACTTGCATATGCATCAAAATGTGAATTCAACAAAGTAAAGAAACACGAAACGGAACTGATGCATTAAAGTTTAAAAGTGATGGGGTGAGGCTGGTTTAGAGTCTTGCGCAAGTGAGTTGTGAACCCTAATATGGCACAGGAAGGTATTTCAGCTCTTATCGGTATAGGCGATATAAGGTTGATGGTGCGGGTGTCACAACATAGATCGTTCCCTTGGGGCAGAACGTGATGTCACGACTCGGGTACATAACCTTGGTGCGTGGGCATCATTGTAGTTACACCATGTAACATTTGAATATTTGACCAAGGGGGAGTCAGAATTGCCCGTGGCCATTGCTTAACGGTTGAGTGGAAATAGTGCTCCACAGAAAATTACTTAGACTTACCTAATAAACTAAACCTGTGTGAATTTAAAAGAAAAAAATGACATTTTCCTTATGATGAATGACTGCTTCCATTTGTCATTATTCTAATTATCTATTGTTATTATTTCAACTGATAGCATTCTTGTTATGCTTATTAAACGCTGCTTATTACTTTGTTACCACACAGTATTCATAAATTGTGAGTATTATTATCTGGGTGGATATTTTCGGGTTGTAGTATTGTAGACACCCCATTTTTTACGGCCCTTATGACTTGGACGCCATCGCTTGCACACCCGATGATGAGTCTACATGCTTGTCAAGTGCTCGAAGTCCTCAGCGGAATGCCACAACTTTGAGCCTTTCAAACCCTACACTCTTGTTTCCTTATTCTTGGACTAAACCTTGGTTCTTCAAGCCTACAACCCTAGGTGGCCTGCCGGCTACCTATTTGGGCAGTCGGCCACTAATGTGGTCTGCCGGCCACCAGTGTCTTTTGCAGATATTTTGCGACAGTTGTGCCAGCTGTTGGCACAGGTGCTTGCATCTGCACCCACGTGTAGGGCTAGATGTTCTTGAGGGAAATTCATGTTTTCTATATATAAGAGACCTCCCTCTCTTGTTTTAAGGTTAGAAAAATTCTAGAGCAAAATTTTTCCTCTCTCTCTACAATTCTCTCTCTCTATGAAATTTTTACACTTTTACCTATATATCCTTCATCTTTGCCTATACACCCTTAGCCAAACCTCTTTATATTTGAGTTGAGGTCTCTTTGAGCTTTGTTTGAGCTTTTGAGGGTGTTGTTTGCCTTGTTTTATTGCTTGGAAGTGTTTTTCTCTTCAAAGGTATAAAGCTTTGTCTCTTTACTAGCTTTATTTACTATTATTCTTGCAATTTTTCAACTGTTTTTGGGCTATAAAAACTCTATATTTTTGGGCTGAAACTTGGGTTTTAAGGCCATTAAAGGTTGAGGGATAGTTCACCCTTCTTTGCACCTTGTTTTGAAAGCCTTTTCCCTTGTGTTTCCCATCCTTTTACTATCTATTTTTAAGCTTTTAAACACTGATTTTTAGAGTTATTTTAGTTACCAAAATCATGTTTTGAAATCCAAATTTGGAGGGGTTAGCCTCCCCTCCTTGTGTCTTACTTACTAGCCTAACTTGTGCTCTGTTTTGGCATATTAATCTAGCTTTTTTTGTCTTAATTCTAGCATGTTTTATGACTATTTTTAAACTGTTTTAGGACTATTTTTGGTTGATAGTTGCATTTGAGCTTTGTTTTGCATGTTTTTAGTGTAATTGCCCTCATAAGCTTGGTGTTTTAGGCATTAGCAGCATCTTATTTGAGTTGATTGCATTTATTTATGGCTTTCCATACTTGTAATCACTCTTAATCACCTTTGCACCCTCCCTTCTTTATTGGCTTTTGTTTGCTTTGAAAGTGGTTCAAACAACTTGTTTGTTTAAAGCATAAGATTGAGATGTCATGCTTAATGGTTTAATCCCTTTGGGGTTCATTACCAATGGTATGATGTCTCTTTCGTGCCCAAGACAACACTTGGTTTGAGCTCTCTTTCTATTAGAGGACTTAAACTCATCTTTGGACTCAATTGATTAAAGGATGGTTGGTAATTAAAATAGGACTAAAATAGTGCAAGATAATAATTAGTTTTGTGTTCAATCGAACGTTAATTGAACACATGGAAGCTTGAGGCATTTCATACTTATTAGTGATGAAATGATTCAAGTTAATAAGTATGAAATGCCTCAAGCTTTCAAGGTCACCACTTCTCTTAATCAATTCATGAAATGAGGAAGGATTGAGTCTTATTTTGTTACATTTATTGAACTTGCACACTTTGGTTCATGAGCCATCATGCAATGAAATTGCTTGAGTTGATGGTTTGTGGACCAAGTTTACTACTCCTTTGATTTGTTCATGCTAAGGAGGGGTGAATTGTGCAAACAAACCCTTGAGAATACCCTGTGCATACTCTATTTGTTCTCTGTTCTGGCAAGATGAACTGGGCAGCAGTGGCCGGCAAGCCACCTTTGATGGCCGGCCGGCAAACCCTCACTACTGGCCGGCTGGCTACTGATGTAAAATTTAGCAGTGTGTTCTTTAAGTAGAGCAGAGCTATTCTGGAAGTGGACAAAGGTGTTGGTGTTCTACTATGCAACAAAGACCTTCTGGAAGCAAAACAGTGACTTTTCGGGTGGAAACTGAGCACATGCATGAGCATTCCTCGCGTACCGAGCATGTTTAAGTTTAAATATTTTGCTTAGATGCTTGTTGTAATTAATTAATTGTAGCTAGTTGATTTTGTTGTAAATAATTAGTTAGTTAACTAGTTTTTCGATTTCGTTTTGTAATTATTTTAGTTAGCTAGAATAGTTAATTCAAGTGTTGTAATAATTAGTTAAGTAGTTTAGCTAATTTCATTTGTTGTGTAATAATTAGCTTAACTTTAATTAGTTAGTTAGCTAGTTAGTTTATTCAAACTCTCTTTTGTGAGAGCGCAATGTAATAATGTGTATGTCTTCCAATCCCACGTCTTTCTCCATTTTATTTACTAGCTTATGATGGTTAGTTTAGGGACATCATGTTTTGTTTAGCATACTTCATGTTTGCATCCATTTGTATTGCATGCATCGAGGCTCGGTTCATCATTCTAACTGCATTGCTAGTTTAATACTTCTTTGAAAAAGTGCTTAGACCGCATGCTATCAAAATTGCTTCATTTGCCATATTAGTAGCCGAGCCTATTAATCGCATATCGCATGTATTGCATTAGTCATAATTGCATAAGTTAGGATCATGCATCTTTCTAACTTTATCTTCTTTTTGGCTTGGAGTACTAGGTGAGCCTTTACTCGCTTTAGCATATTGCATGTGTGTGATTATTATCATGTTTAGCATGCTTGCCATGAGGCTAAGTGCTTAAGTGTTAAATTGCTTGAATGCCTGTGGATGAAGGCTTATTGCTTGAATTAGAATAATTTGAGTAATGTTCATATGCGATCACTGTTTCAAGTGGTACATATTCGAAATAATTTTCAAAACAAACATGAATCGAAATGTTCCAATTCTTACAAAATTAGTCTATACTTGTGTGTGTGCACATCACATAGTAAATGCTTGCCTAATAAAATGGAACAAGAGCATATGATGTAAATAATATTCATATCATGATTAGTAAAGGCCGATCTTTGATCGGGCAAGCGGGGGTGCTCAATTCATTCATGACCTTCCCCTCTCGTATCTATTTCCCGAGCCGAGACAATCTGTGCGTTGTTAACATCTGAGCTAAGGTACTATGCGGCTTCTGATTACTGATTTCTTTTTGCTAGGTAGTATAACACCATAGCTTCGAAAAGTTCGAATATCCCCAAGCGCTCTAGACCCGTGTCAGAAGGCTTTGCAAAGCCGGAGATCTTGTTAGGGGACAGCCCGTGTTTACTTCGCTCCCACTAGTTACTAGACAGAGGAGAGTCAGACAGAGTTGGTCAGTCTAATTTCTACAGCAATCACCCCTTAATTCACCTACATCTAGTCAGGCTCAGGGACAGTTTTCTACATCTAGTCCAGTACGAGATCACTCGCCAATCCCGATGGCACAATATCCCCCAGTCAGCATGGAGGAACTAATCCACCACCTTCAGCAAACAGTTGAAACCATGCAGCAAGATGTTGCTCGTCAAGCCGAGGTCACAGCACGTCAGGCTGAGGTAATAAATAGGCTGCAACAACAACAACCACAGCAGGCAGCAGCTTCTGCATCTCATGCACCTCCTACGGGTATCTTAGCACCTAGAGCCACTACCCATGTTGAGAATCAGGGCAATCCGGCAGAGCCGATCCCACCACAAGCCTCAAAGCACCCGTGTATCAAACCGAGGCTCCATTTGAATCTGAGGTTGACCCAACCATACTTAAGGTCAATAAGCTGGAGAAGCTCCTCAAGAAAGCACAGGGTGTTAACTCTATCCCTAACATAGAAGACGGGTATGCCGACACTGCAGTGACATTGCCAGATCAGTTCAAAATGCCACATATCGATCGATTTGATGGTTCTGCGATCCCATCGTTCATCTTTGGCTATTTTCAAACATCTTGTGGCCGATGTGCCTGACCAGATTGCAGAAACTCTCACTTTTTGGCCAGACTATGTTGGGAATAGCCGCCATATGGTATGCGAAGCTAGAGGATTCTGTGAAGCAGAGTTAGGAGGAAATGGCTAAGGCTTTTGTTGCACAGTACTCGTATAACACACAAATCGAGGTCACAACTCGTGATCTCAAGGCAACGCACTAGGAACCGAAGGAGGGCTTCTCAAAATTCGTGACGAGGTGGAGGGCCAAGGCTTCAATGATGATCACACGGCCTTCCGAGAAAGATCAGATAAGGATGGTAGTCCACAATCTATACGAGAAATTATTGCAGAAGATGATTGTCCTACCTCTGTTCACATTCACTGAGCTCCACAAGATGGGGATTCAGATTGAAGATGCCATGAAACAAGGGCTGATTATTGATGAGAAAGAGCAGTCCAAAAGGCCTTTTGTGCGCAGTTCCAATGCAACCACCAGTGGTAGCACAGCTGCGTGGCCATCGGATGTAAGCGTTGTCAACACCGCAACCAAGACCACCAATCCCTTTGCCAATACCGCACCACAAACTGCAAACAACTCTGCCCAATCCCAGAGGACCTTTACCCAACTCTACATGTCTTTATCTCAAGCCTTAAAAGTGTTGATAAAAAAGGGGCACCTCAAACCATTAGAGCCTCATTCATTACCTGATCCTCTTCCACTGAAACACAACCCAGCCAAGTACTATGCTTTTCACCAGCAGTATTGTCATGACCCAAACCCGCCCCTAAGGGTTTAGCATCGTAACTGGCCAGTAATCCGTGATTACCAAAGGCCTGCTTAACAGTAATGACAATAATACAGAGTAAGGGGCTGGTGGAAGCCAAACAGTAAATAAAAGATGTCCAATGAGCTGTGAAAATCTGAATGGAAAAAGACTTTTATGGACTAGTCCACATTCATAACCATAAACATATATGCATATCGGATACACATAACACACAGGTTAGGGATCCAATCCCTTTGCCATAACTGTATAGTCAGAAGTCTTAACACTCATTACAAAACAGAGACAAAAGGGTGAATCTGAAACACCCCAAAAATAGCCTTGGCTTGAACAGACTTGGAACCTCGAAGTGAGGCACAATGGTTGGCTGGACAAAACATGAGCTTAACTCGACGCTTCCAGCTTCGGTCCGATGCCTGGCCACCTACATACATATATAAACTGTGAGCTAAAACCCAGTGAATAACAACTGTGTAAAGAGGTTAAGAATGAATGTCCTTTCAGTAATTAAAACAGTTAGTTGCATCAGTAGATCAATTATTCAATCAGTGGCTCATATTTCATGCCATATCAGTCAATTAGAAATCGTAGCAGTCACACATGGTACATCTAATAGCAAGACAGTATAGTAGGCCTTAATAGACCGAACAGTCAGTTGATGGCCATCAAGACAGTAAACGGTAATAGTTCCCAACATTGGAACTGACAGAGATCTCTGTAACAGTAACAGTAATAGTACAGTAGCAATAACAGTAACAGTAACAGTAACAGTAAGTTGCTATGGATGCCACGAGTACAGTTCATAAAATAGGACAAACATTCATTCAGTAAACAATATCGTTTTAGAAAACAGTACAGTTAATCATTTAGAAAATAATTATAATTTAACATAGCTTTACAACATTGTTACTCACAGATTACGGGGCTATAGACAGGCTAATCAGCATCCTCGGGTGCCAACCCTACACAGTTGCAGAACGAACACACACGAAGTTACACACTTGGGATTAATAACTTAGCCCCTTAACTTGACTTGGTGTGGTTCTATAACATTATCCTCATTAAGATGCCTCAAACATGGCCTAGGAATGTCTAGGATGGAATGAGGATGCAAAAATGTACTTTAAAACACTTGTCAAAATTTGCTAAAAACAGGGGTCTCGCTCGAGCGTGGCTTTCTCCGCTCGAGCGAGCTTACCAAAACAGAGGGGTCGCTCGAGCATAAACTCCCTCGCTCGAGCGGTCTGTAAAAATGCAAAAAGTACTGGTTGTTGAAATTCCCCGCTCAATGCTCGCTCGATGCTCACTCGAGCGTGAGACACAGTTCCTCGCTCGAGCGTAGGTCTCGTCGCTTGAGCGTGCGTCTACATACGCAAAAACCTGAGAGCTTGCAATCTATGCTCGAGCCAGCATTCCGTCGCTCGAGCGGAGCTCTGAACACAAAGGTGGTCACTCGAGCGTGGAATCCTTCGCTCGAGCGTAGAAGCCAAAATCTAGGTTTTCCAGATTTGCTTCCAAAGCTCAAACCAAGAAGCAAACATGCCAAAACTCATCCTTTTGGGCCAATTTTCTGGAAAACACTTAGAAACCCATAATACAACATGTTTTAAAGATCCTTTCGTAAAATCAAGCCCAAAGGTGTGATAATTGAACACAATTTGTAATGTAAACTTGAAGAACAATGCAAGAACATAACATGCATGAGTTTTTATGAACTCTAATGCTCCAAAGTATGATCAAATGCAAGATTGAACTCAAAAATATGGTAAATTTCAAGAGTACAACCATAGTATGGACATGCATGTAAGAATTTCATGAAAACAACCTCAAAATTCTATGATATGGACATACATGCATGAATGAACTCTTAAATCAACACTTTAAACTAATTCTTGACTCTAATCACCAATTTTTCCATGAACCATGCATGAAACAACTTAAATTCATAATCAAGAGAATGAATTTCCTACCTTAAGTCTTGAATTCCAAGTATGGTAGCTCAAATGTGCAATTCTCCTTCAATTCCTCTAATTTTTCAAGCCAAACTCTAGATGAATTCAATTTTCTCCTACTCTCTCTCTCACTACGGTTTGGCTCTAGAAGATGGAAAATGATGGCAACAATGAGAAAGAAAATCAAGCAAATGGCCTTGACACAATCCACTAAATGGCAATTATGTAATAAACTCAACTAATGTAATTTAACTTTATTCATTCTAATTTAATTTTTCCAAATGGAATTTTGATTGAACCTACCATAAAACTCTATAAATCCTAATTAGCATATAACACTAATCAATTTCTGAATCGGTCACCGATAAGGCTTTCAATTCGCAATTCGAAATTAAATTCACGAACAAATCATTCAGTAACAAACAGATAGAAATGCAATTAAAACAACACACTCATGTAATCAATTTAGGATTTCATCATAATCAATTACTTATCATGCTCAATCACAATTTAACGCTAATCAGAAGTGAGGGTTGTCACAAGCATGGTCACGATACTGACCAATGCTTCAGACTATGTCATGAGATTCAAGATCTTATTGACAACAAAGTGATTGCACCACCCCAAAAAGCAAATATGACCACAAACCCTCTCCCGACCCACAATCAAGTTCCCCCACCTCAGAACCTAAACCTAATCTATACATTGGCCATCCCCTACGACCCCAGCGTATATATTACCCTTTCCCACCTATGCAGACTGACGGTGTTCATTCCTGCAAGCACAGATTTGTGCATGATAGACACACCCGCACTTCAACCTAAGGCTGTGGTGGTGATAGTTGCAGTACAAGGGAGGTCAACCCTAGAGAAAAGTGTGAGTCCGTTGCCTGAGTGCTCTGAGGACTTGCCTAAGGGGGTGTATAATCCAGCTGCTACATTATGCTGATTGATCAAGCCAAGCCGAAAGTGGTATTGCCAATTGTAGTAGAGCTCAATATGGTTAGGGAGGATGGCTTGAGCCAAGGTTTGGATGATTTGGAGGAACTTGAGGAGGACTTAGGCAACTTGCAGTTCTTCGATGAACAAAATCAAGGTGATGTGCAGATTGACTGGTTCGCTTTGAATGGATCAGCGGACAACTCTGGGTGGTTGAGTGATGAACCGGACAGGGAGGAAGGAACTAAAACAGAGCCGGAAGAAAAGAAAGCAAGAATTGCTGTAGTAGCTGGAATGGCCGATGAAAATGGAAAACTGTCAGAGAACACCAGCGTGAACAATTCAGCTCAGGAACTGGGCACTGTGAGTACTGTAGACACAGAACAAGAAGCTGCGCTAAAGCAATTTGCATGAGAGAGGGTTGAAGACAACCAGGAAGCTGTAATGGCCCAATACCTTGCAGGGGATACTTGTGATGTGAGAGTGATCAGAACGGAGCTGGACAACTGTTTGTCGGCTGCCAGAGGTGTATGGTGGGAGAATGACAATCTACTTCTGGCCCACACCGACGAGGACTGAGGTAAGTGCCTCCCAGACAACACGTGGTATGCTGAAGAGATTGACCACATGACAAGAAATGGGAGGTATTTCAAGCTACCACACTTAGATCAAGCTGAGGCATCTAGGAAAAACTGAGAGGTTGAGAAACAGAAAGAAAAGCATCCGAAAAAAGAAGTAGTGTTGAAGCAACTAAAGAAAATCCAAGCTAATATCTCAATTTGGGGTCTGCTTATGGCCTCTTGGGTGCATCGACAAGCAGTACTATCAACAATGGACAAAGCTAAATTGTCTAATGACACTACCCTTGAATAGCTTGTGAGACTAGTCTTCCCAGGTGGTGTCGGGCCAACCCTAACCTTTTCTGATAAAGAACTGTCGCCGAAAGGCTCAGCTCACAACAAACCCCTATACATATCCGTTGAGTGTAAGGAAAAATGGGTACCAGTGGTGTTAATAGACACCAGTTCAGCTATCAATGTCTGTCCTTCCCGCACAGCTTATGCCATCGGCCTTAGACCGGCAGACTTCGTGCCCACAACCCAAGAAATTCGGGCATATGATAATACCAATAGGGAGGTTATGGGCACGGTGCAAATCAGAGTCCAGGTAGGCCTAGCTCAGCAGGATATCGAGTTCCATGTCCTGGATGTCCCAGCCACCTTCAACTTACTGCTAGGGAGGCCCTAGCTGCATCATGTGAAAGCAGTCTTCTCTACTCTCCACCAAATGTTGAAGTACCCCCACGGGAAGGGAGTGGCGACTGTTTTCGGGAATTCATCCATTCATCCCCCCGCCAGAGGTAACTACACCAGTGTTGGAAATCACTCATGGCAAGGAAGATGTATTCCTTTCAAGGTTTACGCTGGCTAAGGCCCGGGTAGTGCAAACCATCTTGGCCGCTAATGAGGGCATGTATGTCAGTGCCCAATCAATCTATGTCATGAACAAACTGCAACATGTGCCAGGAATGGGACTTAGAAGAAGTGGCCGGAAAGGTGTCACAGCATTGGCCAATGTGCCGCATAATCCGCATGCCTTTGGTCTGGGATATATACCCACCAAAGAGGACTAGATCAGGAAAAGAGAAGAGATGACAGGAAAAACCAGAGCCAAGCAAGCCGGGAAACACTATGAGCTTATCTATAGGCCACTCCGAGGAACACTGAATGGCCGCTTTATTTGGGAGGTAGAGGATTTCCCCTTTTGCGGCTTTCTCGAGCCCTGAATGAATTTTGCAAAACAGCGTGTCCCCGGATTTGAAAACCTCTTTGACTTGCAACTGCAAGATAGTGATGCCAAGGAAAAAGGTGAACCAAGAACTGAAACTAAACAGAGCATAGAAAGTGACTTAGACAACAGCGAGCTTAGAGTAGGGGCAGCACTAGCATATCTCCTCACAGATCCTCCAACTGACTCAAAGAACTTAGGGGATAACCTTACCATCTCCATGATCGGGGACCAACTGGGTGTGAGCCCATCCAATAACATTTTGGATGCATCGAAGGCACCATCTCTTATCTGGCAATTGGAGGAGGGCTACTGTAGCTCGACTTTTCCACGCCCCCTTTCGGAAGGAGAATAAGCCCTACAGTTCGTACTCCACTTGTGGTTCTGAATCTGATTTCACAAGTGCAAAGTGAAACAGTGAAAACACAAAAAGAGTCCAAATTCGGCAATTCTTTTTGAAAATTCGATGTTTGAATCAAATGCCAAAAATGGATTGCTTTGCCAGATTTCAGAGTCGCCACCTAAATATTTTTGAGAAATTTAGGAAATCCGAGACTCGTGCCAAAGGCCATTAGTCCGTCATCACCAAAGTGTCTCAGCTTGGTGTAGACTGCCCCGAGAACTCCGCTCTCCGCGTCGCGAGAGTGCGAATCGCTTTGTTCTTAGCTACTACAGTTCGGACTCGTGTCACGGTTCTGAATCTAATTTCACAAAGTGCAATGCGAGACCGATAAATCACCAAAGAGTCCAAATCCGACAAATTGTTTTGGAAAACTGATTTTTATAAAGAAGTGTCAAACATGGATTGCTTTGCCAGATACAAAGTCGCCACCTAAATGTTTTATTTATGGGAAATTTAGGAAACCCTGACTCGTGCCTAAGGCCACGTATTCGTCATCACCAAAGTTGCCTCGGCTCGGGAACTTGGGTACAAGAGGGGAAGGCCATGCAATGAGCACCCCCGCTCGCCCGATCAAAGATCGACCTTTACTAACATGATATTTTGTTTTTGAAGACACATGTGTTCTTATTCCAGTTATTAACCTAGAATTACTATGTGATGCGCGCAGCATACAAGTATAGAATAGATCGCCTAAGTTGGAACAAAACATTGCGTGTTCGTTTGTGAAAACGGTTCGCTACTCACAAGTAGGCTAAAAAATGGGAATTTCAATGAATTGTTCCAATTCAAGCAATCCAACCTTCACCCATAGACATTCAAGCAGTTAATCAAATAAGCAGTTAGCCTCATGGCAAGCATGCTAACATGGCAACACTTAACACACATGCAGTATGCTAAAGCGTAAACACTCACAGTGTACTCCGAGCCAAAACACAGAACTAGTTAGAAATCATGCATGATCCTAGTTCATGTTAAGATGGCTAATGCAACAAATGCAAAAATGCAACTAAAATAGGCTCAGCTATTCTAGAATGGCATATAAATGCGACAATTCGATACATGTATTCAAATCGGAATTGAAATACAATGTAGTTAGTATGATGCGCCGAGCCCGATGCATGCAAAACAGATGAATGATGCATGCATGCAAGCATAAGGTATGCTAATTGAAACATGTCCTAAAACTAACCATCGTAAGTGGTTAAGTAAAAGGGAGAAAGAAATGGGGGTTGGAAGACTTGCATCACACACACGCACACTTATTACAACAGTTGGCCCTCTCGACGGAGGGTTCGAATAAGAAGCTAATCTAAGCTAATTAAACTAATTATTACATCACAAAACTAATTAACTAACAAGCTAATTAATTAAGCTATTACAACACAAATTGAATAGTTAAACACGTTAACTAATTAGGTACAAAACCAAAGCATAAACTAGCAAAGCAAATTAGCTAAGTAAAGTAATAAAGCAATGTCCTCAGAGGGAGAAGAATGCACGCGTGCTCGGTCGCCTTGTTCAGAAATCTATCGCGATGCCCCGATTTGCCTCTGTTTGCAACTGTTCTCAGAACCTTGCACAAAGCTCCACAAAGCTTCTAACTCACCTTGGGGACCCTCAGGAGGGCTGCCGACCGTCTAGGGGTGTTGCCAGCCACTGGCCGACCACTTGCTATTGCTGCAGACCAGAAAAAATGGTCGGCCAGCTAGTTTATCTGGTCGGCCGACCAGTTGTTGCTGCACTTCCCCACTTTGTTGCAACAGAGAGCAAGAAAGGGCATGGCAATGTATTTGCAAGATATGTGTGCACAACCACTCTCCCTATCATTTCATAAGCTCAAGGGAGTGTGGTTCTCGACCCTCGGGCCACCAATCACGCATCTCGATGCATGATGGCCGAGAAGCCAAATTGCACAATTCGATATAAAATGAATGCACACATAAACATATAAAGCCTTAACCTCTATCATGATTGATCAAGAGGGTCGGAGACCGAGAATTGAGGCACGTTTCATCACTCTAAGTATGAAACATCCCTCGTTCCTAGTGTTTGGACTAATACTCAATCCAAACACAATGCAAGCAACAACATGCGAATATGCAATACAACTCAAGTATGCAAACATGCAATGCAACTCAAGCATTCTAAACACAATGTAAGGCATACATACACAATGCAATGCAATAACATGACATACTCAATGCGAAGAACAACATGGCATACTCAATGCAATGTAATATGGCATACACAATACGAAGATCATGGCATACACAATGCGATGAACAATATGGCATACTCAATGCAATGTGATATAAGCATGCAAACAACATGGCATACACAATGTTAAATGGTCTTAAACCAAAAATGGACAGACCTCAGTCATGCCCAAATCAGTGGCCATAATGCTAAGAAATGAAGGCACAAAAGCATATACAAGCATGCACATGCATTGGCCTATCAACTAAGCATAAGAGCACAATTCTCAAGAGTGCTCAAAGAGTGACAAATGTGGAAATGTAACAACACCAAGTGCACTGAAATATCATGAGAAATTATGCCAACTCACTCAAACAACACAAGTATAGCATGCAAAGGTCCTTAAGCATTAAAGCTAGCAAAGAGGACTACAAAGGGACATGCAACACATGGCACAAATGCATGAACCAACCATGGACAGACCTCAAGTAGGTCAAAACAAAGACCAAAATATGCTGAGATGGGGGCTCAAATGTCTAGGCATGCAAGCATACGCACTAGGCCATAAACAAGGCAACAATGCATAACACTCAAAGGCAATCAAAGAGTGAAACAAATAGGAACATGGCAGTCCTATATGCTCTGAAATGTCATGGCAAATGATGCCAAATCATGTACACAACACAAATGAAGCATGCTGTGGTACCCAAAGCTTGAAGCTAGCATAGGCATTTGTACTACAACTATGCAAAACATGAAGCATATGATCAAGGCAACCCAAAACAGTCCTAGAGCATGTCAAAATGATGCTAAAACATGTATGGAAGGAAGCCAAAACAAGCTAGCATGAAGGGCATGAAGCATGGAATATGCAAGGCCAAAAGGGAGGGTTACACTACACCTACCAAGACCAAGCATGAGATGGCTTAACCAACAAAAATCAGAGTTATATCATGGCAAAATAACCCCAAAAACACACTGAAATGATAGCTCGCAAGCTTAGGCATGAAGGCATACACAATGACTCATGTTTAAGGTATAAAGGGCAAACCCTCCAACGCATTAAAAGAGTTACAAATGCAAGTGTATGACCATGAAACATGGACTGAAATCACATAACAAATTATTCCAAATCATTCAAATAGACCAAGCAATGCATGCTAGTGGACTTGATACACAAAGCCAACAAGCTAGAATGCACTATAGCTATACAAAGCATGGCATGCATGACCAAAAAAACACAAATCTGAGCTAGAGCATGCTAAAAAATGGACAAAAGCTTCTTAAAGTTAAGCCAAAATCATGCTAGAATGATGGTCAAAAGCATGATACACATGAGGCTAGTTCATGGAAATGCACTACAAGTGCAAGGAGCATGCAAGGGCCAACCAAACCAAACCTTAACAGAGGTATGACATGGCAAAACATCACCAAGAACATGCTAAGATGGACCCAAAACAAGCTAGAAAGGCATGCTACTTTATGAAACATACAAGACTAGTTTGTGAGAAATACACTACAAGTGTATAAAGCATGCAAGGGGTGACAAAACCAAGTCAAAACAATGGTATGCCATGCTGAAATAATCCCAAATACATGCTGAGATATGGCCAACATAAGCTTAACAAACATGCTCAAACATGAGGCATTCAAAGCAAGCATTCAAGAATACAAGGAGAGGGGATGACCCTCTCCTATTTGAGACCTTAAAACACCATTTCCACCACTAAAATTCCTCTGAGTTTCAGTGGTGAGAAGGTCAAAACAAGGTGGTCCCAATAGCTTAAAAAGATGGCACAAGAACAAGACCAAACAAGGTCTAAGAGGGGGTAGACTACCCCCAACACAAAAGTGACCTTAAACAAACATGTTAAGGACTGGAAAAAAAAAATTTACAGTAGAAAGTTAAGCTTAAATCAGCATGCAAATAGGTCCAAAAGCTTAAGCCAAAACAAGGGTTTAAAGGCTAGTTGACTCACCCTTGAAGAACACCTTCAAAACCACAACTCCAGCAGCTTTTCTAAGCTTAAACCAATCCAAAAACTCCAAAACCAGCTCCTAAGTACCTCAGCAACAAAAGGATGGTGTTTGAGTGTGTGTTTGTGTGCAATAGTATGGAGAAATTACACTTTAAGGCACAAAAATGAAACCAAGAGAGAGATATAGAGATATATGTGTATCTATAGCTCAAGCCCAAAAATCTAAACCTAAGGCATGAGGAAGGAGGCTCCCTTATATAAAGAACAAGCAACAAGCTTGTTGGACAAGCTTTTGGCCTAAAGCCACCCCTCCATACACGTGTATGGAGGATGGCTTCTATGCCTTCCAGCTAGCACAACTGTACTAAAAATATCTCCAGGAATGAGCTGGAAAGCTGCTGACCACTTGAAGTGGTCGGCCAGCTACTTCTACTGGTCGGCCGACCAGTGAAAGTGGTCGGCCAGGGTAAAAAGTGGTCGGCCACAAGCGAGAGGTGGTCTGCAACATGAAACCAAGGTGGTGGTGTGGTGGCCGACTAGAAAAGGTGGCCCAAAGACCAAGAAAACCAGTTTTCCGACCAGAAAACTGGCTGGCAGGAAGGACAGTGGTCTCCAAGGGAAAGAACTGGTCTCCCACCCTTGTACCACCTTCCAAACAAGGTTTGCACCAAAAACAAACCAAAAAGGATGCAAGACGAAAGTCCGGGAGGCAAGGCGCGCAGCCGAGAGCCTCGAAAACTAGTCTACGAGCACCAAAAGTGGTCTACGACCACAAAAGGTGGTCTCCCGGACCACAGTGCCCCTCTAGGCAGAGGCAACAAGGCATGGTTCAAAAACCAAGCCGAACGGAGAACGTTAAGCGGTCCCGAGACAAGGCGCGCGGCAGAAGACTCCGAAAATCGGAAACTAGTCTCCAAGCAGGAAAAGTGGTCTACGACCACAAAAAGGTGGTCTACAGACCTCCTTCCCCTTCCAGGGAAGAGAAACAAGGCTTGGTCCACAAACCGAGCCAAAGCACAAAGAGTTCAGAGGCCCAGAGGCAAGGCATTCAGCCGAAAACCCCAAAAACTCGAAACGAGCACAACATGCATAATCACCGAGCGCTCAATCGATGACATCTGAATCTTAAGGTCGGTCAAAAATGGGGTGTCTACACTTGGGAACTTAGGTACGAGAGGGAAAGGTCATGAATTGAGCACCCCACTCGCCCCATCAAAGATCGGCCTCTACTAATCATGATGTGTTTTTTATTTACATTATATGCTCTTGTTCTGATTTATTAGTTATATTACTATGTGATGCGCACACAAGGTATAGACTAGTTTGCAAGAATTGGAACATTTGATCTCATGTTTTGTTTTGAAATTGTTTTGTAAATTTGCCACTTGAAAAAGGGGGCTTAAAATGGAACATTAACCAAACTATCCCAATTCAAGCAATTAGCCTTCATCCACAGGCATTCAAACAATTATATCATTTAAGCACTTAGCCTCATGGCAAGCATGGTAGATATGGCAACAAAAATACTTGATACAAGATACTAATACATAAAAGTTCACCTAGTACTCCGAGCCAAAAAAGGTGAAAGAGTTAGCAAAATATGCATGTTTCTAATCATGCAATTATGGCTAATACAACACACACATTATGTATTTTATAGGCTCAGCTATGAACATGGCATATGATTTCATTCAAGACATGCAATAAGGCACGTATTCAAGCAATGAATTTAAACATTTGGTTAGTATGGTGAGCCGAACCTAAATGCACGCAAGACGAATGGATGCAAAACATGAGAATGCTAATGAAACGTGCTCTAAACTAACCATCATAAGCGATTTAAATAAAAGGGAGAAAGACGTGGAGTTGGAAGATATACACATTATTGCAACATTTGATCCCTCATGCAGGAGGGTGCGAATGAATGTTCGAAAGCCTGAATTTAACTAACTATTACAAGACTGGGCGAATGAATAATAATTAACTTAACTAAGCTAATTAACTACTTTATTACAACAATTTAACTAGCTATACCAATTATCAATAATCAATGGCTACAACAATACTAATTACAATAAGATTAATTTACAACTATGTTAATTATAACACTAATGAAACAATTAATAGCGTTTGACAAAGGCGTAAGTGAAGATGGATAAGGGTTGCATGCGCAGCGTCTGAGAGTTACTCTGTCTGTCCAAGCCAACTTTGTTTCACCTTCAGCCACTGCCCCCATTTTCTACAAAACTGCGCTGCTGGCCTCACACTGAGGGCCGGCCATGTATCAGTGATGGCTGGCTGGGTCAATAGATGGCCGGTCGTGCCTCAATTTGGTGCAAAACTCTATTTTTGTGTTATGAGGTGAACCAGTGTAGACAGAGTGTTCTCAAGCTCTGTTTGTCCCATCTTCCTTCTCTGTCATGGGAAAAGCCCGAGAGAAGGTTAAAATTGATTCCAAAGCCATCAATGAGCAAATTGATTTCTTGATGATCTCGGATACAATTTTGGGCAAAAATCAATAAATGCAATGAATAAGACCACCCCTTCCTCTTGTCATGGAGTGAGCTCAAAGAGAGAGGTTGCAACGCTTCAAGAATCATCAAAATTCCATGCATTAGCATGTGACGACTCTTAACACAAAGAACTTGGCATAACTTCCGGCCAAGTTCAAGCGATTCTAACCATTTTCTTTATATGGGTTGTTCCAAGTTTTAAGCCAATTTTATGAAGCCTTGCCATTCTTTAGTCCATTTGTCCATGGTGATGTTAAATTCCTCTAAACAAGAAATAACGTCAAACGAGAGGTTCTTCAAAAAAAAAAAAACATGAGAGAAAGATTATACCATTGACAAAGAATCACCGAAAAGATTAAGCCATTAGGTAGAAGTCTTTCTTATATATTTTGAGCAACCTCAATTGGTTGAAATCATCCTCAAGAATGAAAGAGATAGATGATTAGATTGATTGTTAAAATTAGACTTTTAGACATGGAAATGAGTGAAGAAAAGCTTGGAACAACATGCAACAAGTTATGCATACAAACTTGTGAGACAACAAGTGAATTAAACAAAGCATGAATCAATTTAAAAGGCTTGGATAGCCCAAAAACAGCCCTTAATACATGAAAAACAGAGCTTAAAAAATGCATGAAAAAAAAAAGCCTAAAAAGCTAAACAACAAAGAAATAAAACAAGGCTAAGAAGCAAGAACAAGGAGGTGTGGCTAAGCCCTCCACTTTTGAAACCTTAAAACAGGATTTTTAGCCTTTTTTAAACTCTGAAAATCAGTGTAAGGAGCAAAGAAAAGGAGTGTAAAAGAAAGGTTTGAGCTATAGGTAAAGATATAGAAAGAGTGTAAACTCTCTTTACTCTTTTGGTAGCTCTTCAAACCCAATCTTAAACACTTAAAATAGACTCAAAGCAATACAAAAAAAATAAGAATTAAGTAGGAAATGAAAGATATGAAAGCAAGAAGGAAGATAAAAAGCTTATACCTCTCAAATAAGCTGGCTTTCGATTATGATCCAAGCTTAGTCTCAACCCACTCTCAAGCTTGAATTATGCTTCTCAAAGATCAACCAAGGCTCTAAGATGGTGAGACAAGGTTGTGTATGGTGTATGAAGATGACACAAGGGAGCTAGGTTAGCTCAAAGGTTGCTTGCTGTGGAAGAAGAAGGAGGAAGGAGCTCTCGAGGTGTATATAGGCTTTCTAAATTTTGTTCAACCCTCAAAACAATAACACAGCTTTGTTTTTATAGAATTTGAGCAGAAATATAATAAATATCTTCAAAAATGGACAACTAGTGGCCTCTCACCCAAAACAATGTTTCTCCCCACCAAGGCCCAGCCGGCCATTTATAGCCATGGTCGGTCATCACTGATGCTCGGCTAGGCTTTGATGCCCTCCCCTATTTTTATGGTTCAAACTCAGCTCAGGGTGGAAAAAGGTCCAAAAATGGGACTCAAAGGTTCAAACAAGGTAAATGTTGAAGATGTGAGGTTATTTCGAGAGCCTGACTGAATCCAAATCACTGCAAATTCAAAGCACACAATTCAACTTTCATCATCGAGAGTATCAAACCAAGCGCCTAAGTCTTGCGGGTGGTCAAAATGGGATGTCTACAGCTACCTGTCTAGTTCTGAGTCGGGTGATAAGCCAGAATCTGATTCTACAGAGTCTGTGGAGTCGGAATCAGATTCTAGTTCTTTTGAGTCTGAGTCCAGTATTCTCGGGGTGATAACTCGGATGCCAAGGTCTTGTCCAAGTCCTCTTTTTCTTTTTCTTTTTCTTTTTCTTTTTCTTTTGAGTCGGTTGTAACCGAAGAGCTAGACCTTATGAATGAGAACGCTGCTGATTCTGAGTATTTCTCTATACCGTTTGTTTATTGCGTTGACCAAGATTTTCAAAATTTTAATGAAAACGAAGAAGAAGGAATTCTTTGGTTTTGAAAAACTTGATTAATCGATAAGAAGAGAGGTTTGCAAAACCATATGCTAATGAAATCATTGCTATTAATGTGGGTACTGAGAAGGATACGCGTCTAATCCAGATTGGGTCCACGTTGTCTTCAGAAAAATGCGAGCGCTTAGTCGCTTTATTAAAAGATTTCAAAGATGTTTTTGCATGGTCCTATGAAGATATGCCTGGAATTGATTCTGAGATTGTACAGCATCGGATCGGATCCCTCTTGACCTCAAGGCCCGACCCGTTAAACAGAAGTTACGAAGAATCTGTCCAGATTGGACGTTGAAAATCAAAGAAGAGGTCACCAAGCAGATCGAGACATTTTCTTGTTAGTATCTGAATATCCGACTTGGTTGGCTAACATCGTCCCAGTGCTGAAAAATGATGGTAGAATCCGGGTGTGTGTGGACTTCAGGGATTTGAACAGAGCCAGTCCAAAGGACAACTTTCCTCTACCACACATTGATGAATTAGTAGACTTCACTGCGGGTCATGCATTGCTATCCTTCATGGACGGGTTTTCCGTGTATAACTAGATTTTGATGGCGCCTAAGTACAGAGAGAAAACTACATTTACTACGCCGTGGGGTACCTACTGCTATCAGGTTATGCCGTTTGGGCTAAAGAATGTAGGGGCTACCTATCAAAGGGCTGCAACCACTATTCTGCATGATATGATCCACAAAGAGGTCAAGGTGTATGTGGATGACATGATTGTCAAGTCCAAAGAAAGAGAGGGCCACTACACCGTCTTGAAGAAATTCTTTCAACAGATTAGAGAATACAGACTGAGGTTTCGGCATAACAGCAGGGAAAATGCTGGGCTTTTTTATCACACGGAGAGGCATCGAAGTTGATCCTTCCAAAATTAAGGTCATCCTAGAAATGCCACCACCAAGGACTGAAAAAGAGGTGCGAGGCTTTCTGGGTAAAGTGCAATTCATAAGACAGTTTATTTCCAAATTAACTTTAACTTGTGAACCACTATTTGGTCTCTTGAAGAAAGGAAAGAAATTCTGATGGGATGATCGATGTCAATTCGCTTTTGAGCATATTAAGCAGTACTTTCAGAATCCACTTGTGTTGTCGTCGCCAGAGCTGGAGAAGCCTTTGATTTTGTACTTCTCAGTAACAGACACAACTATGGGATGCATGCTTGCTCAGGAATCTGAAAATAGGGTGGAGAAAGCCATCTACTACTTGAGCAAGAAAATGATGGATTACAAGACCAGCTATACTCCGGTGGAGAAAGTTTGCCTAGCCTTGGTTTGGGCTACTAGGAAGTTGAGGCACTACTTGTTAGCTCACTCTGTAATTCTGGTTTTGAGATTAGATCCCATCAAATATCTCTTTGAGAAACCAGCGCTTATGGGTAGGCTAGCCTGTTGGTTGCTTCTCCTCTCCGAATTTGATCTCAAGTATGTCACCCGCAAGTCGGTCAAGGGGAGAGTTGTAGCGGAGTTCCTGGCAGACCACCTAGTAGAAGGGGATGAAGCGGTGGAATACCTGTTCCCAGATGAAGCCATTCTGCAAGTTGAGGATGAGACTTGGACGATGTACTTTGACGGAGCGTCCAATCAGTAAGGTTAAGGGATAGGTGTGTTGCTGATAGCACCCGACGACTCTCATATACCCTTAGCCTTCAAACTCCCATTCAAGGTGTCCAACAACGAAGCAGAATATGAAGCATGTATCACTGGTTTAGAAAACGCCCTAGAACTAGGGACAAAAAGATTGAATTTCATCGGGGACTCAAACTTAGTTGTTTCTTAAGCAAATGGAGACTGGAAAGTCAAAGAAGAAAGGATAAAGGTTCATCACCAGAGCCTGGATGTTCTGATTCCTAGGTTTGAAAAGCTGACTGTCACGCATGTACTGAGAGAGAACAACAGGTTCACTGATGCTTTTGCAACTCTATCTTCTATGGTAGACATCCCACTTGGAGTCCGGATGCGTTCGATTATCATTGAGTAGAGATACACGTCAGCCTATGAAACTCTTGCCGCAATAGATAAAGCACAAGACAGAAACCCTTGGTACTATGATATTTGGAACTTCTTGGAAAATGAGATTTATCCACTAGAGGTAAATACCAAGGACAAAAGGGGACTACGGCGAATGGCCATCCAATTTATCATCTGCGGAGGTAAACTGTACAAAAAAGGTCATCTAGGAATGCACAAGTTGTGTGTCGAATAAGAGAAATTAAAGTGCCTGATGGAGGCCATCCATGGCGAAAAGTGTGGCACATGAACGGAGTGACGTTAGCCCGGAAGATTCTCAGGCAAGGTTACTACTGGTCCACTATGGAGGAGGATTGTATTGGTTTTGTTCAACGATGCCACAAATGCCAAATTCATGCCAATCGCGTGAATATTTCACCATTAAAACTGTACAACATGACTTCACCATGGCTTCTCTCAGTCTGGGAAATCAACGTCATCGGTGCAGTTACACCAAAAAGCTCGAATGGGCATGAATGTATCTTGGTGACAATTAATTACTCTACAAAGTGGGTGGAAGCTCTATCCTATGCAATGTTAAAAGCATCGCATGTGGCCAAGTTCATCAGAAACAATATCATTTGCCGATATGGAGTCCCAAACGAGATCATATCAGATAATGGCTCCCACTTCAAGAAAGAGGTGATAGACTTGTTGGAGAAATATAATATGGATTTCCATAAGTCATCTACATACCGGCCATAAACCAACAGAGCTGTTGAAACGGCCAACAAGAACATCAAGAATATCTTACAGAAGATGGTTGAGACCTACAAGGACTAGCCAGAACTTCAATCTGGACGTCTACAGAGGCAACTCCTTATTCTCTTGTCTACAGGATGGAAGTTGTTCTACCAATTAAAATAAAAGTCTCGTCGTTGTGAGTTATAGCGGAGTGTCAGATAACAGAGGTGGAACTGGCAACAGAGCAAGTTTGAAGGGTTGATGCTGCTTGTTAAGAGAAGGCTGAAAGCATTGTATCATGTTCAGGGCTACCAGCGCAGAATTACTAGGGCTTTTAACAAGAAAGTTAAGTCCCGGAATCTCAAAGAGGGGGATATGGTGCTGAAAGACAACTGAGCTCCCATTCATTATCCTAGGGACAAGTTTAGACCCAATTGGAGTGGTCCTTACATCATCAAAACTATCTGGTCGGGTGGAGCTGTTATTCTCATGAACCTGGATGGCCTGGAATTTTCACAACCGATCAACATGGACAAGTTAAAGAAATACTATCCCTGAGAGACTCGCTAGGCCGAAAACCCAGAAGGGTGACTTAGGTGAAAGTTAGAGCATGAAAAATTAGAAATAAAGAAAAACTGAGCTTGCAAGGTTGCAAACCTTAAAGGGCGACTTTGGCAAAAGTTAGAGCGCAAAAGGAGAGAGTTAATACTCAAGTGAACCTAAACTGAACTACATAAGGCCTGATTCCCATCTTTGAGATACGTAGGTAACTTCATCCTGAAGTTTGGCCGTAATCACCTCTAATTCATCTATCCTGTCCATGTGATCGATCAAGTCATCTTTGTCTATTCTTTACCTGAGGGTTCGGTTGTGATCTTTACTTTGAGAGAAGAGCTGGTTATAATGCTGAGCAGCAGTGTTCAATCAAGGGACAGTTATGATTCTTTGATTCAGGGTTGTACATCTCGAGGATTGATTCCGTGCGTGTTAGGTGGTGATCCTCTTCGAAAATGGTTTTGGAAAGTTTTAATAAAAGTTGATTTTGCTCAAATTTTATCTTTTACAACTTAGACCATTTTTGGACCAAAAGGAAAATTTTTAGTGCTCACAACTTTAATTTCATTCATTTCAACTTAAAAATCTCCAAATCTCTAATACAAATCAAAGTTGCTTTTATTACATCGAAAAAAACTTGAAAGAAAGGTCAAAGCAATAAACTAGGGGCATAGATGAGTCAGATGCTCCTACGTCCTCCACTCATGCTTGTGGAAGCTTTTGAAGCCAAAGTGGGCCCGATTTGTGCCTCATCCTCGAGCCAAGCCAAGCATTTGCTAGAAAGGGAACAACTGAAACTAGGGGCAGAGGCCCGAAGCTCTCTCGTCTTCCAAGCAGTGAGGTACCTAGCCAAATGTGAACCAGAAATGGGGAATGAAATCGGGTACTCTACCCCCTCTTCTAGACGAGTCTAATCGTGCCCAAACTGACGTCTAAACCGGAAAGGGAAATAGAACACACAGTGTGTAAGGCCGATCAACTGTATGCCAGGCTGCCGAGCCTCGCTGTAACTCATCTTCAGCAAATTAAGTCAAGGGCAACACCAAGCTATGTCAGCAGTAGACCTGTTGCACATCCAGTTGCACCATCATCCCTCATTCGGAAATCCACTAGTCAGTGGCGGAAGAAATAGCCTCGAGCTGAGTACTTAGGGCAGGAGTCCACTATTTTTAGCTTATCCATAAGCCACACCTAGGAAGGGATGAAAGAAAAGAGAGATTAAAGAATAGAGAGATGCATGTTGAGGGAAAAGTGAGAAAAGAACTTTGAGAAAAAAATAGAGCATGAGTGCCGAGTGATGTGAGAAACACATATGAGAAAGGGTGAAAAACAATACCTGAAGAAGTAGTGGATTCCCTGCAAATCTGGTAGTCACTCACCGATGAAAGGCGTCTAAGCCCATCAAAGTCTTGGCCAGCACCAAGCGAATGCAACTCTTGCCTTCTTTGAAACCTTGGGCCACTTCAATTGACTGAATGTTGGATCTGCCAAAACTAGAGGCAAGAAGGAAATGAGCAAGCATACATAAGCAAAAGGCGTGTTGCCGAAAACCTCGCCAGAAAAGGTCACCTTTGTCACCGGGTGTCGGAAAATCAATGAATCAAGCTAGGTATGTCCAGCTCTTCGTTGTGGGCCAAAGATCGAGCCTCGTGCAGAGTAAGCCCACACATCCGTCCCAAAGCTTAGGCGTGGCCAAAACGAGGCTGAGGCATGATTTTCTCATCGTGTCGGGATTTCATTAATGCTTCAAATTCTTCAATTGTTGGCCATATTTCTTGTCCTCTGAAGCTAAAGACATGTGTAATCGGGTCCCAGCATCGAACCGCGACATGAAGGAACAGAAAACAAAGTGGAGTACGGCTCAGCGAAAAAAAGTGCATTTATGTCGAAACCCCAAAAATTTACCTTTTCTGTGCTGTCTAAAGTTTCAATCCAATCCAAGAGCATTTCGGCAAAAAATAGCTCCACTTGTGGAAGAAATTGCAGCTAAAATGAAGTTCTGGAGAAGAATTCACGAAGCTGAACCTTTTGTAGAAGATAAGGCTGTGAGTGGAAGCCAGCTGTCAGTAATCTAGCGATTCTCACCTTTGATGGCCGACAGGTGGCCGGCAGGCTACTTTGGCCACCTCTTGTGGCCAGCAGGCCACTCTCTCTGGCCGGCAGCCTTTTCCTCGGGCCTGCCATCCACCTATATGTTGGGCAGTGCTGAAAGCTTGTGTTTTGTCTTGATCTTTGAGTGTTTGAAGGTCTTGTTTTGAGTCTTTTTGGTTTTAGAAAGTTTTTTTATTTTTATTTGAGTTGTTTTTGCTTTGTTTATCTAGTTTTATGTTGTATTTTGTATTTTGGTTGTAGGTCGGCTCATTACCCGATTAAGAACATTGTTTCAATCAAGTGCTCTTGTCAATTCAATTTCATGTCCGTTGCATGCAAATATAGTGCTCATGATGAAAAATGACAACACTTTTTAATAAAAACTGTGAGGTTTTATTCTGATCATGGTTTTTACAAAAGAGAAGTACAAGTTTTCAAAGCAAAATAAACCTATCTGAAGCTATACAATGTGCTAATGCTACCAACAAAAAGAAACTAAACAAAAAATCAGTGCCAGTCGCCTCAGGCCCGAAAGGCCCTCTTCATCCTCTTCCTCAGAGGAGAGGACTCAAGGGCACTATCTCCGTCAGTGTCGCTATCTGAATCAATCTCTGAGCCAGAACCAGAGACGGCATTATCTCCGCTCTCTACCCCAGAACCCACCTCGGCATCATCACCTCCGCTCTCGAACACCCAAGCCAGTATCATCGTCTCCACTCTCGAACGACTCAGAATGCTGACTTGCTGCCTCCTCAGAGTCACTGGTCTTAGCATCGTCATCGCTCAAGACGGGCTCTGGAGGACTGCATTGGCCTCAGGTGCCCCTATCCCTCTCTCTCCTCCCTACTGCTAGAGGAGATACTACTGGTGTTGGTGCTACTGCCGTCGCCGGAGCCATCAGTACAGATAGGATCTGAAAATGACAATTGTTAACATATCAGTTACAGTGTGTGTATACAAGCATAGTATGCAGAATAAGCGGTATGCAGAAATCATATATAGTATGACAACAGTGTGTCAGTAAAGTGTGCCAATATAGTGTATCGGTGCGGTTTGGGAAAGACTATAGTTGAAATGCCAGTATATCAGTAGAAATTTGATTGCATGAAGTGCAAACTGAAGGAAATTACCGGATGCCATCGAGACCAGCAGCGTCTCTCTGTACCATGTCTATCAAGGAGTCCTCTGTCCATGTCTATCAGGCTATCAGCTCGAGAGCGCTCCCCGTGTACTTTATGGATGTCTGCAAATGCATTTGGATGATCAATGTCTGCAATAAACATATCGGGAATGAAATGCGAGTTGCAAATCGTAAACTATGGTCCATACCTGAGACGAACCCCGAACTCTGACAAGCACGTGACCAGCCGTTACAGGCTCAATCAGGATCTGGTAAGCAACCTCAGTATGCCGCCAACATATCAGTGCGGTAGGAAGCTCTGGCCAACGTGTGCTCTGCTCTGCAGGGGGAGCCTCTTCAACACGGGCCCGTAGTCGCCCTAGTTGCCTCTCTCGCTGCAGAAGCCCTCGCCCCCTCGCCTCCGCGAGCGCCTGTCAGAGGTGGCATGAGGTGGGTCTGAATAAAGGTCGCGTAATCGCCCTCTACCCTGAAGTAATCAGCATCCAGGCCCACCATGAACTGAGTAACTGCATTAATGGATAGGCTGTCCGCTGACACTCATAGACTCTGGCTGGTGGCATCGGAACGACCGGATCCATCAAGCTCACAGTCTGTCAAACAAACTGCTCACTCAAGAACCAGGCCTGGCAGACTAGGCCCTCTAGCAAAATCTGGAAGCAGGAAGTGGCCCAGGCCCCTACGTACTAGTCCCGCACCCCAGCCGGCATCATGGCCCAAGGCTGCTACGCGATCTATAAATAGAGAGTGTACAGATTGTTAGTTGCTGTCAGTTGCTAAAGTGTGAATCAGAACAGTTGTAAAGCAAAAATGACTGTGTTTTGGGTTACTTCGTGGGCGGTCACAGTGTCAAAGTAGTGGCAGAAGAAGGCGAAGGTCTTGCGAGTCCTACGCTGACATCAACCATCATATCGCCTCGAGTAGGGAACTACTAGAGGGAGCTCTTCCATGGGCTCTGGGGCAAGAGCTAGGAAATAAGCATAAACCCATAGCTGCAAGAAAAGTGCAGCGATATGTAATCAACAATGCCTAAACAGATATAGAAAATGCATAACAGAAAGCATACAGCCTAAACCGATGTAGAAAGTGCAAAGCAGAAAGCACAGAGCATAAACAGATGCAGAAAGTGCAAAGCAAAAAACACAAGTGTTGAACAGATATAAAGCAGAAAATACAGAGCAGAAAATGTAAAGTGCAAAGAAGGAACTCAAATGCATACCTCTCAGGCTCACCAATAGCCTCCGATCAGCTCTCCACTCAGGCAGGAGATAGAGCTCATATAGCCATACAGGGTGGCAAGGCTAGCTCCACCATAATCATAGAATCGCACTCAGTGAAGGGTCACTAGGGCGCTCAACAGATATAAACCCACGGTATTCCACCTGTTCGAAAACAAGGTGGTACCGAGGACAAACATCAAAAAGCCTCTGGCGTACTGCTCCATCTCCTCTAATGTCTCTGGCTCGCTCCCTCAAAACTACTCAGCGAACCAGCTATATCTAACCATTGCTAACCGATACAAAGGTGGACGTGTTCCTAACAGCTCGATCCATGCGGCCTATCACTCCCCCATGTCTGTGTCAAAAGGGATCGGATCACCCCCTACTCCTAAGCCTATGATCATGGTGAAGTCGTAGGGAGTCATTGTCATCTCTCTGACAGTGGAGAAGTAGAAGGAGTTGGTGATGTCCTATCACCTCTCCACTAGTGCTCCCAAAAAAGGACAGCTCGCAATGACCCATGTCAGGTCGGAGTAGAAAAGGCCAAAACTAGTCTCGTCAACAATGGCACGGACTCCTGCAGGGAGTTCATCGTACCAATCTCACACAGTCATAGCTCCGTATCCTTCTATAGGCATGGGACTCTTCCTGTGGCAAAGAACAGGTAAATCAAATTAGGCAGTGATGAAAGTACAGTCAGATGAAAGGCAGTGCAAGAAATTTAGTTAAAAGACAGGCAGGCATGCTTGAAAACAGAGTTCATACCTTAGTGGCGCTAGATGAAAGGTGGAAGGTCGACTCCCTCAGCAAGAGGTCCTCCGGTACACCGTGAACGAAGTCATTGAACCGCTTAATGCCTCCGGGCGGCAATAAGTGTGTACGAGGATGATATCTCACTGGATCAAAAGGTCGTACCCTCAACAGTAGCGGCTCCAACTCAAGCTCAGGCTCAAACTCTGCCTCGAGGTCAGCCTCAATACCTTGAGCCACTTCGTCAGCCTCAGCAACTACCGGCTCCTCTGCTCCGGCAACGGGTGGAAATATAAGTGAAACCTCGAGAGGGGCCCCGTCATGTGGAATATTGTCTGCTATCTGGAAAATGGGTGAAAAGTAGGTAAACAGTGAAGAAAATGGAGAAAAGAGGGTAAACTTGGAAAAAGTCAACCCTAGGAGAGAGAAAATAGGAGAAAAGGTAAAAGCCCGGAAAAGTTCATGAAACCCGAGAGAAACTCGAGGAGAACAAGCCTAGAAGGGTGAAAATGAGGAAAAAAACGTCGAAAACAAATTTTGATCAGTTTAAAAGGAAGAGAACTAAGAGAGTTTAACGATTAAAGTGTGCGTGGGGCGTTGAAAAATGCGTGTAAAACTCAAATCTAGAGAGGAAAAGTGTCTAGAGAGAGAGGGAGAGCAATTTTGGACCTAAGGTTGTGAGGAAATGAACCTGTAGACACCCTATTTTGACCGGCCCTAAGACTTGGGCACTTTCTTTTGAACATCTCATGATGAAAGTTGGAATATACTATTTTATGAATTTCTCAGTAGAAAATATCAAAAAAAACTTTAATCCCAAACCTCACCCATGTTGGCCAAATTATTAATTTTTAGTATTTCATAATATTTTATAATTTTATGTGTTGTACATAGTTTTTTATGTTTTTATCTAAATTGGTATAACTAATTTTGATATTTGATAAAAAATAAAATGAAAAAAAAAGTATATATATAAAATAAAAATAAAAAAAGAGGATGAATAAGTGGGGGGATGGAGATAAGATTTTTGGTGAGGTTGTATGGAGGTGATGGAAAACAATTATTGTTTTTAGAAAATGAGGGAACATGATCATGAGGGAAGAGAATCAAAAACGAAAAGAGAGCAGGTGAGAGTGGGTAGAGAATGATTGTTAAAGGAGCTGGTAGGTGATGATAAAAAGAAAAGGAGCAAGAGAAATGACAGAGGGAGAGGAGTGATATTCTTTGGGAGAGATTGAGAGTGGGGGAATTTTCACTGCAACACACACATAGAACACACACACACACAACACACACTACCAACTTCATCTTCTCACATACATCACTCACACAGACACATCACCATTGACACCATTACACAACAGCACACACGGGCATGGAGACACAAAACCCGTCTCTCTCTTCTCTCTCTTTCGCATGGAAGATCACCCCTTTGAAGCTCTAAATCTGGGGCGACACACGGCACAAAGAGACCCACACACACACACTCAACACACCCAGCAAACACACAACACACGATAGAGAACACATACACACGGCAGACTCAAAATAGAAGGGGAGACCCAGACACACGATGGATGAATTTTGGCTCTCTCTATCTGCATGGCCGATCTAGGACACACCACACACACCCAACACACACTACACACGGCATTACAGCCAACACACCATTGACACGCACGGTTTAGAGAGATACAGCACACACACACAGCACAAGACAGAAGACCCACTCAATCTCTCTTCTCTCTCTCAACAGCATACACAACACACACACTAAACCCAGGCACACGGGCACACACCCATGACACACACATTAGCTTGACCACGGTACACACACACCCATGGAGATCACACGGCATACACACAAGACACACACACGGTTTTAGAAAGAGAGAGAGTATTACACCAAACCCAGCTCTCTCACTCTCGGCACCAAACCCACCTCTCTCAACACAAGGCACCAAACCCACCTCTCTCAACACACGGCACAGACACAAAGAGATCAACATATGCATGGGCACTCTCTCTCTCTCTCTCTCTCTCTCTCTCTCTCTCTCTCTCTTATATACCTTCGATCTGAGTCTCCACGGCGGCACAACCACTCATCCAAACCGCACTACCAAGCTTCGTTAGAACTCTTCCATCTTTAACCAGAGAAACCAATCTAGCAAAATCGACCATGAGAGATACACAGCACTCTCTCTCTCTCTCTCTCTACAAGTCTTTGGTTGATGATGTTACTACTCTGCATACGATGTAAGGAAAAGGAGAGGGACCAGCGATCGGAATCGATCTCGGCACGAGGGTGCTCATTGAATGATGCTCATTGAATAAGAAGTAATCTGCTGCTTGAGAGATGATAGAGAGAGAGAGAGAAGCTGACTTCTTCAACCCAAACCCGAGTCAACAACGGCAGCTACGGAAGCTGCCCTTCTTCCACCACCGCCGCTGACTTCTTCACTCCAAACCTGAGTCAACAACGGCAACTACGGAAGCTGCCCTTCTTCCACCACCGCTGCTGCCATCGTCCTCCGCTACATCGCCTACACCTTCGCCGAACGCCAATTCCAGAACGGCAACGCCGTCGTCATCAAAGAGCAAGGTGGGAGCAAGGTGGTGAACATGGGCCAAGATCAAGAGAAGCACGCAGCTGAAGAAGCTCATGAATGATATGGAAATGGAGGTTATAACTGCAACGGTTGCAAATGATGTTCCAGTTGAGAGATTGCCGATTGTAGTTATTGATTCGGATGACGAAGAGATAGGAGACCAGAAATCATTGTACCCATATCGAGAGCTTGTCTTGCCACAACTAGTGTATTCGAAGTTGGAGGAGAAAAAGCATGCAAAGAAGACCGGGACAAATCAAATTCAAGCAAATAAATTGGTGGAACCCTCCACTGAGGATGAGTACATGGGCTGAGGTGTGCAAGTCTGCTGGATAGAAGATTTTATTTTCTTTTATTTTATTTTATTTTGAGTGTTTGTGAGAATTTTTATTTTATTTGTATTCCTCGGATCTGTAATATTTAAAGTGTTGTAATAATCCCCCATCCCGCTTCTTTCTCTCCCATTCTTTACTCGTTTTCCCTAACTGTACATATGTATATATCTGACATGTCATGCATATCCATGCTTTGCATCCATGTTTCATGCATCTTGATTCGGCTAAGTTTGCATTTGTGGATTTAATCAATTCCTACGCGATTATGTGCGCTATCACATGCAATGTTTCACATGTCATATCTTAGAAGCCGAATCTTTAGCTGCATCTCGTGAGTGAATTGCATTAGGAATTCTGTATATAAGATCATGCATATTTTACTAACTTTGTTTTGTAGTTGTTCGCGGGACGTCAGTCAATCTGTGAGTTTTTATGCTTTAGCATCCCATTTGTGTGTGTTTTTCTTACCATGTGTTAGCACCCTACCATGAGGCTAATTGCTTAAATGATAAACTGCTTGAATGCCTGTGGATGAAGGCTTGTTGCTTGAATTGGAATGATTCAACGATTGTACGTTTTAAGCCCACTTTGTGGTGGCAAATTCACAAACTTTAAGCCCACTTTGTCAAGTGGCAAATCAAACCCTTTTCGACAAACATACATGAAATTGAATTGTTCCAATTTGAGCAAACTAGTCTATACCTTGTCTGCTTCACGTAGTAAATTTTAGGATTTACTAAATAATCAGAACATGAACATATAAAAAAAATAAAAGTCATATCATGGTTTAGTAGAGGCCGATCTTTTGATCGGGTGAGTGGGGGTGCTCATTATTGACCTTCCCCTCTCATACCTAAGGTTCCAAGCCAAGCATCCTTGGTTACGACGAACAGTGGCCTTGGCACGAGTCATGGGTTTCCTAATTTTCCAAAATATTAGGTGGCAACTCTGAAATTTGATGACGCAGTCCATTTTTGACAAAATTGCAATAAAATGAATTTTCAATAAAAGTTGCCAAATCTGGACTCTCGTCTACGATTCACATTGCACTCGTGAGACTAGATCAAAGAGATCTCGGGAGTCTGAACTGTTTAACGTGCGCGGGTACCCCTCGGGCATGTTATAGAACCCTTGTGATGTATTTGTAAAGACCCGAGGCAAAAGGACCAAATTGTCCCGAATCTACCATCGGTGGCCAATAGGTGGTCAACACGCCACATTAGTGGCTGACAAGATGTTTTGATGGTCGGCATGTGGCCGGCAACATCCCCTGGTGGCCGATAGGTGGGCGGTGGTTCTCAGGTGAGTCCTGGTGCTGTTTGGGGCTTCTTCTTCCCGAGTGGTTTGTGGAAGGTTCTTTTTTGGAAGCTTGCAGCTGTGTTCCAGAGCGTGAACGTGTCCCGGTTGCTACTTTGAACAAGGTGTATCCTTTTGAACATGTTGAAACTCCTCTAAAGGGTAACTCAAAGGTGCCACCGAGTATTGTTTTATTTGTTTTATGCTTTTGCTTTTTTCCCTTGCATAAAATGTGCATTTCTCCTATATGCATGTTGCACGCATGTCTTGCATCAGTTATGATTCATGCGTAGAACACGCTGTCAAGTATTTCATGCATAGAATATGCTCGTATTTCATGCATAGAATATGCTTTTGTTTCTTGTATAGAATATGTCTTCAAATTAACATCATACGTCGGTTGTTCATCTTTGCATAGAATATGCGTTGTCACTGAATTGACATGTTCACTTTGTGCATCTATCGCACTTGTTCGCTTTGTGCATCTATCGCACTTGCTCACTTTGTGCACCTATCGCTCTTGTTCACTTTGTGCATCTATCGTACTTGTTCACTTTGGGCATCTATGGCACATGCTCATTCCTCTTTGTTTCTTGTGTTTCATCTTGGGACATGCAACACGGGGGCCCGAGCGATTTTCTTGTATCTCAGGATGCATGACAAGCGGCCCTGGGTGTATGTATCTCGGGACGCGTGAAGTGCGAGCCCGAGCAATTTTCTTATCTCAGGGCGTGTGACGCGCGGCCTTGGGCGTGTTTCATCTCGAGACGTGCAGAGTACGAGCCTAAGTGGTCTTCTTGTATCTCAAGACGCGTGATGCGTGGCCCTAGGTGTGTTTCATCTCGGGACGTGCGAAGCACGAGCCTGAGCGGTTTTCTTGTATCTCAAGATGTATGAGGCGCGGCCCTAGGCATGTTTCATCTCAGGACGTGTGAAGCGCAAGCCCGAGTAGTTTTTCTTGTTTCTCGAGACGTACGAAGCGTGACCCCGAGCTATTTTCCCCTTATCTCAGGACGCGTGAAACACAACTTTGGACGTGTTTTATCTCGGTATGTACAAAGCACGAGCCCGAGCAGTCTTTCTTGTTTCTCAGGACATGTGAACCACGAGCCCGAGCAGTCTTTCTTATTTCTCAGGATTGCGTGAAACGCGACCTTGAGTGGTTTCTTGTTTCTCAGGATGCGTGAAACACGATCCTAAGTGGTTTTCATTCTTTAATTTCTCAGGACGTGTGAAACGCAACCCTAAGCGATTTTTGTTCTCAGTTTCTCAAGATACGTGAAACGCGGTCCAAAGTGGTGTTTTCTTTCCTCGTCTTTTGTTTTGGCATGGTCAGAGTGTGTTTTAACCCTTTTTGCATGGAATGTGTGTTGGTTTTAAGCTTGAAGCTGCTCATTCATATGTTGTTATCTCATTATCTTGCTTATTGCACTTGTTATTGCTTATTGCATCATCTTGCATGAGCATGAGTTTTCAAAATAGCCGGCTTCACGGAGCATGTGAGTCCAGCTTTCAAAGTTGCATTGTGCATATCATTTGCATCTTGCCCCAGAACTACGTTGGTTTGATTCCTTGCAAAAGGATACGTAGGCAGCCTGCGGATGCAACCATTTATTTCTGTCTTTGTTTGTCCAAGTCTTATGACCTTGTCAAAACGGGCCGTCTCCGGGTTTTGACATTCACTCACATCATTTCATGACTCTGAGTTTTGTCAAAGAGGGGCAACTGTAAACACCCCATTTTTTACGGCCCTTACGACTTGGACGCCATCACTTACACACCCGATGATGAGTCTACATGCTTGTCAATTGCTCAAAGTCCTTAGCGGAATGCCACAGCTTTGAGCCTTTCAAACCCTACACCCCTGTTTCCTCATTCTTGGACCAAACCTTGGTTCTTCAAGCCTACAACCCTTTGTGGCCTGCCGGCTACCTTTTTGGGTTGCCGGCCATCACTCTTGGTTGCCGGCCACCCATGATCGCCGACTGGGCACCAGTGTCTTCTGCAGATATTTTGTGACAACTGTGCTAGTTGTTTGCACAAATGCTTGCATCTGCACCCACGTGTAGGGCTGGATGTTCTTCAGGGAAATTCATGTTTTCTATATATAGAAGACCTCCTTTTCTTATTTTAAGGTTAGAAAAATTCTAGAGCAAAATTTTTCCTCTCTCTCTCTCTATAATTCTCTCTCTCTAGCAAATTTCTACACTTTTGCCTACATTTCCTTCATCTTTGCCTATACACCCTTAACCAAACCTATTTTATATCTAAGCTAAGGTCTCTTTGAGCTTTGTTTGAGCTTTTGAGGGTGTTGTTTTTCTTGTTTTATTGCTTGGAAGTGTTTTTCTCTTCAAAGGTATAAAGCTTTATCTCTTTCCTAGCTTTATTTGCTATTGTTCTTGCAATTTTCCAACTGTTTTTGGGCTGTAAAAACTCTGTAGTTTTGGGCTTGGGTTTTAAGGCCATTAAAGGTTGATGAGTGGTTCACCCTTTTTTGCACCTTGTTTTGAAGGCCTTTTTCTTTGTGTTTCCCATCCTTTTACTATCTATTTTTGAGCTTTTAAACACTGATTTTCAGAATTATTTTAGTAGCCAAAATCATGTTTTGAAGTCCAAAGTTGGAGGGGTTAGCCTCCTCTCCTTGTGTCTTGTTTACTAGCCTAGCTTGTGCTATGTTTTAGCATATTAATCTAGCTTTTTTTGTCTTAATTCCAACATGTTTTAGGACTATTTTTAGACTATTTTAGGACTATTTTTGGTTGATAGTTGCATTTGAGATTTGTTTTGCATGCTTGTAGTGTAATTGTCCTCATAAGCTTGGTGTTTTAGGCCTTAGACACCATCTTATTTGAGTTGATTGCATTTATTTATGACTTTCCATACTTGTGATCACTCTTAATCACCTTTGCACCCTCCCTTCTTTCTTGGCTTTTGTTTTGCTTTGAAAGTGGTTTAAACAACTTGTTTATTTAAAGCATGAGATTGAGATGTCATGCTTAATGGTTTAATCCCTTTGGGGTTCATTACCAACGGTATGATGTCTCTTTCATGCCCAAGACAATACTTGATTTGAGCCCTCTTTCTATTAGAGGACTTAAACTCACCTTTGGACTCAATTGATTAAAGGATGGTTGGTAATTAAAATGGGACTAAAATGGTGCATGATAATAATTGGTTTTGTGTTCAATCGAACGTTAATTGAACACATGGAAGCTTGAGGCATTTTGTACTCATTAATGATGAAATGATTCAAGTTTCCAAGGTCACCACTTCTCTTGATCAATTCATGAAAGAGGGGAGGTTTGAGTCATATTTTGTTACATTTGTTGAACTTGCACACTTTGGTTCATGAGCCATCATGCAATGAAATTGCTTGAGTTGATGGTTTGTGAACCAAGTTTACTACTCCTTTGATTTGTTCATGATAAGGAGGGGTGAATTGTGCAAACAAACCCTTGAGAATACCCTGTGCATACTCTATTTGTTCTCTGTTGTAGCAAGATGAACTAGGGCAGCAGTGGCCGGCAGGCCACTTTCTGTGGTCGACAAGCCACCTTTGATGGCCGGCCGGCTATCACTGGTGGCCGACAGGCCCTCACTACTGGCCGACTGGCCACTAATGCAAAATTCAGCAGTGTGTTCTTTGAGCAAAGCAGAGCTATTCTGGAAGTGGACAAAGGTGTTAGTGTTCTACTGTGCAACAAAGACCTTCTGAAAGCAAAACAGTGGCTTTTCAGGGTGGAAACCGAGCACGTTCATGAGCATTACTCGCGTACCGAGCATATTTAAGTTTAAATATTTAGCTTAGATGTTAGTTGTAATTAGTTAGTTGTAGCTAGTTGATTTTTTTATAATTAATTAGTTAGTTAACTAGTTGTTCGATTTCGTTTTGTAATTATTTTAGTTAGCTAGAATAGTTAATTCAAGTGTTGAAATAATTAGTTAAGTAGTTTAGCTAATTTCATTTGTTGTGTAATAATTAGCTTAGCTTTAGTTAGTTAGTTAGCTAGTTAGTTTATTCGAACTCTCCTTCGTGAGAGCGCAATGTAATAATGTGTATGTCTTCCAACCCTACGTCTTTCTCTCTTTTATTTACTAGCTTATGATGGTTAGTTTAGGGACATCATGTTTTGTTTAGCATACTTCATGTTTGTATCCAATTGTATTGCATGCATTGAGGCTCGGTTCATCATTCTAACTACATTACTAGTTTAATACTTCTTTGAATACGTGCTTAGACTGCATGCTATCAAAATTACTTCATTTTCTATATTAGTAGCCGAGCCTATTAATCGCATATTGCATGTATTACATTAGTCATAATTGCATAAGTTAGGATCATGCATCTTTCTAACTTTATCTTCTTTTTGGCTTGGAGTACTAGGTGAGCCTTTACTTATTTTAGCATATTGCATTTGTGTGATTATTGCCATGTTTAGCATGCTTGCCATGAGGCTAAGTGCTTAAGTATTAAACTGCTTGAATGCCTGTGGATGAAGGCTTATTGCTTGAATTAGAATAATTTGAGTAATGTTCATATGCGATTACGGTTTCAAGTGGTACATATTCAAAACAATTGTCAAAACAAACATGAATTGAAATGTTCCAATTCTTGCAAAATTAGTCTATACTTGTGTGTGTGCGCATCACATAGTAAATGCTAGCCTAATAAACCGGAACAAGAGTATATGATGTAAATAAGATTCATATCATGATCAGTAGAGGCCGATCTTTGATTGGGCAAGTGGGGGTGCTCAATTCATTCATGACCTTCCCCTCTCGTACCTAAGTTCCTGAGCCGAGACAATCTTGGTGATGACGGATACGTGGCCTTTGGCACGAGTCATGGGTTTCCTAGATTTCCCAAAATATTTAGGTGGCGACTCTGTATCTGGCAAAAAAGTCCATTTTTGGCAATTGGATTCAAAATCAATTTTTCAAAAGATTTGTCGGATTTTGACTCTTTGGTGATTATCTATTTCACATTGCACTTGTGAGATCAGATTCAGAACGGCAAGAGTCCGATACTATAGGGTTTATTTTGACTTCCGAAAGGGGGCGAGAAAAAGTCAAGCTACAAGTATCTTATTGAGTTCATCGCTCATTGGCATTCTCGTTACCCTGACGTTTTATGCTAGGTACTGAAGAAACCGAAGGAAACACCGAGGTCTTGGAAGGTGACATTTAGCTTTGGTTAGCTTGAAGTGTGCCCAAGTTCCATGAACCCTTTCTCTGAGGTTTTTTTTTTTTTTTTTCTAGTTTTCTTCTTTTTCTTCTTCTTCTTCTTCTTCTTCTTCTTCTTCTTCTTTTTTGTGTTTGTGTCTTTCTTTCATGTACTAAGACTAAGCTTTAAGTTTGATAGAAGTTGTAATTTAAGAGCTTTTAATTTATGTGTTGTTAATTAATGGATGATGGTAAACTTGGTGGCAACATAGATGAAGAGTTCTTAATTAAGAAAATTGATTTGAAGTTGTAAACCTTATTATGATGTCCTCAACTTTTGGGGCGTCACAACATGGTATCAGAGCTCTAGGTTACAATAACTAGGGACGGTGGGAAGAGATTTAACCTCAATTGAAGAGTAGTGTCATATGTTAGAAGGCATAGAGTTATGTGACTCATGATTTATGCAAAATTTATGCTAACCATAGTAACTATCCTTGTTTGATCCTAACTGTACCTCTAGCTTGATGCCAAATTTTTCAGATATATCACTTCTCTATCTTGATTGAACCTTTCCAATTCATCAAAGTATTGCCTTAAGATGATCAATTGGCAATTTTTGAGCCTTGATTATTGTATCTTTTATGTTGTTCTCTTGAAAACTAGTTGCACTCATTTAATCTTTACAGAGTGAAGAATCTTAGGTATTTTGTTTGAAATGTATATGGAAAAACGCAATTTCAATTCAAATATCTAGTTTGGTCACCAGCTCCATAATCTCAACCCGATTAAAAGTCCAAAACCATCATGTCATCTAACTGTACCGTCTGCTCAAATTCCATTTGAATTCTTGTGTTAATTATGCTATTGCGTAACCACTTCATACTTTTTATTCTCTACTACAACTGTGTGAATCTTGGGATTGAAGTCAGGTCAATTAGAAATGGTCATGAGTGTAGAACCACATTTAGGTAGTTCAGTCCGAGTAGATCCCGTATGTAAGTCCTACAACTTAGAAGTCTCTAAGCCACGACGTAAACCAAAGAATAAACTGATTAGCAGTCAATCGAATGACAATAGATTGCTACCATAGGTCGGTGATGAATTTTTGCTTGACGGTATGATTTTTTAATTTAAGGGGGATAGATAGGATTCTCTGTCTCCTACGTATTGCAAGTCATAATAGCACGACCTGCTAGTTGAGCAATTGATAAGCTTGACACTTGAAAGTGAAGAGTTGAAGGATATAGGACTTCCTTATGTAGTGTGTAATACACCAACATTTTCTTTGACTAATTACCAAGATTACCTTCAAACAGGAGCTAGACTTCGCTACTGAGTTGAAACTCAAAATGTCGCCAATATCTATAGCACCGCATCGCATGACATAGTTAAACTTAAAGAAATGAAAACATAACTACAAGAGGTGTTGGACAAAGAATTTATTCAACCGAGTACATCTCCACAGAAAGCACCGGTGTTGTTCGTCAACAAAAAAGATAGAAAACTTAGGTTATATGCATCGACCATTGACAACTCAATTGAGTCACTAAAAAAAAACAAAAAAATTAATAATCTCTTACCTATGATTGGTGTTCTACTCAATCGATTAGGAGGATTAAAGAGTTTCTCTAGAATCGACCTTAGGTCCAATTATCACGTGTGCATGATAAATACATATAGAATACTGCATTTTGAAATTTCTACAATCACTATGAGTTCATAATGATGCCATTTGGCCTAACCAATGCACCAAGCATGTTTATGAGCTTAATGAACAAAATATTCACGCCTTATTTAGATCAATTTGTGGTAGTTTTCGTTGATGATATTTTGGTGTATTCCAAGTTTGAAGGAGACCATGATCGACACTTGAGAATAGAACTTCAAACCTTGAGAGAGAACCAACTATATGCTAAGGTTAATAAATGTGAGTTCTGGATGGAGGAAGTAAAATTTTTGGGTCACGTGGTGTCTGAAAAAGGAATATCAGTGGACCCAACTAAAGTAGAAGCAGTGACAGAATAGAAGCAACCTAAGAACACATTTGAGATTTGTAGTTTCATAGGATTGGTCGGTTACTATCGAAGATTCATTCAAGACTTCTCAAAATTAGCCAAACCAATGACACATTTGACTCAAAAAGGAGTTAAGTTTGAATGGAACGAGTCTTGTGAAAATTCATTTTAAGAACTCAAGAAAAGATTGGCGAATGCCCCTATTCTCATTGTACCAGAATGTAACGTTGGGTACAATGTGTATTATGATGCTTCCAAAGAAGGTTTGGGGTGCGTATTGATACAAAATGGCAAGGTGGTGGCATATGGATCAAGCCAATTAAAGAACCATGAGAAGAATTATCCCACTCATGACTTGGAGTTAGCAGCTATAGTTCATACACTCAAAATTTGGAGACACTACCTGTATGGTGAAAATTTTGTGATATTCACCGATCACAAAAGCTTGAAGTATATGTTCACCTAAAAGGACCTGAACATGTATCCGAGACGCTGGATGGAGTATCTCGAGGATTACCAATTTACCCTTTCCTATTATCCCGGCAAGGCTAATGTGGTGGCAGATGCGCTAAGTCATAAGAATAGAGGGATTGTTGCTAGTTTAGCACTTACAGAATAGAATATGGTTGGAACGCTCAATGAATTTGGGGTACAGATGGAGGTTCAAGATGAAAAGGCTTACCTTGGTGCTCAGATTGCTATGAATAAAATTTTGAATGAGATATTAGAATCAAAAAAGTACGATTAAGAGGTAGCATTCATCAAAGCACGAATGGAATCTAGTGAAACCATGCCTGGCTGGGAAATTCACACAGATAGGAGTTTGAAATATCAAGGTCGAATGTTCATGCCAAGCGACGACTCACTGAGGGAAAAGGTACTTAAGGAATTCCACCATTAAGTATTCGCAATTCATCCAGGAGGTACTAAGATGTACTAAGACTTAAAACACCAATATTGGTGGGGCGGAATGAAAAGGGATGCAGTAAAGTTTGTGTCTCAGTGCCTGACATGTCAACAAGTAAAGGCTGAACACCAAAGACCGGCAGGAACACTTCAACCCTTACCAATCCCGGAGTGGAAATGGGAACACATAACCATGGATTTTGTGACGGGTTTACCTCGATCACCACATGGACATGACGACATGTGGGTAGTGGTAGATCGACTAACTAAGACAACCCGATTCTTACCTGTCTGGTTATCAAATACGTTAGATTCACTCAGTAGATTGTTCATCAAAGAAGTGATCAGATTACACAGAATACCAGTTAGCATTATGTCTGATCGTGATCCTCGATTCACTTCTCAATTTTAGCAGAGCTTGTAGAAGGCAATGGGAAAGAACTTATGCTTTCGCACGGCATTTCACTCACAAACAGATGGGCATTCTGAAAGGACGATACAAACCTTGGATGATATGCTTCAAGCTTGTGTTATGGATTTTAAGGGAAGTTGAGAGAAACACCTACCTATTGTTGAGTTCGCTTACAACAATAGTTTCTAGGCTAGTATTGGAATGGCACCGTATGAAGCACTTTATGGGCAACCTTGTCGATCACCAGTCTGTTGGACTAAAGTAGGAGAAGTAACCTTGTTTAGGACTAGACTTGGTTTAGGAGACCACTGAGAAGATAAAACTAATCAGACAATGACTAATCACAACCCAAAGTCAACAAAAGAGCTATGCGGATCAAAGAAGACGACCCTTAACATTTGAGGTACAGGATCATATTTTTCTCAAGGTTCGACCTCGTTGAGGTACTATACGATTCGAGAAGAAAGGAAAACTTGCACCTCGTTATGTAGGGCCCTTTGAAATTCTAAGCAAGATAGGAGAAGTGGTATACCGTTTAGCACTACCACCACAGCTCGCAGCAGTGCACAATATTTTTCACATCTCAATGTTACGGAAGTATGAGCCACACCCTTCCCATGTTATCAACTGGGGAGAGATTGATCTCAATGAAGATGCAAGCTTTGAGGAAAGGCCTATAAAGATTATGGATTGACGAGAAAAGAACCTGAGAGGCAAAGTCATCCGCTTGGTGCGAATGTTGAGGCAGCACCAAGGAGTGCAGAAGTCTACTTGGGAAAGAGAGGATGTAATACAAGCTAACTACCCTTAGTTATTTGAAGATAACGGTATGCGCTAAAAATTTTGAGAACGAAATTATTTAAGGGGGATAGGTTGTAAGAATCTAAATTTTTAGACAACTAATTAATTTGTTAATAATAATATTAAGTCAATTAATAGTGATTATTAAAATGTTAAATTATAATGTTAATAGCATCATGACTAATAACAATATTAAACTTCTTTAAATAAATTTAATTATCTTTCTGTGATTAAATTTCTGTATCTAAATACAGTTGTGGAAACTAAATGAGTAAAACAAATAATAACTAAGTTAGTTAGAGGATAGCAGGGAGCAAAACATCTAGTGAATAGGTTATATATACATTGATTTTATTTTGTACACACACAAAAAATAAAAAATAAATAAAAAAGAAGAAGAAGAAGAAGAAGATATGAAATCAGATTTTGGGTAGGGAAATTTGGCCCCCTCCTTCCCAAGAAGGCTACTGGAGGCATGCCAATGCATGCTAAGACATGTATACAATTATACTCTAAGCCTATATCATGTAGGTAATGTTTCCCAAGTGAACAAATAAATAAATAAATAAATAATAATAAATAAATAAATAAATAACTAAATTCTACCTCCAAACTCCTACAAATAAGAACACTATTTATCCATTCTACTACTACAGCTGAGCAAAGAGAAGAAAAAAAATGAGAGAGAAAGAGTAGAAAAGAAAAGAAAAAGACAGGAAAATGAGAGGGTGCTTGGTGGTCACCATTTCAAAACTAATCTTCAGGATAATTTGTAAAATCTCTTAAGGTAGGAATACTCAACCTCTATCCTCCCTTAGATATTTTTTTAACTGAATCTATATAATAAATATATGCAAGAGTATGCATTGTTAATACATACATAGCAAGAGTAGCTCAATGCATGTTTACATTTTGATAGAATGAGAATTTCATGATTATATGATTTCAATTCCTTCTTGAAAGCATAGATTAGATGGTTTAGCAATTGATTTTATCTTCTTATGTGTTCAAATATTCTCCATTGTTTGAAATAATCTTGCATGAGAGTAAAATGAGATAAAGTTGGTTCACTTATACTTGAAATTTATATTTTCTTCACTGTTTCAGATTTTATTGGATGAAAAATGCTCTAATAAATTGAAAATAACTTGTGTTAAAAATTTGTTTTTTTACTAGGAGTATATATAGGTGTTCTATACTGTGTAAAAGTTTTATAAAATCATTGGACACCATTTTCTTACCGAAATAAATATTTGTTCCAAGTGTTGCTTACAACACAGTAGGAACAGTGACTTCAAACAGGTCCCATTTTCTCTGAAAATGTTATTTTTCTGCACAACCACTTGGGATAGTTTGATATCAGAGTTATCTTTCATTTGCCGCTGATTTCACAAAAAAATGGATAAGAATAAGAGGAGAAATTGCAATTTTACTAAAATGTGACAGAATTTGTACAAGTTTCTTAGTAAAATTATTTGACCATCTTCCATTGGTTTTCAATCTTCAAGCTCTTCTATAAATATGTTCTAAACTCAAATATATAGTAAAAAAATTCCAACCTTACCTCTTTTTGACATCTTTTGAGGCCTCTTTTTATTTTCAAACACAGAACACCTGTGCTAGAAGTTGCTGTAACCCACTGTCCCAGAAACCAGTTTTCTTCCAAATTTTATTTCTACATTTTCAAATCATTTTTAGCCCTGGTATTCTTCTCAAAATATTTTTCTAACTCAATGAACTATTACCAGTTAAAATATCGTACTAATTGAATTTCGTTTGGAATGGGTTTCATTATTTTTAGTCTGATCATTAAGTGCTGAAAATAAGAAGTGTGGGAAATTCTAAGAAATTTTGTGATGACTCCTAAGACATTCTATAATATTTATTTTGGTTGCCATACATAGTTGTGTTGTGCTATATAAACCTTATGTCACTGTGGTTTTCAAACTAAAACTCCCACATGCTTCAAAATGTGAATTCGACAAAGTAAAAAAACACGAAATTGAATCGATGCATTAAAGTTTAAAAGTGATGGGGTGAGCCCAGTTTAAAGTCTTGCGCAAGTGAGTTGCGAACCCTAACATGGCACGGGAAGGTATTTCGACTCTTATCGATATAGGAGATATAAGGTTGGTGGTGCAGGTGTCACAACATAAATCGTTCCCTTGGGGCAAACCGTGATGTCACGACTCGGGTACATAACCTTGGTGCGTGGGCATCATTGGTAGTTACAGCAAAAAAACATTTGAATATTTGACCAAGGGGGAGTCAGAATTGCCCATGGCCATTGCTTAGCAGTTGAGTGGAAATAGTGATCCGCGGGGAGTTACTTAGACTTATCTGATAAACTAAACTTGTGTGAATTTAAAAATAAAAAATAAAAAAGTTGACATTTTCTTTATGATGAATTACTACTTCCATTTGTCATTATTCTTATTCTTTATTGTTATTATTTCAACTGATAGCATTTCTATTATGCTTATTAAACGCTGCTTGTTACTCTGTTACCACATAGTATTCATTAATTGTGAGTATTATTATCGGGGTGGGTATTTTTGGATTGTAGTATCTTATTGAGCTCGTCACTCATTGGCATTCCCATTGCCCTGGCGTTTTATGCCAGGTATTGAAGAAACCGACGGTAACACCGAGGTCTTGGAAGGTGACATTCAGCCTTGGTTAGCTTGAAGTGTGCCCAAGTTCCATGAACCCTTTTTTTTTTTTTTTGTGTGTGTGTATTTGTGTCTTTCTTTCATGTACTAAGACTAAGCTTTAAGTTTTATTGGAGTTGTAATTTAAGAACTTCTAATTTCTGTGTTGTTAATTAATGGATGATGGTAAACTTGGCGGTAACATTGATGATGAGTTCTTAATTAAGAAAATTGACTTTAAGTTTTAAACCTTATTATGATGTCCTCAAATTTTGGGCGTCAACCTATAAATCTTCCGCTCTCATAAATATTGTTGTTTACCTCGAATCTATGTGATAGCTTCCATCTCAGAAGTGTTGAAAAACTCTCTTTCCGACCATTTTTGAAACATGAAAATGGATGTCTCATCCTTATTCCATGAATAAAAGAGGAGTTGTCAACAATTTTGATAAGTTGTGTGTTTAAATTTTGATAGTTAGCTTCTTTTTTTCTTTCCTTTTTTTTTTTTTTTTTTTTTTTTTTTTGAGTTTCTCCCATATTTCCATTATTGCTCATATAGAGCTCTTTATCAAAAGTGTTGAAAACTCTTTTCTAGTTCCACTTTGAAGCATGGAAATAGGTGTCTCATCCTTATTCCATGAGTAGGAAGAGGAGCTTACAACAATTTTTGAGTTATTAATATTTTTCATTTTGGTCTCTTCTATGATCATCACATACTATCTTGTGATGTTTGATGGTTTGTGAAGCAAGTCTACCTCTTCCTTGAATACCTTTATGATAGGAAGGAGGTAAGAAAAATAGCCTTGTTTCTATGTTTAATAGAGTCTTTTCCTATTGCTTCTAAGATCATCATGCAACAACCTTGTGACGGTTGATGATTTATGAAGCAAAGCTATTCCTCTCTTGAGTATCTTCATGATAGGAAAGGATAGAAAGGACAAACAACTTTTGGAAATACTATGTCTGCACTGTTATTACCTCACTGCACAAAACAAGTTTTTTTGCTGAAAATGAAGCACAGCCTTCTATTATTAGACCTAATCGGACCTCATTGTGGAACAGTTGGGCCTCAAGGTGGACAAATAGCTTACTGTTGTTGACAAAATAGAGCAGTGGTTGAGGGTAAAATAGAGCAGTTCTCCCGAAGGCAGGTAGAGTAGTTTCTGAGGGTTGTTCTCATTTGTGCACCTTTTTTTATATATATTTACTACTGTAATATTTGTAAATGTAATAATTAGGTGATTATTCATTCAATGATGTAATAAATAGTTAATTAGGACATTCGGACCCTCTTGTAAGAGGGAAAATTTGTGACACTTGATGTATATCTTCCAACTCCCATTTATGTCTCCATTTTATTTACATGCTTATCATCGTTGTTTATAACATCATGTTTTCATCTTTATCATTCCCATGTCTCGCATCCATTTTTGCACACATTAAGGTTCGGCTCATCATACATAGTGCTTTTACTACTTCCTAAATGATTATGTGCGCTACCTCATGCTTTAAATTGCGTCACATGTCATGTTAGTAGCCGAATTTATTAGTCGCATTTTGTATGTGTTGCATTAGCCATTTGCATACTAGGATCATGCATTTTTCTAAATTATTTCTTTTTCTTTGGTTTGCTGTGGTTGAGTACTAGGTGAGCGATTTTGCTTTAGCATAGCGTTCATGTGTGTATTGCCATATCTAGCATATTACTATGAGGCTACTTGTTTACTTGAAATATCTCTATGAATGCCTATGGATGGAGGCTATTTTGCTTAAATTGGAATGACTTTGATTGTTATACATATGAGCTCATTTTTCCTTTGAGTTGCACATATTCGAAAAGTCTTTCAAAAAGCATGAAATCAAAGCATTCCAAAGTAAGTGACGTGGTCTATACTTATTTACCTCACATAGTAATGTTAGCATATTAATAAATCAGAATACGATCATATAATGTCTATAAAATTCACATCATAATTGTGGGGTGCTCAATTCATAACATTCCCCTTTCATACCTAAGTTCTCGAACCAAGACAACTTTGGTTATGACGAACTAGTGGCCTTTGGCACGAGTCACGGATTTTCTAATTCTCCCAAAAATATTAGGCGACGACTCTGAAATCTGGCAATGCAATCCATTTTTGGCAGCTCTTGTAATTAGTGGATTTTTTTGGGATTTACCAGATTTGGACTCTTATTTTTTGATACAAAAATTTGGTCCCAAAAGGTTAGTAATTCATCACTAAATGTTCAATTTTGTCCCTAAAAATAAAATAATAACACTTTTGGCGACAAAAATATTGTCCATAAAAGTGATTTTGTCTCTAAAACCTTTATTTCTTGTAGTGATTTGTAGCATGGTAGACTCAATCATGTAAATTTTGACTCTTTGCATAGATTAATCAAGTTATATCACATACCATCTTTCAAGATTAATCTAAATCACAAGTGTGAAACTTGTGTAGAAGCAAAGTTGACTAGGACTTTGTTTCATCCTGTTGAAAGAAATTTCGAGCCTTTGGATTTAATGCATAGTGATGTGTGTGACTTGAAAATCATACAATCTCGAGGTGGTAACAAGTATTTCATCACTTTTGTTGATGATTGCAGTAAATATTGTTATGTGAAGTTGCTTAAAAGCAAAGATGAGAAGATTGATAAATTTATTATTTATAAGAATAAAGTTGAGAATCAACTAAGCTAGAAGATTAAGGCATTGAGAAGTGATCGCGGTGGAGAATATGAATCATCCTTTATTGAGACTTGTGCTCAATCCAGGATTATTCACCAAACCACAGCGCCTTATTCCGCTCAATCAAATGGTATTGCTGAGCAAAAAAATAGGACATCGAAGGAAATGATGAATGCAATGTTGATTAGTTCTGGGTTTCCATAGAACTTATGAGAAGAAGCAATTCTCTCTGCGAATTACATTCTAAATAAAATATCTCGGAAGAAAGTGGACAAGATCCCGTATGAATTATGGAAATGCCACAAGCCTTCATATAATTCTTACGAATGTGGAGGTCCCTTGTAAAAGTGGTGGTGCCTACACCCAAGCAGGTTAGGATAAGCCCGAAATCCGTGGATTATATATTTATCAGTTATGTATAGAATAGTAGTGCATATAGGCTTCTTGTGCGCAAATTTGATATTTCAGATATACATAAGAATATCATCATGGAGTCAAAGATTGCGTCCTTCTTTGAAAACATATTTCTTTGCCAAACCCAAGGAGAGGATCAAAATTCCGTGAAGGAACTTGAAGATGTTACTAGTGATAGTGATCAAGTTGAGAAGGAATGTGAGCCAAGAAGAAGCAAAAGGGTTAGGATTTCCAAGTTCTTCGGTCCATACTTGTTGACTTATATGTTGGAAAAAGAGCCTTTGACTTTCTATGAAGCTATGACTTCACCCGAAAGTCCTTTGTAGAAACAAGCTATCAAAAGTTAAATTGACTCCATCTTACAAAACCACACTTGGGGAGTTGGTTGATTTGTCCCTTGGTAGTAAGGCTTTGGGAAGTAAGTGGATCTTTAGAAGAAAAATGAAAGCTGATGGGTCAATTGATAAGTATAAAGTTAGGCTAATTATCAAAAGATACAAGCAGCGAGAAGCCTTGGATTATTTTAATACATATTCACATGTGATAAGAATAACATCCACTCGCATGGTGATTGTGGCAGCAGCTTTGAGCGATATGGAGAAATGTTAAATGAATGTAAAGACAGCTTTCTTAAATGAAGATTTGGATGAAGAAATCTATATGGAATAACCTGAGGGGTTTCTAGCTCCAGGGCAAGGTGAGAAAGTCTATAAACTTGTCAAATCATTGTATGGTTTAAAGCAGGCCTTTAAGCAATAGCATGAGAAGTTGGCAACGCTACATTATCGAGTGGGTTTAGAATCAACGAGTGTGACAAACATGTGTATGTCAAAGACACTAACAGAGGTTATGTCATTTTGTGTCTATATGTTGATAACATGCTCATTGTTGGTAGTAATGATGAAATGATTAGAACTACCAAGAAGTTGTTAAACTCTAAATTTGACATGAAAGATATGGACCTTGCAGATGTGATTCTGGGTATAAAGATTACCAAAACATCTAGTTGTGTTGTACTTTCTTAGTCTCATTATGTTGGTAAGATACTTGAGAAGTTTAGTAAATCAGATACAAATGAGTTAAGAACACCAGTAGACTTAAGTCTACATTTAGCTAAGAAAAATAGTGAGAATATCTCTCAACTAGAATATTCTCAAGTCATTGGATGATGAGTTGTACGAGGCAGGATATAGTCTACCCTATTAGTAGGTTTAGTCGATACACGAGATGCTACTCCTTAGAAGGGCATTGTGTAGGTGTTGAGGTATTTATGCTACACCCAGGATTATGAGCTACATTACACTAGACACCCAACAATACTAGAAGGTTATAGTGACACAAATTGGATATTTGATATAAAGGACTCAAAATCCACTAGTGGATATGTGTTCACCCTTAAAGAGGCAGTCGTGTCTTGGAAATCTTCCAAGCAGACGTGTATATCGAGATCAACGATGGAATCCAAGTTTATTGCTTTAGATAAAGCACAGAATAAACTAAATAGCTACGCCATTTCATTGAAGATATTCTACATTGGCTGAAACTTGTGCCAGCTATATGTATTCATGGTGATAGTTAATCAGTTATTGGACGGACACAGAGTAATATCTATAATGGAAAGTCTAGATATATCCATCGTAGACATAATTCCATATGTCAGCTACTCTCTAGTGGGGTTGTCTCTATAAACTATGTAAAGTCTAAAGATAATATTGCGGATCCATTAACCAAAAGGTTAAATCAAGAGTTAGTAAAAAAGTCTTCAAGAGGAATAGGGTTAAAGCCTTTAGCGAGTGTTATTGGAATGAAATATCTAACCTAGTTGACTGGAGATCCCAAGATCTATGTTCAAAGGGACAACCTAATTGCGTATAACGGATAAGTCATTGAAGAGGTAAATCCTCTTGTCCATTCCTTTATACAGTGATACCCTGTGGGGTGGAAGGTTAAACTGATGCTTTTAATGACCTATATGCTATGAATAGTTAAGCGTGGTATAGCGAGATACGTTATGTAGGTCACCTATGTAAGTGCAAAATGGAGCCACTTCTTTAAGAATTGACAAGGCCGAATTCTTTAAAACTACTCACTGAACCAAACGAGCGTGTAGGGCCAAATCGGACACAATAATGAGAGCAGAACGATGGTTGGAGTAACCCTTATGTGAAGTCTGTTGTCTCAGTTTACACAAACGGCAAAATAGTTTTTTAGAGATCACATTCACTGATTAGCCAGTAAATCTGATAGGCTTTCACTAGAAAAAGTTCAAGGCCAAAAGTTACATTCTCTAATGCAAGGTTATTCCGTGTGCTCTCTCGCTCTCTCTCTCTCTCTCTCCGAGTCTTTATTGTTAAGCGTTGTCCGTTTTTCTTTATTTGATTAATTTTTATTCATGTGGGGGATTGTTAATAGTCTTTTTGTGACTTTAATATGAAATTAAAGTGGGTCCCAACCATGGGTTGTGGTAGGTCCAAGTGGGTCTAGATTCCTTGCAATGAGATATTTACATCACAAAAGGAATGAAAAAAAACTATTAAGATTTGAATGAGAAATTGTCTCATAAAGTTAGCCTCATGAATGAGTTGGGGAAGGTGTGTAACTACCTATCCCACATTGATTATAAAGGAAAGTATTGATGGGTATTTAAATCCCTAATTTTTGCTAAGGGTGTGAGTCTTTTGGACCAAGACTATGGTCCAAGTTGGTTATGCAAAAAGTGTCACACACGCACGCCGCCCGCCTACTCCGACCAAGCCGGGTCTGGGTCTGTGGATTGTGGATCTTAAGGGTTGAGGTTTGAGACTTGTTGGACTAGATAAGATTTGGGTTTGGGCCGAATTGGTGGCCCACCAACCTAATCTTTTTCTAGACTAGGTCAAATGGTAGTGGCTGCTACAAATATACATACGAGTGTGTATAGAGTTTGTAACCTCTATACTTATAATGGATTTATTCCATCAATTTTACAGAAATGAATTATGCATTTGTTACTGGCATTCATGGCTGAGGCTCCTCCACTCTCCTCCCATATGTACAAATTGAGACCTTCCTCCTTTGAATTTCTCTCATGTTAGGTCTCTACATGTTGCCAATTTCGCAAACAAGCTTAGTTTAATTGAGTTGTAATTTTTCCTTGTTTTTTGGTCTTCTCTCTCGAGCCGGCCAAAGTTGTGCTCAAGCAGAGTTTGCACCTTCTCAGTAGTTTGGCTTATCTACAAACATACTGGGAGGCATGTTTTTGTGCTCGAGCGTGAGCTCCAGCGCTCGAGCGTAGACCTGTTTTATCGCACGCGTTTTAGTGACTCCGTTCAAGCGGCAAGTCCTACGCTCGAGCGGGGTTCGGGGCCCCTGTTTTCTATATATATGTATTTAAGTTCGGTTTTAGGTCTAAGGCTTCCAAATCTGTTTTGGGGGCTCTAGGGTTTTCTTTTGGGGTTATTTTGCTAGTTTTCCTTTGATGTTTGCCTGAGAATTAAACTCACATTGTTTGATAGTTCACATCAAAGGGTTGTTTGAGTGATCATCTCCAAGAGCGTTCTTCTTTGGTGAAATCCGGAGATTCAAGCATGGAGTGTTCGAAGGTGTTCAAAGTTGTACGCAGTCGTTGAGTCGACGTGGATGTTGTGGAATCAACATCAATCTAATCAGTTTTGAGACGAAGGTTGCGGTAGAAAATATACAAATCGTTGAAGACAAAGTGACAGAGTTTGGGTAATTTGTTTAGGTATTTTGTGTTTTTTCTTTCCTTCATAGTGGATTGATTTGTAGCATTTCGCCGTGGTTTTTTAATCACAATTGGAGGTGCTCCAATAGTGATTTTTTCCACATAAAAATCATTTGTGTCAATTTATTGTTTTTGAAACAACAATCTAAATCACTTTCGTACATGCTTGATGATTTAGATTGTTAGTTTTAATTGTTTGGGAATTGGTACAATTAGACCTTGATCTAATCACAAATCACTTAGGTTTCTTCAATTGGTATCAGAACAGGTCACTCTTTATTTTTATCAAAACTATAGGAGTGTGATTTTGTGTGATTGGTGATATGGATTCAATTCGCAAAGGTAACTCGACCCATAGACCTCTGTTACTTGATGGTACAAACTATTCTTATTAGAAAGCTCGTATGAGAGCATTTTTAAAATCTATCGATGAGAAAGTTTAGCATTGTGTGATCTAAGGGTGGAGTGAACCTGTTGTCACCATTGATGGTGTTGATATTCCCAAACCTCTTGATAAATGGGATGCATTTGACTATCAAAACTCGAGTTGGAACAGTAAGGCTCTCAATTCCCTCTTTTGCTCTGTCACACCTGAAGAGTTTTGTCATATTTGCATGTGTGAGATAGCAAGAGAGACTTAGGACATCCTTGAAACTATTCATGAGGGTACTACTTCTGTTAAAAGGTCAAAACTTCAACGTCTCACATCTTCTTTTGAAACTCTTTTTATGCGTGATGATAAGACGTTTGATAATTTTTATGCTAAACTTAGTGACATCATGAATTCTTGTTTCACACTAAGTGAAAAAAATCCCTGAAGCTAAGGTTGTTGGAAAAATTTTGAGGTCTTTACCCGAGAGGTCCCAATCAAAAGTTACAGCTATTAAGGAGGCTCAGAATGTTGATACCCTCAAGCTTGATCAGTTGATTGGAAACTTACAGACTTATGAAGCTCACCAGATTTCTAAGAAAAAATAAAAAGATAGTGTGGCTTTTACTAGTGCTCATGAGACTGCAAAGACCCTTGAGATTAAGTTTGATCTAGAGTCCGAAATGACGGCTATGTTTACTAAACAGTTCAAAAAAAAATTAAAAAAAAGAAGCCTAATTTCAAGGACCTATTTCAAAAGATAAGAGTAAGGAAAAACCCAAAACTTTTCCACCAAAAATTGCTCCAAAAACTGAAAAAAAGACTGTGAAGGGACAAGGTGTCAAGTGTTACGAATGTCAAGGGTTTCGACATATTGCTCTTGAAGGTCCATCGAAAAAGAACCAAAAGAAAGTCTGTACAATAACTTGGGATAATGAAAGCGGGTTAAAGCAAGAACAAGAAGAAATCGAATCCGATGAAGACGGAGATAGTACTTACATGGCATTCTGGTCTACTTCACTCAACCTCCTCCAAAGCTAGTGGAATTTGCTCGTGGTCAGAATCTGCACCATGCTCTTACCTTTGATGAGAGTAATTACTTGTTCTGGAATATCAGAATGAGAATGTTTCTGAGAGCTCACGACCCTGAGGGCTAGCAAGCCATTAAAGAGGATGTTGAAAGCATTGACAATCTGAGCAATCAAAGAGTTCTAACTACCATTTGTAAAGCAATTTTTTATGAAGAACAGCAACGAATTGCTCACTGCACAAAGGCCAAAGATGCATGGGACATTCTGAGTCAATTTCACGAAAGAGGAGAGTCATCTTCACCACAATCTATCAACTTTCATGCCTTAGTTGCTCAACTGGATGAGGTCCAAGAGAAAGATGAGCAAAAAGAAGATGATAAAACCTCAAAAGATAATGATGAGATTAATGGTGATGACCTACAACAAGCTTATGAAAAGCTTTATGATGAATCTCTGAAGTTGTCCAAAATCAATGACAAAACTCACTCTTAAGCTCAAAGCATGTAAAAGCGAGAATGTCAAGCTAAATGGAGAGATTGGAGCTGCAAAAAAGGGATGTCATCAAGATCTCAAATGGCAGGCAAGACCTCTATGGAAAGCTTCTAGCTTGTGGAACCAAAAGGAATGAACTTCTGAGCATCTATGCCACATTTGAAGAGAAGATTGGAATCCTTGAGATGTCACAAGCCACGTTGGAAGAGCTGATTCGTCAGAAAGATGAAGAACTCAAAGTTGCTAGAGCCACGATTGATATGTGGAACAAAGGGTCAAAGACACTTGAAGGCATCATCAGGTCTCAACAAATGAGTGGTGACAAAAGTGGGATAGGCTATATTGCTACAAGACTTCAAAAGGGACAGGCCTCTACATCACATAACCTGAAGACACAAGCAAAGGGAAAGCTCAAGGGTGATACTTCTCTTCATCAACCCAAAGGGGGTAAGATCGACAAATTTGAGATAAAACCTGTGTTTGTTTGTCATCATTGTGGGAGGTATGGCCACATTCGTCCTTATTGTTTTGAGTTGTTTGGTAAAGTGTCTAAAAATGGTACAAATTCTAATACTTCTTAGGTTAGGAGACAACCTTACATGTCTAGGTGAAACACCAAGATTCATGAGGGTGTTCACAACGCTAAGACGTCTACCAAGACTGCCAGTCTTGCTTCCACTAAGATCAAAAAGATATGGGTTAGAAAGAGCGACTTAACATGTTTCGTTGTTCACATTGCACTGAAAGCACGTGACTCACACATGTGGTATCTTGATAGTGGGTGCTCTCGTCACATGTCTGGTGACAAATCCTACTTCACATCTCTTGATAAATATGAAGGAGAAATTGTTACCTTTGGAGATTGTGGCACTTCTAAAGTCATTGGTAAGGGCTCAATAAGTGTCGCTGGTCTTCCTAAACTTGAAAATGTTTTGCTTGTTAACGACCTTAAAACTAATCTGTTGAGCATTAGTTAAATGTATGATTCCCATCATGAAGTATTATTTTCAAAAAATAAATGTGAAATTTTGGATAAGAAAGGAAATATTGTCATGCATGGGGTTCGCACATCTGATAATTGCTATAGGATTTTTACCACTAATGATCTTACTTGTCACTCGGCCGTCATAAGTAACCTTAACCTGTGGCATCAAAGATTAGGTCACATGAATTTCAAAGACCCAACTAAGATTGCCAACAAAGAGCTTGTGAGAGGAGTACCCAAAATGGGTAAGAATGTGAACCATGTGTGTGGTCCATGTCAACTTAGGAAGCAAACTCGTGCTCCTCATAAAAAGGTGAACAGTTTCACAACCAAACTTCCTCTTGAATTGGTTCATATGGATCTTATGGGACCCACTCGCACTGAAAACATTGGAGGTAAAAGATTCATTTTTTTAACCGTTGATGGTTATGAGCAAAGTGGACTAGACCCATTAGATCCAAAGTAACACACGCGCGTCACCGTCCATCAAGTCAGGTTGGCAAGCTGGGCTTAGGCGCAGGTGCGTGGTATGAGGTGTAAGGTGTGGTTGGGCTTGTCCGACCTAATACTTATCTTTTTGGGCCAAAAATATTTGAATTTATTTTTATTTTTTGGAAAATAAAATCTATCCAGAAATTCAAATTTTTTCTCTTCAGACAGATTTATATTTGTTCAAGTTCAAACCCAACAGGTTCCTATCTGTTTGAAATAAAACCAAACAAATTTAGTTTTTGTTCAAAATTCAAATCCAAACAGTGCATTACCTGTCCAAACAGTGCCTTGCCTGTTCAAACAGTGCTGAACATGTATTATACCTATTCAAATAGGTATTATACCTGTTCAATTCAAACCGAACAGCCACTATTGCACCTATAAATAGACAAGTCCCTCATTTGGTTTTTCACTCTAATTTTCGTCCTCAATTCTGCTTTGCTCTCTCTGCGTTTTGCTACTTTATTTTCCTATAAGAAAGAGTGTAAACACAAAGTGTGTTCCTTGTGCGAATAGTTTGTAGTGCTACTACTATTCGTTGTTGATCATTTTATCTTGGGAGATAGAGGTCCACGATCTGAAAGCACCATGAAGAGGACGAATCTGTCTTAAGGACACAGTGTTAAACATTGGACTTGATCAAAAAAATTGTTCGATAAATTATTAAGATAAGTAATTAATTTACTTTTTGTTTATTTATTTTTATCAGATTCTGATTTTGTTTTTATAACAAAATAAGAATCTGTTATGTTATTTTATTTTATATACTATTTTGATTTTTGTAATCAAACAGTTTCTCTCCTTTCTTTAATTCTTCGAATACAGTGAAGTGAAGATTGTCCAACAATCTGTCACGACGCAAACCCACCCCCATAGGTTTAGCGTCATGACCGGCCAATAATCCGAAATTACCAAAGGCCTGCTTACCAATAATACAATAATAGGGAGCAGAAGCTTGTAAATAATGAAATATAACGTCCAATGAGCTGTGAGGACTAATATGTAACAAAACAACTTTCATATATGTATATACACATCAGTCCAAGCATCAAGCTTATGTACAAAAATACAACATAATTAGGGATTAAATCCCATTAACAAAACCAGTCTTAACTTCAGATATGAAAACATTCAGAACTAGTCTCAGTAACGTTCAAAACAAAAGGGTGAACTCTAAACCACCCATGAAACTTAAAGCTTGTCTCAGTAGGAACCTCAAAGTGAGGCACAAAAGTTGGTTTGATAAAACATAGTTTAGGTTGACGCCACTAAGTTCGCTTTTGCACTTAATCACCTACATATAAATATAAAATAATGAGCTAAAGCCCAGTAAAGGGGTTATGAATGATATCCTTACAATAATTGAAACAGTCAATTATTAATAGAACATTTTCAATTAATATCTTTTTGTCAATCAATCGTTCACTTCAATCAATCATATTCATAGAGGTCATACATGGTACATCCAATAGCAGCAATACAATAGGTCTTAAAGACCGAACAATCAATTGATGGCCATCAAACAATAGACAATAGTTCCAAGAATTGGAACGGACAGAGATCTCTGTATCAATAACAATAACAATAACAATAACAATATGCTATGGATGCCATGAATATAGTTCAGAAACTAGGATCATCATTCAATCAATAAAAAGTATCATTTCAGGAAATAATATAATTTATCAATCAGAAAATAAATACGATTTAACATATCTTTACAACAGTATTACTCATAGTTGGCTCCTTGAAACATGTGATCACAATGTGGCATCTAACCTACACAAACACATTCAAACACAATATCTCAAAACATGTTCAATTCATTCAGTCGGTTCTTAAACCTATTCAGTTCATTCGGTACTTGTTTGTTCGGTTATTTATTTTCGTTCTTTAATTTCCAAATCTTAATGCAACAACCTCCTTAATTTGTCAAGATCAAAGCTATAACTTCATGAATATAATGATTCAAAACTTTTCTTCCTTTTTCTTGCAAAATATGAAATTAAAGCTATAAGGCTCTTAGAAGAATATCTACATATATGAAATTCAAATTAAGATCAAACTAATTCTTGATTGTCAAATTCAAATTATAATTTATTTCTTAATTTGTCCAATTTTTTATTTAAGTCATTTTCTTCATATCAAACCCAATTTCAAACTCATAAATTCTAAAACATAAATTAAGCTTTTAAAACTCAATTTCATGTCCAAAACTCATATAAAATTTCATCAAAACATGAAAATAATTATAAGCCATGATCAATCTTCAATAAATCTTTGTTGCATGTAATTTATGGAACTTAATTTAATAATAATTTTCCAAATTAAATCCAAAATAATTAATTTCTAATTTAACTTCATAAACTTAATCTTAACTCCAATTCTTCATTTTTCTTCTCAATTTCCTAGCAAACATTGAATATATGTAATTCAAATAAAACTAACTAATTTAATATATATATATTCCAAAATTTGTTTAAATTAAATAAAACTCTTAAATTACATTACATGCATGGGTTAATAATCAAAATCAAAACCCATATTTTCATTAACTCATGGTTTCCAAACTTTTCTTCAAAATCAAATATATAATAACTTGTATGGCTCAAATCCTTTCAAAACTCATGGTGCATGCAAATATACATCTCATATATATATCAAGGTTCACAAAACCAAGCTCAATTTGAAGAATTCCTACAATTATTTCCATATTTATTCTTCAATTCTTTCAAATTACATGCATGTAGAAATGAGACTCAAATTCATCTAAGATATTCAACATCAAACCAAAAATAATCAATTTCCATGTTTATTTTCATAACCATGAACCTAGCTCTATTTTCTTATTCAAACCCATTTCCTTACAAATTCCATGAAATTGACTCCATAACTTTCTTAATTCATGATGCATGGAGGATTATCTACAAAATTTAGGCTTAAAATTCTTACCTAAGACTTCAAATTCAGAAATTAGAAGTAATTCCCCTTTAGTCTTCTTGTTCTTCTTCCATACTTGGGTTCTTTAGTTGCATTTCCAGCACCTCTCTCTCTCTCTCGGTTCTCTCTCTCTACACTCTTGAATTCATTCTCTTTCTTTTGAAATGCTCCCAGCAGAGCACTAAATGGGCCTTATACAAACCCTTTAACGTACACACACATCTTCTTGTTGACAACACATAACACACGTGCACACACTCAGATTTCTCTGCACACACATATACTTCTCAGCACATACACCAACATATATTCTTAAACTCTAAATCATTCTACATTTTAATTTATGGTTAAGATTAATTTAATTAAATAAATCATATTCTTAATAAATTTTGATTAACACACAATTAAATTAATCATAACTAATCATAAGTCCCACATAATTTAATTTATCTAATTTGACTTCCTTTAGAGCCCAATTAATTATATTAAGATTTATCATTCTGAATCAGATTTTTAATCAAACTCTCAAAAGGCTTCAAATATTAAATTAAACTTATTTCCATCCTCAATTTTGGTTTCTTAAATCATTAAGGTCTTCTATTTCATATTAAACTTTAAAATCTTCGCCAATAAATTACATACTCAATTGAATACCCCAATCGAATACCTCACAAATAAATTTAACTCATAATAACCTTAATTTCCAATTCTCATAACTTAATTAACTCCAATTCAGACCCAATTAATCAAATCTTAATTTTACAAATCTGAATCGAATATTTAATTAAACTCTCATATGGTTCAATACTCGAAATTAAACTAATTTAATGCACCAATTATACTCTCTTGAGCCATGTAGACTTTCAATTTCTAATTCCAAAATAAATTCTCAATAGAATCATATACGAATCAAACTAAATAATTCTTATAACCCCAAATTAAATTAGAACAATAGACAATTCAAATTCAAATCTTCTTAATTAATTAAGTGCTAATCATTATATATGGTGGGGTCGTCACACAATCTTAAGACAGAATTATTTTCTGTGTCTTCATTGTATTAATTTTCTGTGCTTTTACAAAGTGATATTCTGGTTGGAAAATACAAATAGTAGTCATATATTGTTTGATAAATAGTAGTAATATACTATTTATTTTCTTTGACAAATAGTAGTAATATATTATTGTCATTAACAATTTCAAAATATTATTTTGTGCAGCAATGTTACAGAAAATTAGTATATTGTATTTTATTTTTCTAATTTTAGTAACAAGAAAAGTAAAATTATTTTGTATTATAATTTATTTTCTGGTTTTAGTAAGTAGAAAATTAATTTGTATTTTGATTTTTTTGATTTTTGTAATTAGATATTATGGCTACTACAACTAAAAGTGATACTCCAATTGTTACAATGGCTCCGGTCCCTATCCAGAACCATGTTTAAGTTCCAATAAATCATGGAGAAAAAGGAAAAAATTTAATGGCACTGAGTTTAAGAGATGGCAGCAGAAAATACTGTTCTATCTTACAACTCTTAATCTGGCCTAGTTTCTCCATGAAGAGGCTCTAGTGCTTAAGAAGAATGAAAGTGATCAGCAAGTTGTTGCCGCTGTGGACGCTTGGAAACATTCTGATTTCTTATGCCGAAACTACATCCTTAATGGCCTAAACACAATGCTATATAATGTTTACGGTCCTCTGAAAACAGCAAAAGAATTATGGGATTCTTTGGAGAAAAAATACAAGACAGAGGATGCCGACACAAAGAAATTTGTTGTCAGTAAATTTCTGGACTTTGTTATGGTAGACTCTCAAATGGTAATTTCTCAAGTTCAAAGTTTTCAATTAATTTTACATGGTATTCATACTGAGGGTATGTCTCTGAGCGAGTCTTTCCAAGTCGCTGTGTTAGTGGAAAAATTATCACCGACTTGGAAAGATTTCAAAAATTATTTAAAACATAAACGCAAAGAGATGATCATGGATGAACTAATTGTAAGACTGAGAATTAAGGAAAATAACCGAAAGGCTGAAAAGAGGAATAATAAAAATCCCATTGAGTCCAAGGCTAATGTGGTTGAACATGTGTCCAAACCACATAACAAAAAGAGGAAATTTGCTGGAGATGGTTCTAAACAAGGCGACAACAATGGCAATAAAAAGTTCAAAGGTAAACTGTGGCAAAACTGGACATCGTGCCTTTGATTGCCGACGCCTAAAAAAGGATCGCGGAAGTACAAGCAAGAAGACTACCAATCATGCTAATGTGACAGAAGTTGATTACATCTCTGACGGGGTAAATGACATCAATCTCTCTTCTGTGATCTCTAAAGCTAATTTGGTTGGAAATCCCAAGGAATGCTGGGTTGACACAAGAGCAACTCGTCACATTTGCGCAGACAAGAAGATGTTCACTACTTATAATAAGGCTGCAAATGGTGAACAACTATTCATGGGAAATTTATCTACTTCTGCTGTGGCTGGACAAGGGAAAGTAATCTTGAAGATGACATCGGGGAAGGAACTGACCCTCAACAACGTGCTGCATGTACCAGACATCCGAAAGAATTTAATTTCTGGTTCTTTGTTAAGTAAAAATGGTTTTAGGCTTGTTTTTTAGTCTAATAAATTTGTATTAACAAAGAGTGGTATGTATGTTAGTAAGGGATACATGAGCGATGGTCTCTTTAAGTTAAATGTAATGACGGTTGTACCAGAACTTGTTATTAATAAGAATAACACATCTTTGCTTATATTCTTGAGTCAAATTTATGGCCTGGTATATTAGGACATGTAAATTTCGATGCTTTGCGTAAACTAATTGGTTTAGATTATATAGCAAAGTTTGAAATTGATCCTAATCACAAATGTGAGATTTGTGTAGAAACGAAACTAACTAAGGTTCTATTTAAATTGGTTGAAAGAAAAACTGAACCTCTAGAATTAATTCATACTGATGTATGTGATCTTAAATTTGTTCAAACTAGAGGAGGCAAAAAGTATTTCATAACATTTATCGATGATTGTACAAGATATTGTTATGTATATTTACTTAGAAGTAAAGATGAAGCCTTGGAAATGTTTAAACTCTACAAAACTGAAGTTGAAAATCAACTCTATAAAACCATTAAAATGGTTAGAAGTGATAGGGTGGTGAATATGATGCGCCTTGAAATGAATTTTGTGCACAGCATGGCATTATTCACCAAACTACAGCACCCTATCTCCATAACAAAATAGAATTACTTAAAGGAAGAATAGAACCCTTAAAGAAATGATGAATGCCCTGTTACTAAGTTCAGGCTTACTGCAGAACTTGTGGAGGGAAGCAATATTATCTGCTAATTATGTTCTTAACAGAATACTCCACAAGAAAACTAACAGCACTCCTTATGAATTGTGGAAAGGTCGATCACCTTCCTACAAATACTTAAAAGTGTGGGGTTGTTTGGCAAAGGTAGAAGTTTATGTTCTGAAAAAGACTAAAATAGGACCAAAAATAGTGAATTGTGTGTTTATTGGTTATGCTCAGAATAGTAGTGTATATCAGTTTCTGACTTATAAATCAAAAATACCTGATATAAATGTGAACCCTATTATAGAGTCAAGGAGTGCTGTGTTTTTTAAACATGTTTTTCCTTACAAGAAAGGACAAGAATTAAGTTCACATAAAAGAACTTATGATTGTACACAAAATCAAAAGACTAATAACAATCAAACACAAGAGACTAGTAATGGTCTCGACCAGCAGGATTTAACTGATGATAAACCAAGACGAAATAAGAGAGCAAGAACATCAAAATCCTTTGATCTAGATTTTCTGACATACTTGTTAGAAAATGAATCTCAAGCTTTAAGGAAGCAATGACAGGTCCTGAAACACCTTGTGGAAGGAGGCTGTTAATAATGAAATTGAATCTATTATGCAAAATCATACTTGGAAATTGGTGGATTTTTCACCCGATGCTAAACCTCTTGGATATAAATGGATATTCAAGAGAAAAATGAAAGCAGACGATTCAATAGACAAGTATAAAGCAAGACTTGTGGTAAAAGGTTACAGACAAAAAGAAAGTCTGGACTATTTTGACACATATTCCCCTGTAACAAGAATAACATCCATCCGCATGCTCATTGCTATAGCAGCGTTATATAATTTAGAGATACATCAAATGGATGTTAAGACAACTCTCTTAAATGGTGATCTAAATGAAGAGATCTATATGAAGTAACCCAAAGGGGTTGTAGTGCCAGGGCAAGAAAAGAAAGTTTGTCAACTTATAAAATCTCTTATAGATTCAAATAAGCTCCTAAGCAATGGCATGGAAAATTTGATCATGCTATGCTTACTAATGGGCTTAAGACAAACGAATGTGACAAGTACGTCTATGTTAAAAACACTGACAAATGGTATGTCATCGTTTGTCTTTATATGAATGACATGCTTATCATTGGAAGCAGTCAAAACATGATCAAATCAACTAAGCAATTACTAAACAAAAGATTTGATATAAAAGATATGGGAGTCGCGGATGTAATATTAGGAATGAAAATTACTAAAACATCTGATAGGTATGCATTATCTCAATCTCATTATATTAAGAAAATTCTTGGTAAATATATCAAGGATGGTATGAACATAGCAAGAACACCTATAGACATCAATCTTTATTTATCAAAAAATAAAGGTGATACAGTGTCTCTGCTAAAATACTTCCAAATCATTGGAAGTCTAATGTACCTAATGAATTGCACTCGTCCTGATATAGCTTATGCTGTTAGTAAATTGAGTAGGTACACTAGTAACCCCGAAGAAGACCATTGGAAAGCAATCTTTCGGGTACTTAGATGTCTAAGGTTTACCCATGATCATGGTTTGAACTTTACTCAATATCCTACAGTATTGGAAGGCTATTGTGATGCAAATTGGATATCGGATACTAAATATTCAAAATCCACTAGTAGATATGTCTTCACTCTTAGAGGCGCTACTGTTTCTTAGAAACCTACAAAATAAACATGCATCGCACGATCCACAATGAAATTTGAGTTCATTGCTTTAGACAAAGTAGGAGAAGAAACAGAATGGCTTCACCACTTCTTAGAAGACATTCCAATGTAGCCAAAACCTGTGCCAGCTATCTGCATTCATTGTGATAGTCAATCTGCAATAGGCGGGCACAAAGTCATATGTATAATGGTAAGTCATGACATATTCATCGTCGACATAATACCGTAAAGCAATTGCTCTCAAATGGAATAATCTCAATAGATTATATAAAATCTAAAGAGAATATTGTGGATCCGTTAACAAAAGGTTTGACAGAAGAGCAAATGTATAGTTCATCGAAAGGGATGGGCTTAAAGCCTATTACATGAGAGTCATCATAATGGTAACCCTACTTAAATGACTGAAGATCACAAGAACTAAGTTCAAAGGGACAACTAAGTTATGTGTGGCTCACCAGAAATCACCAAGGGATTAAAATTCCCTACCCATTCCTATGGTGAGAGTGATATCTGTAACATGTGTTGTATGCAAGGGTTTAAAGATAAGTTTTGCTTTTAATGATTACTTATATCTTGATTTAGGCATAAAAATCAAGACGAGTATAAGAGATACTCACAATAAGAATCACTTATATGAGTGTCGAATTGGGGTCAGTTCTATGAGAATGAAGAGGCTAAATTCTCTAGAAGCACTCATAAACAACCAGGAGCGTTCAAAGCCAAAATGAACACAACTGTGAGAACCACGATGTGTTAAAAGATATGTTGTGTGAAATCTATTGTCTTGGCTTACACAAACGGCTGAACAATTCAAGGCATCACATCCATTAGTTAGCTAGTAAATCTGATAGATTATCACTAGAGAAGGTTCAAGGTCGAAAGCTACCTATCTTGATGCAAGATATTTTTGATTTATACTCTTTCGACTAATTCTGCATATTGTTACATTTCCGTTGTCATCAAATTCCATTCATGTGGGGGATTGTAAGAAATGGTTTTGGAAAAAACAAATTTTTCCTCAACTCTGGTCTAATTTTTAGGTGGGACCCATACGCCAAAGTTGGCGGGTCTAAGTGGTAACGCGTTCTATGCCACGTTGTGATTTGTGTAGTATATTTGGTTGCTCAAAACCATTATCGAGTGAATGAGAAATTAAAGCCAAAGTGAGCTCCATGGAAATGGTATTTTTGGTGAAATTTCCATTAAGGTTTGAAATAAGGCTTGTCCCGCATTACTTTGAGAGGCAACCTTGGTGTGGGTTTATAAGGCTTGGGTTTGAAACTTAGGGTAGACCCCAAAGGGCACTCAAGTTTTATAGAGGGGGAGGTTATGAACAAAGTGGGCTAGACCCCTTGGACCCAAAATAAACACAGGCACGCGCCACCGCTGTCCGGTCGGTCAAACGGGCTGGGCTGGGCTTGGGCGCGGGTGTGTGGTGTGAGGTTGGGTTGGGCTTGTCCGGCCTAATACTTATCTTTTTAGGCCAAAAACATTTGAATTTATTTTTATTTTTTGGAAAATAAAATATGTCCAGAAATTTAAATTTTTTCTCTTCAAACATATTCATATCTGTTCAAGTTTAAACCCAACAAGTTTCTATCTGTTTGAAACAAAACCGAACAGATTCAGTTTTTGTTCAAAATTCAAACCCAAACAGTGCATTACTTGTCCAAACAGTGCCTTACTTGTTCAAACAGTGTCGAACAAGTATTATACCTGTTCAAACAGGTTTGCTACCTATTTAATTCAAACCGAATAGCCACTATTGCACCTATAAATAGACAAGTCCCTCATTTGGTTTTTCACTCTAATTTTAGTCCTCAATTCTGTTTTGCTCTCTCTGCATTTTGTTGCTTTATTTTCCTGTGAGAAAGAGTGTAAACACAAAGGTTGTGCGAATAGTTTGTAGTGCTGCTACTATTCGTTGTTGATCATTTTATCCTGGGAGATAAACGTCCACAATCTGAAAGTACCATGCAGAGGACAAATCTATCTTAAGGACACAGTGTTAAACACTGGACTGGATTAAAAAATTTGTTCGATAAATTATTAAGGTAAGTAATTAATTTACTTTTTGTTTATTTATTTTTATCATATTCTAATTTTGTTTTTGTAACAAAATAAGAATCTGTTGTGTTATTTTATTTTATATACTGTTTTGATTTTTGTAATCAAACAGTTTCTCTCCTTTCTTTAATTCTTCAAATACAGTGAAGTTTGTCCAACATTGGATGATCTAGAGAACAGACGAAGAGAAGGGGAAGAAGAGGCGAAGATACAAAGAGAAGAAGAACATATCTGCACATTCGAAGCTCTTGGACTGGAAGACGACTAAGGAGTTCAACTTCTTCGGAGATTTGGATTAGGGCTTGGTTTTTCTTCTGTCGTTTGTTGATTTGGAACTAAATCAACAATAGTAGCATCTATATTTGAAGGATATGATTTGCTATAGCTGACCCATGTATTTCAATGGTCCAATTTGAATATAAAAATTAAAAAAAGCCCTCAAGGTGTGCACCTTGGGCTTAACTGAGCCTTGTTTGAGTCACACGCTTTAATCACGCCTTAGTGAAGTCACCTCACCTTGACCACTACAAGGCGCAATGGGTGGGCATGGCTGGGACTTGCGCCTAGGCGGGCTGTTAATAACACTGGGAGGTATTGATCATTAAGACAACAAATGATCTTGGCTTCATGAACTAAATGATTCTGATTTGTATATTGTCTTTTTTCCTTATAAAAATACGTAAGGTTCCCCCAAAACAAGTAATTTTTGTTCTAATTAACATCTAGGGAAATCTGTTAGCATTCCGTGAAGTTTAAAAATCTAACATGGAAGACAATGGAGAACTGTTGTTATAGTTTAGAAAGATATAGCTCAATTTTACTTCCTTTCCCCGTGAATGATATAGAAATTAATTGTTTGGATTAGCAGAACTAGCACTGTTTTGTAGTCAGAGAACTTGACTTGATTTAACATGAATTTGTATGAAGCGGCATGACTTGAGAATATTCTTATTAATCAAGATTTCCACTTGAACATTGCTGATTGTGTAATAGCTTATGACGAGGCATATTTTGATCTTTTGGCAAATGAAACTGCAAAATAAAATTAAAAGGCATTTCTTAATAAAATGAATAGATACAGGTTATTATTACTATCTTTCCTTTTCCCTTTCTTTCTCTCATTAAATGTATGAGCCAAACATAGCATTAGTGATTGTTGTTTTTGTGAAAGAGTAATATTATTTCGGCCTTTATTTATTTATTTTTTGGGTTCTACATACATTGCTTCTAAGATGTAGAACTAATTTTTTATTGCAGAATTTGTATAGCAAGCATATCATGAACCAATCTCTGAGCAATATTTGACACAGATCGCATGTGGTGCAATTATTTATCCAAAACGAGTAATTAGATGGGTTTTATATGGGTCTTGGATAGTCCTGGATAAGTAGCTTCCTGCATTTCTTGGCCTTGTCAATCTGGGCCTTCTGCGTTTCACATCTGATTAGCTTTTCTATTCATCTAATTTGATGGATTTTTAAAGTTTTAGGTTCTTCCTGCAACTGTCTAGACATCTACATGATCATCCATCACATTCTGGTGCATCTCTATTTGTTGGACATCTCTATTTGCTGCTATTGCTGAATTTAGTTTTCTTCTGTGTGCTTGTTTAGATCTTTATATCCTATGGACTGTATCCTCCTTAATCTGGATTTTCAGCGCTAATTAGTGTATTATGAGAATAGTTATTGTTCCATTAACGAAAAATAAGTGCCATGGATGATGAAGTATCGACTCGAAGATTCAAACATTAAAAAGGGAGTAACATATTATAAAATGAAAGGGTATTTGACCTGCTGGGAGCACGAGGCAAATTTAACATTTTTGCAGCAGCCAAATTTTTCTTGAAAGTGATGTTATATGGGCACACTGAGGGAATTGTGATTTTACTTCTATTAAATATTAAATATTTACTTCTGATTGTGTTTGTAGGGTTTTTCTACTTGAACACAAGCCTGAGAATGCTGCTGCAATCATTCAAGTCCTCAATCAGGTACTTATCTATCCAGTTGATGTATCTGTGATGATGTTGCCCTGCATTTAATTTCACCTTCAGTTGATTAATTCAAACTCTGATCAATCCTATGAACTTTATAAAAAAAAAAATTCTTTCAATTTTTAATTTTTTTAATTTTGAACAAATAAGTAAGTTTATTCCTATACTTCTAGCTGTCTCTGAATTAATTTGTATTTTCATTATTCAGATCAAAAATTGTTTGAAGAGATGAAAAATATGGTCAAAAAAGACAGAACATTCAAGAATTTTGAGTTCTCCATAAATAAATAAAAAATTATTTTTTTAATGAGATTTTTATTGTGTAATCATAGTAAAAAAATCTTTTATTCCTTTACTTTCATTGTATATATTTTGCAACATTCAACTTTCATTTATGAAATATACGAGGTTATTAGATATTCACATGTGGTCAATGTTGTGATTCAAAGAAATTTTTTGTATAAATAATATTGATTATATTTTAAATATTAGTTCTGTTCAGATTTTAGTCACGGTTTATATGCTGTGATTAATAGTCAGATTTTGTGGTCGAATATTTTTTTTTTGTCACATGCACTAAATTAACTATTAATCACACTTAAAATTCATGATCAAAATATTTATTGTTACGGTCAAAACATATGATGGAATTATTTTTAATGACGGTCAAAAACTATGATAAAAAATGACCCTTAATAATCACACTCTCAAATATCACACTTTGACAAAATAAAAAATCCATAATTAAATAACATACATCACACTTAAAATCCGTGACCATATTTTGTAGCAATTTCACCATTGCGCCATCTCCATCATTGCCTCAATTTGAGATCACATTCCACAGCTTCGCCTCTCTCGTCTTATCTTTCTCTTCTCTCTCCATTTGCCGCGGCTCACTCTACGCCACCGGTACCAGAGCAACAGCGGTGATGATGTCGTAGAACCTCAGATCTGAGTTGGTGGGCCGCCTCTGCCGCAGATCATTGGTCTCAGCTGGGGACTTGGAGATTGAAGACAAGTACGAAGGTTTTGAGATACTTGCCTTGTGATTGGACTTGGAGATTGACCGGAGAGCCAACGGCCGCTCAGATGATGAACTTTCGCACATCTCAGATTCGAATTCAACTTTTTCTTCTTCTGTAAGAGCTTGGTTTGAGAAGATGATGCGCAGGACAACGCTTGCTCGGCCATTGAAGGGGTGGATGGAGGTGAAAAGTTCAAAGAGGACGTCTAGTCCAGACATGGTGGCGGCAGCAGCATCAGTAAGGTTTTGTAGAATGGGTAAGTCTGGAAGAAAGCTAATGTGTCTATTGTGTATGGAGTGAATGTGTGCACAAAATTCCAACACCTTAGATCGGACTCCACAAATTTGCACCTTAGATTGGACTCCTTAGCAAATAGGAATATGCACTGACGTCAAATTTTTCGCTCAACATCAGTGCTAAGGAGTCGGATTACAATGCTGACGAAACCGACGATGGCGACTCAAATTCCCAAGATGTGTTTTCAAATCCAGATCTAGATCCACCACCACCGCGGTCACACGTCATCACCACCACCGTTCTCTCTCTCTCTCACCATCTTCTTTCTCCTATCTGGTCCCTAGCTACCATCACCATCATCATCTCCTTCAATCTGAAAAGCAATGGTTAATGCCACAAGATGATTACAAGGGTTTATTCAAAGAACTTCCATTTGTTTTGACAGATATTAATCGTCTCTCTCATTGTCTCTCAAAACTCGGCAGATTTGTGTTGTTTGTTAGAAAAATCTATTAGATTGGGATGATTTAGCTCATTATCTGTTTGTTTAAATCCAACACAAACAGATACGAGTCTTTGTGATATGTTTGTGTGATCTGTTTGTTGAAAGAAATTTGTGATATGTTGTTTGTTAGATTTGGTGTTTGTTTATCTGTTTGTTTAAACAGATAAAAAAATAATAATTGAGAATCTGAACAGATAAAAGATTTCTAGTTTTTTCTCTCTCTTTGGATCAATAGATTCAACTTGGACAGATAAAAAAAATTTAGACAGATAGAATTTGGATAGAAAAGTTGTACAAATAAAAATATTGAATAAATAAAAAAATTGGACAAATAGCGAATTTACACAGATAAAATTTGGATAGATAGAAAATTTACACAAAAAAAATTGAACAATTAGAAAATAATTTGAACAGATAGATATAAATTTGAACAGACAGTCAAAAAAAAAGTCAACAGATAAATTAAGGGGTAAGATTGAAAACAAAATATCATTCAAAACAAACAAAATGACTTTTCACCAAACTATTTCACAAAGGATAGACCTCTCACGAACAAAAAATATCTGCTGGACCTAATGCCTTAGACAATTGCTACAATGGATTTATCAACAATTTTCTCAAAATAAAATGTATGTTATAAATTCAAAACTAATAGCGAATGGATCACATTCAGAATAAATCTAATATATACATTTTATTTTTCAAGTACTTTTATTGAGCGGGGGCGGAACTGTGTAAGGGTCAGAAGGGCCCCGGTTCCCTCCAATTTTTGATAATTTATTAATAATTCTATATTTATGAGCATTTGTAAAATGTATAATGGGATGATTTTTTAATTTTATAAGAATTATTATACTAACTTTTTATTTCATTGAAACTTTGCAATGTCTAATAAAATGATCTCTAATTATTTCACATTTTAAATAATAGCGTAAATTTTATTAATACAAGAGATACATGTCACTTATTTTTTGAATTTTAAAAATCAAATGGTATGCATACTTTTTTATGAGTAATTTTATCTTTAAATTCATTCATAATGACATGGCTAGGGTTTAGGTCTTAATTGATTGATTTCTAAACAAATGAACTAACATGTAACATTCAACGTCATTGAGTATAAATTTAAGGGTTATGTTTTAGGAGTCTTAAGCATTTTCACTTTTTATTTACTAGATTATACCAATCAATATAATAGCTTAAAACAATGTCTTAACCGATTGTATACTGAATCTAATAGTTCAATAGTGAAAACATTATTTTTTAGATTTATTATTCTTGTCAAATACTTCTTTTGCAAGAAATTATATTTAATTAATAACGTACCAAAATTAATTCAATATTTTATACATATATATTGGCCCCTCCCAGATAAAATTCCTAGTTCCGCCCTGATTGTGAGTGAATAAATGCAGCTCAAGAGATATGAATGGCATGAAGAAGAAGAAGACATGGAGTCAAGGATCAAAAATTTCATACAACAGCAGGTGAAATATAGGATTAAAATAGCTGCAGGACCATTTAAACAATGTAAAAAGATAAAAACATCATACACTATTATAAACTGAATGAATCTATTAAAACGCGACTCGTATTCAGTTCATTAAAAACTCTCGAGATCAATTCATTATATAAAATATAAACAAGTCAAACTAGAACACTTTTCGATACTCAAATAATTTTTTGAGATCAATTCAATAAATTTATATATACTAAAAAAATAAAAAGAATTAGTTACACTAAACAAACCTACACTTCACCAAACTGTCATTTTATTCTATTCACTTTCAATTATGAAAATCAGGACTTTATACTTTAAGTTAAGTTGAAATGTTACAATTTCATCCATCTATTGTCAATGAGGCTGACAAGAACTAAAAATGAAGAAATTGAATTAAAATATTAGTGAAAATACAAGGACTAAAATTAAATTTTGATGAAAGTATAAAAGTGCAAATGAGATCAGAAAAATGTAAGACTCACATCACAAGTGCCATCAACCTTATTAATATCAAATGGACATACGGGTGACATTGCAACTTAATTAGGAATTAAAGCAAGTTTTAATAAAAGTTGTAAGGTGCTAAGTATAATTAACCCAACTAAATAAAAACAAATTACTAAAACTCAATCCCATTGGAGCTATTTTGAGATCCACCTCAAAAAGGTAAAGTTGGCATTGAACGCATCCTCAAATCAAACTCAAACAATCTACAACTCGACTCGTTTGCAATCATATGCTGTGGATAACCACACAAATCAGTATACCAATGTAAAAAATAAAAATAAATAAAATAAAATAAACTATTGCTGAAAGTGTTAAAATTGTTGATGAGCATCACAGCTGTGTAGTTCAAGGAAAAGTCTAGGATCTCAAGTCTTCTTTACAAGAGCAAAATGGTACAACATTTATACAACCCTTTTGCAGCAAACAACCCAAAAAACCCCTCTACAGCTGCATTCTCAAATTCAAACAAAAGCCACTATTTACAACAGAATAAGACTGAGGCTTAACCTTTCAATTGGAGCTGGTCCAGCAGCTAAACCCGAACACATTGATCAGAGAGAACAGACAGCTTATTCTGCAACAGGCTCAACATTATTACCTCGTGGGCTTGCAGGCATTAACAGACTTCATCTAAGTTTTATCTGAAAAACTCTATTATACCAAATCGAATGAAGGGTCATGTGAAAGAGGTCATACTTCAAGGGCTTAGCATGCCAAAGAAAATGCTTCTGAACCTTCTGCACCGCGAGTTGCATATCAAGATACTTCTTTTCTGGTATAGAAAGGAGAATGTCTTTCAAGTTAGGGATATCTTTCTCTGCAATAATCACAGAGAACGCCCCCCAATCCAAAACCTCAAAAAAGGGTGGCATGAAATTATCGGATATGATAACGGGTACACACTCGTAAAAAATGGCTTCGACGACACGCGGGCTGTTGACCTCGTAACCCTTGGGGCAGATGCAGTACTTGCTGCTTTTCATGTGCTGGATGTAATTCATTTTGCTTGCAACTCCGGGAGGCAATGGGCCAAAGATCTTCATATTAGGGTCTTTGTCCTTCCAGTGCTTTAGCAAGATTGGACGGAGGTAACCATGCATGTTTCCAGCATAGAAGGCGAGTATGTACCTTTTAGAAGGTGGCTTTCCGCTAAGATCCCTCAGGGGATTTCTGGCTGAGCGAATGTACGTTTCAGGAAGAGACATGTCCCTCCCTATTTTGAAGCCCGCAGTTACGTCTGCATTGCAGAGCGCTTTGATACAATGTTCCATATGATGCCTTGTTTCATATGGAGCCTACAAAACATTCAATGCATCGAAACATTTCAGGATACACCACCCATAGTTCCAGTCCTACACCACCACAAAAACCTATGTTCCAGTTGTAATTACTATAAGGAAATTAATCTCAAAAACATCTATCTAGTCAGTCTGAAATGCTAAGAAGCACATACACGTACACATGACACGGCACATGCATGCCAACATGAAATTTTTTTTAAATATTAAACATGACACCTGAGGGACACACAAAATATATAATTATATAACATACATAAGCAATTATAATATGTCACATAAATGCATGTTTAATTCAAATATAATAATTTTTAAAATATAAAAAGGAGTAGAATGTATAAAATTATGTTGTTTTTCATTTATCATTGGATTCCAAATTATCTTATTAAAACTTATAATATGTTTCATGTGTGTAACGTATAAGCAATAGAACCATTTGTTTCCCAAGTGTTTGAAGCGTGCAAGAGTCTAAAAAAATTATAAAAATACTAGGACATATGTGGATACGTGTCCCACAAGTGTTGGGAAATGTACAAGTGTTTTGTTTTGTCGGTGTCCAAAATGACGACACGATAAGCCACCTTCTTAATTACTTTACAAAATAGTGGTTTAGTCATTTAAACACGAAGTTTTCTCACTTAATTAACTCAATACTAAGATCTGGTAGTTGTATAAAAAAACGAATGACATGGTTGAATATTTTGACAATATTTCAAGCAAACACAATAAAAATTGGAGATGCGTGGAAAGCATACCCAATCATGGCAGGCAACAAGAAAATGGTCAGCTCCGCCAGTTCTATTCCAGAAGCGATATTTTGCTGCAATTTTTTCAGAGTACTGCTTCAAATATTGACGTAGGTTTGTGCGATTGTGAGAGTTGCGTACATACAGGGTGTACTCAAGCATCCGTGAACTAAACGGCATGTAAAATAGGTGTGCCTTTAGGGGATTCTTCACAACAAACTGTTTACTTCCCTCCATCAATTTCATAAACCATCCTTCAGAGGCATATAACCCCTTGAGTATTGGCTGATGAAAGATGGGTTTTTCTCCATCCTTGTAGATATAAACTTTGAGGGTGCGTTCCATGAGTTCATAGCTCCTGCTAATGCAACCAAACAAAAATTATAAAAAAAAATAATAAAAAAAAAAAGAAGACGGACGAAATGCTTTCTCACAAAGAGATAGTACTGTGCAGAGTTCGTGAACACAGCGCACACCAAAAAAACAATAAAGAAAAAGAGGAGTGCCATGCAGCAGAATTGGGAATTTTAGGATGAGGTAACCATCTAGATGAAATATTTGTTCTTCCTTGATGCCAAGAGTAACAAGAGAATAATTTCTAGACAACCCACACCATACCATTGACATGAATAAACTATGGCAGAACATTGTCACCACTGCATCATGTTTCAAAATTTTCCAAATCTTTACGAGAATTCAGTTAAAAGAGATGGTACTTAATTTCTAATTTCTAATTGGTCAAATTTGAATAAAAAGTCTAAATATTGGGTGAAACCAGAGAAGTCAAATTCATAATTTGAAAAATCATCCTTCTTAGTATTTTTAATTATTTTTTCCAAAAAATGTTCAGTTGTAATTTCAAAACATGGGCAAAATTAGTGAAATTCAGCCAATGAAAAAATTAAAATTTTCAATGTTGACTGTAAATTTTTAAATTTGGGAAACTTTGAAATTGGAGTAATATTCTACTTTAGGTGGAAAAAAAAATTGAAATTTTAAACCCATCAAAATGTTTGAAATTCTACAGTTGAAGCAGCGATTTCATTGGCATGGCATGCATATCAGAAAGTGTACTTCTTAGATAATATGCTTCCTTCGCACCAGAATACTTGAGAATCAAAGGTTATGTACAAAAGGGAACTATATAGTTCCCAACATCTAGTGACCAAACTAGTTTGACACAGAAAGCAGGCAAGATACTCAAATTTATTTCTGAAACATACAACTCATACGCTATACAGCAATCTATACTGTTTGCTGACTCACTAACAAGAACTGAATGTCAAAAGAAAGATTAGACGCACATCATTAGCAACTCCCTGGTATGCCAAGCACATCACTACAAGTTTTTATCACATTTATGTAAGGCATATGAAAACATAAATAATCAAGAGCCATAATTGACAAAAATGTAGTAACATCTTAAGTGGAAGAGAGTGATTATGCGATGAGACTAACTAGAGTCAAATATGTGTGGTTTAATCAGAAGAACTTCAATAGCATATTATAACACCTCAAAATCATATATAGTACTAACTACAACCCATACATGTTCTACTGTCCAAGTTTCTTGTAGCAGTTGTACTAATTTACTCTGCTTTCACTCTGCAACAAAAACACTATGGTGATTCCGAATCAAGAAACTGTTGCATCCTTCATTATTATTTCATTCATTACAGCTCTAATGGCATCACCAATGTTATACTCACATAATACATGGAATAAAGCAAATAAATGAAAGCAAGTGATAAGAGAGAGGACTTTACTTTGTTCAGACCCCGGTAGGAAAAATGAATATTTCCAGTGAATCTCTCTTAAACAGTTAAAGTAGGCTTACCTTTTAAACCTGGAAACATTTCTAAAGAGAGGAGCATAGAGCTCTCCATCATTCATTGCAACAGGAGCATTCTCAATCTGTAATTTTGCACCTATAATTTCCTGGTCGCGTATTGAGGACCATCGTGGCCTCTACAACCCAATGCAAACAAGTTACAAAGTAATCTCTACTTAAAAAAAAACAAAGCAATAAAGGAAAGCCTGAAAGGTTTCACATTTAGTAACAGAGTTAATACCATTGCACGTGAAGAACGGCGATGCCGAACTAATAACTGGTTCATCTCATTTATGGACATTATTGTTTTTGGTGGCATATCACATCTCATCTTCTTCCCAATTGTATCATTCTTCATTGCAGAGTTATTTTTTAACATTGCATGATCACTTTGCAATTGCACATGCGTCTCATCCTTTGAAAGTACTCTTTTTTCTGCTCCACCAGAAGATCTGTTCAGAGCAGCAGAACCAATTACAATGCTTACATTAGACGCCAAATTTACCGAAGATGTGATGTTAATCAAGGAATCTATTGGGGTCAATACAATTGAAGGGGATGGAACTACACCCCTAATCTCTGGCATCATAGTTGTATCTGCCTCTAGAATATTTTCTGCTGAAGTTCCATCAATTGGTTCAACAATCTGCTCTAGCGAGAGACTGTGTGTACTTTCATTTGCCTTTTCCAAGAAAGAATTATAATCTCGAATGTTCTCTACCGCAGAATTCTCATCCAAATCTACAAAATCCTCAGATGGAAAATCATCATTTTCTGTCACATCTTCAAAATGCTTAGGATTATTTACCAGGTCTTTCCTGCCTAATGTCATATTATTCTCCATGCTTCTATTCTCTCCCATTGATCCATCAATATGCCCAATTTCTCTGCCCACATAATATTTGTCATTGTTTTTTACCATGCCAACAAACAGAGTAGTATCAACTGAATCTGAATCATTAACAAAGATGGAATTGCTAATCATCACAGACTTGACAGAAGATGATCTCGATAAAAAGCTACCTTTGACACGTATTGGAAGCTCATCCACAGGCAATAGAGACCAGAGAGCATTTCCATATGGAAGCATTAGGGATTGACACAAGAAATGAGTAACAGCCACTAAACCCACCAAAAAGAGCCAACTCCTTTTTTCAAAGTGGCATAACTTTTGAAATAGAATCGAACATTCCATGCCTTCAACTGCAGTCAATACTAGCCTAATGCAGGATCTATCTAATCATCAAGGAAATACACTCTTCATGCAATCCTGTATAATTACCTGGGAAAAAAAATATTTAATAAGAAAACACAAAACTGGAGATTAAAAAAAGGGGGTTCTTTCACAAGTCAATATAATAAAGCATTGTGTGAAACACATATGTGCTCAAAAGAACCAAATCAAGCATTGATATATATGGAAAAGGGAAGTTGTGGAAACACTAAAAACATGAACTCCCAAGTTAGGATGTAATCAGTTCGGTACGGTCGGCATGTTGGTGAAATTTTTCACCGAACCAATAATGTTGGTTTTATTTTATTATTTTGAGCACCGATACAAACTACTCCACCAATCAAATTGCACCAATTGAAATAGTTCAATTCGGTGCGATTTAATTGGTCAAGGACCTCTCAAATTTGAGTCACTTTTTAAAGCTATAGTATAGTCACTAATCTATTGAATTAGCCAAGTATCCCACCGCTTCAAACATATCCAATCCATCTATTTATTAAATACTTTCCAATTTGTAGATTAACAAAAATACAAAAAAAAAATACAAAAAAATACAAATAAATAAATTAATTAAAGGGTTCAAGAATAGTGAGATACAGTTAAGATTATATATAAGATGGGTTTACTAATTTTTATAAGGATGATAAGGTTAATTAGTTGAGGTTAATTATTTAGTATACTTATTAATATCATTATATTATTAGATGGGCAAACTTCACTTTACCTCATATGATTTGAGCCATGTGCGGTTTACCCCCAATGTTTGAAAATGATCGCATAATCTCCACGTGGTTTGTGAACTGAAGTGCACCGTTAAACATTCTGTCCAACTTAACAGCAAATATGAGATATTTTAGTCTTTTTCATTAAACCAATCTACAAAGCACAAGGAGATTATGCGGTCATTTCTAAATGTGTTAAATATTTTGTCTAACTTAACAGCAAGTGTAAGGTATTTAGTGTTTTTCATTAAATCGTTAACGGCAGTCCACAAACCACGTAGGGGTTATGCGGTCATTTTCAAAAGTCAGAGCGGCAAACTGCACATGACCCAAACCACAGGTTAAAGTGAAGTTTTCCCTTATTAGATTATATATATTATAAATAAAATATATGTTAAAGCAATTGGTTTCGGTTTAGTTCGGTGCACAAGGTGTTTGAACCGGGTACTGAACCGAAAACCGAGAAAATCAAACTAAAAGATCGCATAGACCAATTCTTGTTAAAAACAGACCGAGTATGGACAGTTCGTTCCAGTTCAATCAGTTTTTTTCAGTTTTTCTTACATCCCTACTCCAACGGAGAAACGAAAAATTAAAAACAATATGATGAATTTAGTTCAATACCTTTCAAAATTCTCTAAGAAATAATCATAAAATGGAAGCAAAGAAAACCTTAAATATTCCAATCATAGCATTCATAAAAATCAAAGTAATATAAGGTCTTATAAGCAAGAAGAGCCCTTGTTCCACTCAACATCAAATTTCAATTCAAATAATCAGAATAAAACTATTTGAGAAGCCATACATGCAAATACATACACAATCAATGGATGAAAAGAAACATAATGTGTAGAAGAGAAACATGGAAGAGAGAATGATTTAAGAAAAAACAGGTTCGAAACTCAAAACCCAATAATTCAACTTCATCTCAGCATATTTTCATCACAAATCAAGAAATAGATCATACTAAAACAGTAATCAACTAGCTCTGTGCATTCAATAACTATCTAAAGTAAACATTCCAAATTCCAAGATATCACATACCTATACATAAAAACAATTGTGCACACACGCACACACACACACACATATATATATAGAGAGAGAGAGAGAGAGAGGGATTACAGCAGCAGGAAGTTGAAGAAGATTGAAGCCCTAACTGAGAGCACAAGCAGTTACACAGAATTTTCAAGAACAAAACCACACTCTTTGTCTTTCTCTGTGTTCATTAAATAAGCAAAGAATCTCATACCAACTATAATTTTTATTCAGTTCAAAAAAAAAAAAAACTAATTTTTATTAATTAAAATAATAAGTATTATAAAATATATAAAAAAGAAATAAATAAATAAAAGTTTATCCTCTGTTTGGACATTTGCTAATAATTGGAAAGTTCAGAGACAGAGAGCTGGTGTTAAGCCACGTTGTATTTTATTTTACAGTGATGTTAGGAATCATGAAAAATCTTTCATGAAAATAATTATGAAATCTTTGTGATTCTTGAATTATATTTAGAATAATACATCACACACTAATCAAGATAATCTAATAATGATAATTCTTTCATGATCATATTCATGAAATGAAAAAAATTTCATGATCCCTACCTTTCCTTTTTATTTTATTAAAAGGTATGTAAGATTATGGCCTTTATATTCGATGGGTTTACCTTGAGTACCACTTAGCTCACTTATCTCTAGGAGTAGCAGTAAAAGGCCAGGACTGCTAACGTGCGCAGGGGATGGAAATTTGTTGGTTTTCAAAGCGGTCGGGCGCTGAAGCTGAGATTATGGACCCCCCAATTAATGGCTTTGGATCCTCTGCGGCGGAGCACATGCATAATTTTTGGGTTTGTCCAATCACATCGTGCCACTGCTTGGTATTTTAATTTTAGATTAAATTATAAATACATCCCTGAGATTTATTTAAAATACAGATTATCCCATGTGATTTAAAAAATTATAAATATTTTCTTATCATAATTTTTTATTTAACAAAATTAATTGAAAAAATAAAATTCTCAACTCCTATCGTATACAATAATAAAAGGAAAATTATATACAAGCCCACTTTGTAAGCCTATTTTCTTAATCCAACGATATGTAAATGATATGATTTGTTGAATATTGAGAAGGTATGAGAGAGAGTATTACCTTAAAGTAGCCTAATTGATTGCCACATCAATGAGTTTCCAAATTGGGTCTAATTTTTGGATTTGTATAGTAATGTCCGTAATAAAATTACTTGAATTATTAATTAAAATAATTTCTAATATCATTCAAAATTGCTAATTGATATGATGATTTATTAATAAAAAGATTATTTGTTATGAAATTAGAAATTTCAAAGACGGAATATAATTTCTAAAATCACATAACACAATTTGTATTTTAAGTAAACTTTAGATGGTGTATTTATAATTTATCTTTAATTTCATGTGCTTTTGGATAAGAGAGCCGTACCTTTGTACTTTGGACTTCCGATTTTGTAATAACCTTCACACTGATTACCGATAAGTCACTGATTGAGTACCGATTACTGCTAAACTAAGACTGACTATGACTGATAATTGAACTGACTGAATTACTGAACTGACTGACTAAATCTGAAACTGAATCGATTGCCTGTATCTGTTTGAATTGCATTTTATCTGTTTAACTGTTTAATTATCTGTTCAGTCTGTTTTGTTTAGACTGTAAATTGAAGGCCTTATCGGCGGCCGAACCAGAAATTGATTAGTGATTTGTAATCGCCATAATTTATGTGATTTTATGGTATATTTAATTGGAAGTTGATTTAGTATGATTAAACTGGATTAAATTAGATTAAATGGTGTCAAATTACATGAAATTGACATATTTACATTTAGACCACTTAATGGCCCACTATCTCCACTTTTTGAGCCTTATACATCACTTGAGCCTTATACGAAACATTTCATCAGCTCATTTGTTGTCTCACCACCGAATTAGAGAGAGAGAGAGAGAGAGAGAGAGAGAGAGAGAAAGAGTTGGGTTGTTCTTGTTGATTTGCTAGAGAACTTGGTAGAATTGAAGGAGCTTTGCATCTTTAAGCTTCTACATTTGAGTTACAAGACCTAGGTAAGGTAATTGAACCTCTCATTGTTGTATTTAAGATTGTTCTAGCATGATTCATGCCAAATTTGAGAGTTGAGCCATGAATTAGTTCTAGCATGTTGGATTAGGACTCATTCCATGCATGCATATGTGTATTGATGAATTTTGAGTTGATTTCATGGCAAATTGTCACATGCATGTTCATAATTAAGCTTGAGTCCATGTTTTCAACTTGTTTTGAAAGGAAGAAGCTCATTAGAGCAAGAATTGAAGTTTTGAAATGGTTTTAACCCATGCATGTTCTATTTGAGCATTGCTCTTGAAAAATGATTTTGAATTGGAGTTGAATTAAACACCCTTGGGTCTTGATTTCTTAAATTGAGTTTTGAAACATGTTATTCTATGTGTTACAAGAGTTTTCCAGAAAATGGCCCAAGAGAATCAATTTTGGTGTTTGAAAACTTGGTTTTGAACTTGGAATTCGAATCTGGGTTTTCCAGATTTTGGTCGTCCGCTCGAGCGGGGGGAAGTGCCGCTCGAGCGGGGAAATTCAAGCTCCCAGCACTTTGGCCTTGTTTACAGTCCTGCTCGAGCGGGGCCTTGTATCTCACGCTCGAGCGAGAGTTGAGCGGAGAATTCACCCATCTAGTACTTTTACAGTACGCTCGAGCGGGATAGTTGCCGCTCGAGCGGGTACCTTTGTTGCCTGTCCGCTCGAGCGGGGGGAAACCTGCGCTCGAGCGAGACCCTGTTTCACTGAAAATTCTGAAAATGTTTTCTGTGTACATCTTTGCATCCTCATTTCATCCTAGGCATTCTTAGGCCTAGTTTTAGACATCTTAATGAAGATATAGATGTAGAACATACCGAGGCATAATAGGGAGTTAATAATTATCTTTCCCAACTGTGAAACTTAGAGTGTGTTCAATCTGTTAACTGTATAGGGTTGGCATTCCGAGGAGACGCTCTAGCCTACTGTAGCCCAGAACTCTGTGAGTAACAATTGTGTAAAGATATGTTCAAAATGATTATCTTCTGAATACTGAACTGAACTGTTTACTAAACTATTTACTGTTTACTGAATGAATGTATGTCCTATATTCTGAACTGTACTGTGGCATCCTTAGCACCTACTGTCTACTGTTACTGTTACAGAGATCTCTGTCGGTTCCCTTGTGGAACCACTACTGTTTACTGATTGATGGCCATCATTATTGTTTGGTCTTTAAGACCTACTGCTTACTGTACTGTTATGCTAACGGATGTATCGCATATGACTGATTGACTGAAAGACTGGAATACTGATTTAATGAACTGTTTTCATTACTGTAAGGACATTCATTCTAAACCTCTTTACGCATTATGTTATTCACTGGGTTTTAGCTCACTGCTCATATATATGTAGGTGTACAGGCACCAGACCGCAGCTAGGAGCGTCGGGGTAACTCCAGTTTTGTCAAGCCAACCACTGTGCCTCACCGTGAGGTTCCGAGCCTACCAAGCTATGGCTTAGGGGTGTTTTTATTTCCCCGTCTGTCTTGTACTGTTTTTGTAATACTGTATAGACTGTTACTGTAACAACCCCCATACTGTTTACCGATAAATCACTGAATTACCTACTGATTACTGCTAAACTGGACTGCTTATGACTGATAATTGAACTAACTGAAGTACTGAACGGACTGATTGAAAACTGGAACTGAATTGACTGAGCATATCTATTGTATTGCATTTTTATCTTTTCGATTAATTGATTATCTATTTGTGTTTTTATGTTTAAACTGCAAATTGAATGCCTTATCGACGGCCGAATCGAAGATAGATTGATGTTTTGGGATCATTGGAAATTATGTGATTTAATGGTATATTTATCAGAAATGTGATTAGGTATGACTAAATTAGATTAAATATTATTATATTGCAAACTTTGACTTATTTACCAAACTTGCCACTAAGTGGGCCACTACCTCATACACTTAGAAACTTGTATATGCTTGATCAAAACATTTTCCTCAGCCCTTTTTCCTTATACTAGCCGACCAAGAGAGGAAATAAGAGAGACTTGAGTTCATTTTGTTGAATTGGCTTGAATTGCTTGGAATTGAAGTGTAATTGTCAAATTGGACTCCTAAACCTTGAATACAAGACTTAGGTAAGTGAATACAACCCTCTAATTGTGAGTTTAAGCTAATTCTTGCATGATCCTTGCCAAATTGTAGAGTTAAGTCTTGTTTTAGTTCATACATGTAAGATTATAGCTTAATTCATGCATGCATGGTTGAAATGTTGAAATTTGGGTTGGGTTCATGGTAAATTGCACATGCATGTTCATAATTAGGCTTGAGTCCATGATTTCACCATGTTCTTGAAGAAATGAGTTCATTTGAACAAGCATTGGAGCTTTAAAATGGTTGGATTTCATGCATGTTTGCATTTCTCCATGTTTATGAAAAATGGGTTTGAAATGTGGTTTTAATTGACTCACCTTTGGGGCTTGAATTCATAAATTGAGCTTTGAAAATTGTTATACATTGAATTTAGATATGTTTTCCAGAATTTAGGCCCAAGAGGTCGAGTTTGGAGTGGTAGAATGCTTGGTTTGAGCTTGGGAGGCAAATCTGGAAATTCCAGATTTGGCTTCCTCGCTCTAGCGAAGGATTCCTCGCTCGAGCGAGCACCTTTATCCAGGGCTCCGCTCGAGCGAGCATCGAGCGGCCATCGCGCGTAAAATCATAGCATCCAGTATTTTTTACTGTTTCGACAGACCGCTCGAGCGAAGCCTTTGATTTTGAAAGCTCGCTCGAGCGAAGGAAGGCTCGCTCGAGCGAGGATCCTATTTTCAGCAAACTTTGCAAAATGTTTTCTAAGTGTATTTTTGCATCGTCATCCCATTCTAGGCATTCTTAGGCCTAGTTTAAGGCATCGTAATGAGGATATAGATGCAGAACACACCCAGGCAAATTAGGGATTAAGTTACGATATTTCCTAACTATATAGCTTAGTGTGTGTTCAACCTGTGAACTGTGTAAGGTTGGCGACTGAGGAGACACGCTCTAGCATACTATAGCCCAAACTCTGTGAGTAATAATTGTGTAAAGATATGTTCAAAATGATTATCTTTCGAATACTGAACTGAACTTGTAGACACCCCATTTTTGACCGTCCTCAAGACTTGGACGTCACCGTTTGAACACTCGGTGATGATCCATGTTTGTGTTCGTTTGGAGTTCCCAGAGTTCTCGGCTACGCGCCTTGCCTCAGGATCTCCGAACTCGACCCTTCTGTGTCTGGTTTTGTACCAAACACTTGTGCTCTGCCTTGGAGGGGGAGGGAATGCCTTGTGAGGCATCCCTACACACCACCGGCAGTGGCTAGAGGCCACCGGCTGGTTGTTGTTGCCATCGGCACTATATTGTGCCGGTCGGCACTCTTTTGTGCCGGTCGGCAGTAAATTTTGTCAAAATGACATTTTTTGCCCAGCCGACCACTGTTCAGTTGCTTTTTGAGATATTTTAAAGCAGCTGTCTTGCAGTGACTTTCCCTCCATACACGTGTATGGAGGGATGCCCTCCTTGTAAGCTTGTTTGACAAGCTTTACAAGATGGTTGCCTATAAGAGAAGGCCTTCTCTCTTGGCATTAGGGTTAGAAAAAGTTTTGGTTAGAGAAGTGAGAGGAAGCTCTGGTTTTAGGTTTAGGGTTCAATACATATCCTATATCTATATTTCTCTCTTGTTTGTGGGACTAGGTGTTTGTGTCTTACTATTGCACATCAACACCTAGTGTTTCACCTTCCTTTGGTTACTGAGGTTCTAAGGGCTGGTTCTTGAGGTTTTTGGTTGGATTTGAGCTCAAGGAAGCAACAACATCAACCTTTGTGAAGGTGGTCTTCAAGGGTAAGAAACTACCCCTTTTTACCCCATTTTTGCACTCCATTTTTGCATAGTTTAGAACTATTTTTGTGCTTAGTGTTTAATACAAAAAAGTTCTGTTTTTTAGTCCTCTTTATTGTTGGTTAAGAGTGTTTGGTGGTTTGGGTAGGTTTGACCACCCTTAGACCTTGAAAAGGGCTCATTTTTGTGTTTTTTTGTTGAGATCCGAGACTTTGGTGCTCGGGCCTCTTCACCACTGAAATCTTGAGGGATTTCAGTGGTGAAGATGGTGCCTTGAGGTCCCAAGAAGGAGAGGGCCACCCCCTCTCCTTGATGTCCTTGAAAAGGGCAAGTTTTGGCCTCTTGAGAGAGCATAGTGTTTGATTGTTTGTTAAGCGTGTCTTGGTTGCATTTTATGTTTATTATGCCCTAATATGACATTGCTAAGTGTTGGTTTTAGCACTCCTTGCATGCTTTGCATAGTTGCTTTGTAATGCCTTAATAGTCCCTTAACATGCCTAGGTTGTATGCCTTTATTTCTAGCATGTTTTAGGTCTGGATCCATGAAGTGTATATGCTTATTTTGCCATGCTTTAGGTCTGTCCATGCTTATTTTGGTCGGCCATGACTTGCATTACATAGCTCCTTTGCATTTGGCTTGTTGGCCTTAAGAGCATGAGGGTGTAGCATGCCTTGCTTGCATCATTTTGATGGTTTGGAACCATCTAGCATGCTATTTCAGTCCCTTTGGTGTGCTTGTATGCTTGCCTTAGTAGCCTCTTTAATGCTTTAAAAGCATGTGTTGTATGCCTCATGTTTTGGTCATGTTGCATGCCTTTGATTTCAAGCCTCTTAGATGCCATCTAAGTAGTCTTTTGGGTTTAGTTTTATGTGTTAAAACTCTGTTTTTAGTTGGTTAAGTATTGCCATGTGTGGTTGTACTATGTGTAGTTCAAAGCCTCATTGGTGAACCCTAAGTACTTGGGTCATTTGTTGCATGTTTGACTTGCTTTGTTGCATGATTTGGCACCATGTTTTGCAGGATTTTCAGAGCTTTCTATGCATGCTCATTGTCTATGTTTGGTCTCTTTGAGTGTGCTTAAGAGTTGCCATGTTTGTGCCTAAGTGTTGGAGCATGTATGGTTGCATGTTTGCATGCATTGTGACTTCACCTCTTTAGCATTTTGGCCAATAGTCTTAGACCTATTTGGGGCTGCCTAATCCATGTTTAAGCCCACCCCATTGCTTGGTTTGCATGCTTGTCTTGTATGCTTACTTGCATGTTTGCATAAGTGCCCTGCATTGTCCATTTTGCATACTAGTTGACATGTCTAGGATTGCATCATATTGGCATGCATGCTAAGCCTCTTGACCAAGTCATGATGGAGGTTTGGCACCCTTATGTGTTTGTTTGCTTTGCATGCATTTGAAATAGAAGTTGCACTCTTGGTTCTTTGGGCCGTCATGCATGGAAATGCGTGATTGGTGGTCCGAGAACCGAGGCACATCTTCCTTTGAGTCAAAAACATGATAAGGAGTGTGTTTGGTGCATACATGCTTTGAATTACATTGCCATGCAAGTTGTGTCCTCTGCTGCTGTGAGTTGCAGGTTCTGCAGGCATTTTGTGCCGACCGGCACTGTTTAGTGCCGGCCGGCAGTCTACTGGCAGCCGATGGATGAATTCAGTGCCGGTAGCCACATCCTTCAGCCGGTGGTGTTCTACCTCAGCCGGTGGTGATCTCCAGTGTCCAGGGAAGTATTCCTGAAGTTTTGGCAGTCTTCGGAGGAGGAAAGCAGGGAAAACAGAGGCAACCATGCATGGCAGTGTGATTCCGAGCGGGTCCCGGGCGCGTGATGCATCTTGCCCTCTTCCCGAGGCATTTACTGCTTTAATTAACTTAGTTAATTTGTTAATTAATTTAATTAGTTTGTAATATTTAATTAGCTTGCGTAGTTAATTATCTGTATTATTCTTTTGGTCCCTCCGAGCGAGGGCAAGTCTGTAATAAGTGTGGGTGAGTGGTGTGTATGTCTTCCAAACCCCACTTCTTTCTCCCTTTTATTTACCTGCTTTGATGGTAGATTAGGGCACGTTTATTCTAGCATGCCTTATGCTATGCATGCGTGCATCCATGCATTTGTTTACATGCACCGGGCTCGGCACATCATACAAACTGCATTGTATTTACAAAATTCCAAATTGAATACGTGCATCGAATAAAGTGCATTTCACATGCCATTTTTAGAGTTAGCCGAGCCTATCCTAAATTACATGATTGTATGCGATGCATTAGACACTCTAACATGAACTAGGGCATGCATGTTTGCTAACTAGTTTATTGTTTTGGCACGGAGTACGATGTAAGTATTTTTGCTTTAGTATACCACATGCGTGTGAATGCTAACATGACAGTATGTTTACCATGCGGCTAAGTGCTTATATGAGATAAACTGCTTGAATGCCTGTGGGTGGAGGTTGGATTGCCTGAGTTGGGAAAACTCGTTGAAATCCGTGTTTTAGCCTACTTCCGAGTAGCAAATTCCAATGCATTTTCAAAACCAACGGATATGCAATGTTTATTTCCAAATTAGGCAATCTAGTCTATACTTGTTTGCTGCGCGCATAACATAGTAATTCTAGGCTAATAATTGGAATAAGAGCATGTAATGTTTTCAAAATCGGATATCACGGTTAGTAGAGGCCGGTCTTCGGACCGGGCGAAAGGGGGTGCTCATAGCTGACCTTCCCCGATCGTACCCAAGCTCCCGAGCCAAGACCACTTTGGTGATGACGGACATGTGGCCTTCAGCACCGAGTCAGGGTTTCCTAAATTTCCCATTTTAAAATATTTAGGTGGCGACTCTGTAATCTGGCAAAGCAGTCCATGTTTGGCACTACTTTTCAAAAATCTGTTTTCTCAAACGATTTGCCGGATTTGGACTCTTTGGTTCAGATTTAGAACCGTGACAACAAAAGGGAGTCCGAGCTGTAGCGCGAGCCCCCCCCCCTCGCGGACGTGTTACAGAACTGTTTACTGAACTGGAATTATTTACTGAACGAATATATGTCCTTTATTTCCGAACTGTACTGTGGCATCCTTAGCACCTACTGTTTACTGTTACTGTTACAGAGATCTCTGTCGGTTCCCTCGTGGAACCACTACTGTTTACTGACTGATGGCCATCATTATTGTTCGGTCTTTAAGACCTACTGTTTACTGCTACGCTAATGGATGTACCACATATGACTGAATAACTGTTCTGACTGAAAGACTGAAATACTGTTAAATGAACTGTTTTCATTACTGTAAGGACATTTCATTCCTAACCTCTTTACGCATTATGTTATTCACTGGGCTTTAGCTCACTGTTTATATATATATGTAGGTGCTCAACCACCAGATCGGAGCTAGGAGCGTGGGTTAGACTCCAGTTTTGTCAAGCCAGCCTTTGTGCCTCACTGCGAGGTTCCGAGTTGCCATGCTATGGCTTTGGGGTGCTTTGTTTTTCCCCCGTCTGTCTCCGTACTGTTTTGGTTTACTGTATAGACTGTCAGCTTCTAACTGTACTGTTATCAAGGGATTAGGTCCCTATACTGTGTAACTGTAAATTTTGTATAGTCTGTACTGTTCTACATGTGTGAATGCATGAAAAATCTTTTTGGCATACAAACTGTCACAGCTCAATGGACATTATTTATTTACTGTATTGGCTTCCGCCAGGCCCTGAACTCTGTTTTACTGTACTACTGTTAAGCAGGCCTTCGGTAATCTCGGATTACTGGCCGGTTACGGTGCTAAACCCATAGGGCCGGGTTTGGGTCGTGACAGTTACCGTACTGCTTAATAGGGATTAAGTCCCTGTACTGTATATTGTAAATATTGTGCATACTGTTTGGTACTGTTCCGTATAAATGTATGAAAAATCTTTTTGGCATACAGACTGTCACAGCTCATTGGACATTGTTTATTTACTGTATTGGCTTCCGTCATGCCCCTGTACTCTGTTTTACTGTATTACTGTTAAGCAGGCCTTCGGTAATCTTGGATTACTGGCCGGTTACGGTACTAAACCCATAGGGGCGGGTTTGGGTCGTGACAGATTTCTTTGGCCCCCCACCACCAAAATTGTTTCCCTTTTTATTTTTATTTTTTATTTTTTTTGAACCTTTACCATAATTCCATATATACTCTTTGAACCCCACTCATACACCTTCCCTTTGCAAATCCTTCTTCCTTCTTCCAACAGTCTCCCTCCCACTTCGACGACCACCTCCTTTAGCAATCCTCCTCCAATGCCCCCCTCTCACGAACGACCACATACTCTTCCTTCCGATCTCTACCGTCGTACTTCTAAGACCTCTCTCAAGCAAACACCCTAACCCCTCTTTTTGCCATCGCGACCACTCTCGTTGTAACGCCCCGAAAATGATACAATAATTCAACAGTGAAGACTAATACAAAATAACATAAATAGAGTATTAGGCTTTCATTAATCATAGTCCATTTACAAAAAGGCACATGCATTACACATTCATAAGGTCTACCCTGAATCTATAGCATGTGACACCAAACTAAATGGTCAATGAAATAAATGCCCTACGGGCTTCCATATTTCCAAGATAGTTCTTGGTTACAACAAAAGTGAGCCTAACTCAACACGATTTAAAGCCATTGGCTATACAAGAATAGATATAACAAAATAAAAGCTCTTACTCCCAATCCCTCTAAGCTACTACCTTGGCGGAGGTATATTACCGGCACCTGAAAATGGTTTTTCCCAAATAGGGTGAGCCAAAGTCCAGCAGAAACAATCTAACACAATATATGAACTTTAATAAGGTTATAAACATGATGCACATGACCAATGCTCAAAGATAAAATCATTTACACTCTTATTCCCAAATCCATTTTATATCAAGTATGACATCCCAATCCATTCTTTATCAATTCGTTTCATGTCTTTTCATATCTCCTTAATTCATGAGTCATGTTCATTGTTACCCAGACAACCCAACTGAGATTACAACTCAGTGTTTTTCCTACCACACAACCATTGCACACAACACTTCAATTTGCCATTTTACGAAAATTTCGTCTGCGAGAATCGACACCCATGTATACACAATGTTTTCGGGACTTTCACCCTAGACGCACAGGCCAACTTAATTCAATGGAATCCATCCCCTTTCTCCTCCCAAGTATGGAATACATCCCCTTTCTCCTGTCAAGCATCATATACATACAATGTATTAAACATAGTCATATTCAATGACAATCAATAAGAGATTAGTTTCAATTCACCTAATCCTCATGCAATTTCTACAACAATCATGGCTATCCTCTATCAATAGCCCAAAATAGATATTTCTAAACAAATATACAATCCTTAAAACAGATAAATTATTCAAATTTCCTTAGGTGGGAGATGATACACATCCAACTGCACCATTTATATCAACATTAATCTAATTTCATATTCCCATTTCCAATTTCCTTATTTATGCGAAATAATTATTTGAACATTTTAGGGCAAACCTCATTTCCTTCCAAATCTCATCCCCACCACCAAATCATCTATTTTAATACAACACAAGTTCATATTCATTCCCATGATCATTTCCAAGACATCCTTTTTAAAACCCCTTCTTTGAATTTAAACCCCAAAACCTAGGTTTGTTAAAATCACCTCAAAACCCAATGTTTCTCACACACTACGGAATAACCAAGTTAAAGCTCATAGAGAGTGTAGAGAGTCCCTATCTCAAGCTTGGAAGACCAAAGGGAAAGATGGAGAAACTTCAAAGACGCCGAAACCAAGCTTTAATCGGATCAAAAGAGAGCTCTTGAGACGCACTACCTTTTTAACAAAGGCACATGGGTAAGGAGATCACTAGATCTAGGTAAAAATGTAGAGAGAATATGAGTTTTAGAGAGAGAGTCCCGATCTAGGGTTTTAAGGGAAAAAAAGATGAAAAAGTGATGAAAAATGAGGCTGTTGCGAACTGATATACGCACAGTCTGCTCGAGCATGAGAAGTGACACTTGAGCGTTAGACAGTTGTTCCGCTCGATCGCAAGAAATGGCCGCTTGAGCGCAAGATACACACATCCAGTAGTTTTGTAGATAGAAGAGCATCACTCGAGCGCAAGAATGGCCGCTCGAGCGCACACCTGCTCAAACGTAGGAGATGCCGCTCGAGCGCAGACTACACTATCCTAGCAGTTTTGTAGACCTGCAAAAGTACTAAGAGTTTGCAAAGCCCGCTCGAGCACAAGAAGTGCTGCTCGAGCGGAAAAGCAAAATTCTAGGCAACAAGAGTGGGGAAATCGAACAACCCACCTGTTTTAAACATAGCTACAACAATCCCAAAACCAAGTTTAAGGGAAAATGAGATAATAATGACATATTCAACAGTACGAAACCAAGAAACCCGTATCCAGATTACAACGAGGGTCGGGTCAAAATCGAAACCACTATACTCGCCGTCATTCAGAAAACTATTTCCAAACAAAAGACTGATGTTCGTTAGTATCTAGCTGAACAAAAGACGTATGTTCAGTTATGGAGCACTGAACTTATTCAACAAGTTCGGCTCTATGTAACCGAAACAAGAGAAATCGACCAAAACTATGAGATAAAGAGAGAAATCAATCGGGAGAGAGAAAGAGAGTCGCGCATGAAAAACAATCATGCTCTAAAAACACAACCCACTGACCCTGCAACTTCATTTTCTTTCTTTTTCTTCTTCCTTCATTTCCTTTCTTTTACATAGCATTGCCTTCTCAAATCTATTATACCCAGAGCACTCTTTCCGTTCTACGCTTTCAATCTTTTTCTTCTTTCCTATCACCTCTTTTCTTTTTGTAAATCTGTATTTGTCTTCTGTTCTCGATATGCCCTCACATCTCTCTCTAGATTTAGATTATTCTCCATAAATATCTAGTTTTAGATCTGGGTTGATGAAGATCGCAATGTTCCAGAGGTTGTCGACGGGAGTGGAAGTGGTGGTGCTGGGTTGGTCACTAGAGGATGGATTGGTCGTCGAAGGGTGTCGGTGTAATAACCCTCACCACTGATCACTGATAACGCTACTGATTACTGCTAAACTGAGACTGATTACGATAAGTAATTGAATTTATTGAAATACTGAACTGACTGATTGAATATGCTAGATTAAATGCATATCTATCTGTTGACTGTTAAAATTATATGTCCATGTTTTATGTTTTAAATTGCGAATTGAAGGCCTTATCGGCGGCCGAAACTGAAATTGATCGATGTTTTATGATCATTAGAATTTATATGATTTTATGGCATATTTATCTGAAATGTGATTTAGCATGATTAAATTAGATTAAAATAAGCTAAATTGCATAATTGGCTTTAATTACCAAATTGCCATCCTAGTGGGCCACTTGCTAGACACTTGTGAGACCTAGTCATATGCATTGCTTAACATTTCTTTAGCCAATTTAGAGGCCACAACCGACTAGAGTGAGAGAGTGAGAGGAAAGGAGTGATTTCAACTTGATTTTGTGAATTGGCTTGAAGAATTAAAGTATAGATTGCAAATTGAGCTCCCTTATCTTGCATTGGAGACCTAAGGTAGTGTAATTACCCTCTTGTTTATGAATTGAGCTTGTTCTTGCATGATTCATGTCAAATTAGTGGATTGAGTCTAGAACTAGCTTAAGTTGTTGAATTGGAGCTTAAGGCTTGCATGCATGTCTATATTGATGAATTTTGAGTTGATTTCATGGAAATTGTTACATGCATGTTCATATCTTTGCTAAGGGACATGAATTCACTATGTTTTTGAAGAAATAGACTCATTTGCTCTTGTATAGAAGCCTTGAATTCAATGAGACTTTGCATGTTACTTATTCTCGATGTTCTCGAAATTTGGTTTTGAAATTGAGCTTGATTGAACTGCTCTTGGGCTTTGATTTCTCAAATTGAGATTTGAATCATGTCACACTATGTATTTACAAGTGTTTTTCAGAAAATGAGCCCAAGAGGATCGAATTTAATGCTTTGAAATTTGGTTTTAAGCTTGAGGTTCAAATCTGGAATTGCCAGATTTTGGACCCACGCTCAAGCGAGGAACTCCACGCTCGAGCGTACATTCTATGATCATGACGTCCGCTCGAGCGAAAAAAGTGACGCTCGAGCGTGAAATGCGTGTATCCAGTACTTTGCATGAGCTTGCAGTCCGCTCGAGCGAGAAAGTTCACGCTCAAGCAAGGACTTGTGTCTCACGCTCGAGCGAGGGTCGAGCACCCCGTCGAGCGTGAATTTTGAGCATCCAGTATTTTCACTGTAGCTTACAATCCGCTCGAGTGACGGAAGTCACGCTCGAGTGGAGCTCCTTTGTCTACATGTCCACTCGAGCGTAGAAAGCCACGCTCGAGCGAGACCCATGTTTTCTGAAAATTCTGAAAATGCTTTTAAAAGTGCATCTTTGCATCCTCATTTCATCCTAGGCATTCTTAGGCCTAGTTTAAAGCATCTTAATGAGGATATAGATGTAGAACCACACCGAGTCTAAGTACGGACTAAGTCTTTGATTCCCGAATGTGTAACTTAGTGTGTGTTCGTTCTGTCACTGTTTAGGGTTGGCTTTCGGAGACGCGCTCTAGCTGCTTATAGCCTAGAACTCTGTGAGTAACAACTGTGTAAAGATATGTTCAAATATGAATATCTTCTGAATGGTTAAACTGTACTGTTTTTGAATTGATACTGTTAACTGAATGAATGTATGTCCTCTATTCTGAACTGTATTGTGGCATCCATAGCAACTACTGTTACTGTTACCGCTACTGTTACAGAGATCTCTGTTAGTTCCTATCTTGGAACTTCTGTTATGATGGCCATCATTGACTGTTCGGTCTTTTAAGACTTACTATTTACTGTACTGCTATGCTAATGGATGTACCACATATGACTGTTATGACTGAGTGACTGATTTGCTGAATCAATGAACTGTTTTCATTACTGTAAGGACATTCATTCTTAACCTCTTTACGCATTATGTTATTCACTGGGCTTTAGCTCACTGTTTATATATATATGTAGGTGTTCAGGCACTAGACCGGAGCTAGGAGCGTGGGTTAGACTCCCTTTTTTGTCGAGCCAACCACTGTGCCTCACTGCGAGGTTCCGAGCCTGCCAAGCTATGGCTTAGGGGTGTTTTATTTTTCCCCGTCTGTCTCTACATCTGTTTTGTAATAACTGTTTAGACTGATACTGTACTGTTTAGTAGGGATTAGGTCCCTGTTCAGAATGATTGTAAATGTTGTACATACTGTTTTGCACTGATTGTATATATGTATGATAAATCTTTTTGCATACAAACTGTCACAGCTCATTAGACATTATTTAATTACTGTTTTGGCTTCCACCATGCCCATGTACTCTGTAATACTGTTTTACTGTTAAGCAGGCCTTCGGTAATCTCGGATTACTGGCCGGTTACGGTGCTAAACCCATAAGGGCGGGTTTGGATCGTGACAGTCGGCGAGAGTGAAAGTAATGATGGGATTAGAATTAGGATTAGACTTGGGAGGATAGAGATGGTGCCAAAATTGAAATTTAATATTAGAACAAAATTGTAATAAAATTAAAAAAAAAAAAATAAGAGGTCTAAAATAAAAAAAAGTAGAGACATTTAACAATCCTCTTTGGATAAAGAATTAAAGGATCATCTTAAATCAACTATTCCTTTATTGCCACGAAAAATATTTTTTTTAGAGATGAAAAGCATTTTTCGAAACCATTCTTGGATTACAAATTACTTTAATTATTACTATAGTAAAATACACATTTATAGTGTAAACTTGCAATTTGTAATTGGCGTTCTATTGAAGCAAACCAAACTAGTTGAATACAAGTATTTTGATGGAGGAGAAAAATTATTTTGTAGAAGTACTAATAAAAGAATAATTTTATACACAATTTTATACAATATGGTATGATTTATTTTCTTTTTTTCTTTTTTTGTTCAAAAAATGAATATATAGATAACATATAGCTAGGGAACATTACGTCTAAGCAACACTACACAACAATTTATAAGAGACTTCACACACTTACATTAGACCGAAGCTATGGTCCCCAGTACTTGCTCTGGCCATTATTTAATTCATTTACTAAAATACAAATGACTCTTCACTGAATTTTATTTTTATTTTATAGGTTTTCACTTAGCATAAAAAATGTCATTATATATAATTTTCATATATGAATATTTATTTTATTAGTCTTGCAATAAATAAAAAAAATGCTTTTAACATCATTTATGATTCTGACAACAAATAAAATAAAATAAAATACAAATCAGTGGAATTTGGAGAAAAATATTAGTTATACATTTCAATGGGAAGTTTGTATAATTCAGCTTGTGTCATTAGATGAATTTGAATGTCCAAGGCAAATGAAGTTTTTGCAACAGCAAAATCTTGCCCAAAAACAGTAGACTCATTTATACCATTTTCCTTCCTTCACAAAAGATCAAATTGTTTGAAAATTGGGCATGCTAAGACAGATTAGGAACTTCAACGCACCCCCCGTTCCAAATCTTGAATGAAAACTTGGTAATCTCAAGACTCGATTAGAATTTTGTGTCACAACCCTCATCATCAAAAGAGCAGCAGAAGACAAGCTCAAAATGTTGGGTCATCTTGTACCTGAGATTTTGAGGCAATATTGCAAAGGCTCTAGAGAATAAGCACCACCGATTGATTGGAACCAATCACTGAATTGATATGCTATGTACATTGAAAGATGCAGACCAACGATCAGTTTTGGCCGCAGTGCTTGGCTCTCCCAAAATCGTCAATTCCCTCCAATGACAATCACAAATGACAGATTTTCCTATGGTTTTTGTCATGTGCATTGATTTTCTTGATTTATCAGAATTCAAAAATCCACATTTCTCTAACAAACCAAACTAGGCCGCTTGTCCCAATCAAGTGGAGTTGGCTACATGAATCCTATTTTGCCATTCTTTCACACCGTCGTCTAAAGTTTTACCTGAAAAACTCGGTTGTACCACACTGAGTGAAGGGTCATATGAAACAAGTCATACTTCACTGCCTTTTTGTGCCAAAGAAAATGCCGTTGCACCAACTTCACTCTCTGCTGCATTGCAAGGTACTTCTCTTCTGGAATCGAGAGAAGTATATTCCTCAAGTTTGGGATATCTCTCTCTAAAACAAAAACAGAAAACGCTTCCCAATCGAGTACCTCAAAGAATGGAGGGACATAATTATCTGATATGATCACCGGCACACACTCATAGTAAATGGATTCAACGATCCGGGGTGTGTGGACTTCGTAACCCCTTGCACAAATGCAATACTTGCTGCTTTTCATGTACTCTCTGTACTTCGATTTGCCTCTAATGTCGCGAGGGATAGGGCCAAGGATCTTCATGTCCAGTTCTTTGTTCTCCCAATACTGTAGCAAAATGGGACGCAGATAACCATGCCATGCTTCCTGCAAAGAAGGCAATATAGGTCTCTCTGAAGGGCGGTTTCCACCAAGATCTTTATGTGGATCCTGTGAAGTGCGGGATATATGTCACTGGCAAAGATACGTCCTTACCTACTCTGAAGCCTCGTGCAACATTGGCATTGCAAAGAGCTCGGATGGAACTCCCCATATTATTCCTTGTGATCCGAGTTGCCTGCAAAAACCGGGTTTTTCATTAGAAAACAGTATTATTTGTTGTATCAACTCAAATTGGTTAAGCTTATGGTTTGGCAGTCAAGTTATTTTTAGTGTCAAATGTTCTATCTATATCTGGTATGGATAAGAGCCTTTGCCTAAAGGTAGGAGTGGGAATTTCAGATACAACATGTTAACAAGATACAATAAACGGGTATGGTTAGTGTTGAGGGGAATCTGACATGAACCCGAGATGACACGACACAATTCCCAACCCTACCTAAATTTATAGAAAGCCAATAGCTCTGAGATAATGCTAAATTACAGTACCAATAGCACATTTTATAAATAAATAAATAGATCAAATTATCTAATAGGGTCAAGATTGAAATTTTGTGAGATAAAAAAGAAAAATGATTCTGAAGTGAGGCATTAGAAGCGAACCCAATCATGACAAGCAACAAGAAAATGATCTGCTCCTCTAGCTCGGTTCCAAAAACGATACTTTTTGGCAATAATGTCTGTGTAATTCTTTAGATATTTCTCCATGTCCTGACGATTGGCAAGTATATCTTGATGAAGAGTACTCCTTAGCTTTTGTGAACTAAAAGGTAAATAAAACAGGTGAGCTTTTCGGGGGTCCCTCGCAACAAATTGTTTGTTTCCCTCTATCAGTTTCATGAACCATCCTTCAGAAGCATAAATTCCTCTCAAATATGGCTGATGGAATATAGGCTTTTCTCCTTCCTTGTAGATATAAACTTTGAGCATTCGTTCCATCAACTCATAGCTCCTGCAATTATTTTCACATGGAAGCACAAAGTTAATGTCCATGTATTAGATCTTAAATTCAGTTATTTAATTGGATGCCTAAAAATTAAAACAAAATGAAAAGTACTTGCTACTTCAACTCCCCACAAAGGCACTCAATGCTATGGTCAGTGGTCTCCTTGCAAAATTTTGTGCCTAACATTGATTTTAATTCTTTTATATCCTATTTTAATTTATCTATTTTTCCCATGTAAGAAGCACAATATATTCTGTGTCAAATTGCTTGTTTTTTTTAGGTGTGGCAGAGCTAGGAATGTTCAACCAACAGTCACATGGCAAAATACAATACCTCAAAAAGTTTGCAAAATTGCAAGTGTTACCAGGACAATATATAACACAAACCATTCAAAAGTTAATAAAATATGTGTATCTTTCAGTTATATGAATTTACCTTACAAACATGGAAAAATTTAGAAAAAGTGAAGGATGGAGTTCTGGGCTGTTCTTTATAGTAGGAGCATTCTCAATTTGTAATCTTGCATATTGAAGTTCCCGATCACGTGGGGAAGACCACTTTGGCCTCTGTAACCAGTAATATAAGAAGTCAAAATTCTAAAACACATTAATTTATATACTAAAGCATCAAACTCAAAACCAATTAGCAATGACTGGAGTAGCCTCTAGGGCATGTTTGATTAGTAGGATAATTGGGATTGTTAGTCCATGGACTCACAATCCCATATTTGATTGCAAATTTTATTAACCGGATTACATGTATAGCGGACATTCAAACAAACAAACAACGCCCAAATAATACACATAATGTATGTTTGCGAGGAGAAAGATTGGGTACACACCTAACCTTTGGCATAATACACAAAGTGATTATCCTGAGACTCGAACCCATAACCTCAAGGTTATTAGGCAGAATTGACGAATTGACAAATTTTTAATATTGAGAGGTTGGGGGTCATAATTTTAAGGATAAAAGCAAAAAATTAAAAAATTAATAGAAAAACGAATCCATAATAAATGGTTATCTCAGTAGCAAGTGGAGGTGAGAGATGAGAGGATAGACTCAGGCGGAGACTTGACCCACTGGACACCTCCCAAAAACCAGCTCTAATACCATGTCAAAGCATCCAACTCAAAACCAATTGGCAATGAGTCGAGTAGCCTCTAGAGTATATGGACCAAGCTTTGGTACCTTCTGAAGGCGATGTGGGACAAGTTTAAGCTACACCCTTATTGCTCAAACATAAACCTTAAAAGTCCAAAACCATACCTCTGATTTAGAAGAATCAGAACTCTGAAGCAATAATAAAGTCATTTGGTGTATCGATGTTGGCTTAACGTGCCTCCGGTTCATAATGAAATTCCCAGACACCAAAGAATTATTGCTCCAAGAAGCCGAAACAGTTCGCAACAGCTCATTATTCGTACCATTGGACTGGGCTTCCATAAACAGTGGAGTTCTTGAATCTGCATCAAAGTTTCCTATCTCATTTGAAGAGTTTCTTGGCGCCATGACTCTGAGGGACTCAAGACCATATTGGTTGCGAACTTCCCCTGGTAAAGAAAAGGCGTTTGTCTTTTCGAGTTTTGTCCAGTGTAGCATTTTTATCTGATTCTTTAACGTGTCCCGTAGGACCAAGTTGAAATTCTATAACCATTTCTGGAGTAGAGCTATTATCTGCTTGTGTGAAATTTCCCATTCTCAAACTCTTATCAGGGTCCAAATTGCTCTCAAATGCGATATCATTGCGTGATTTTCCATCCTCATCCATTTCAAAAGAACTATCCATCTCTCCGTCATCATGTGATTCCATTTCAGTTTCACCGCCAGCCTTGACATTGGAATCAGAAGTTGTAGAATTATTAACCACCCTATGAACTATACCAATACTAGTCAATTTTGAACCAACCGTCACAAAAACTGATCCCTTAGTTGTATGTGATGGCGTTGACATATAATTTTTGTAAGGGAACGATAACAATTGAAATAGAACTACAACATAAACTATCATTCCTATGATCAAGAGCAGTCTCTGGATTTGTATGTGATACAACCTTTGAATAGAACTCCAACTTCCATATTGAAAGTTAGAATGATCAATTAACCGTCTTAGGTACACTCTGGTGGCTGGGAGATCAAATAACGGCTATGAAGTGTCATACCATCCCCTGAAAAAAGGTGTTATAAAAAATACGAAGAGTTTATCTATCAGAAACAATACTTAAATCTACTTATAGAAAATGCCATATTGTATAGAGAAAAGAAGTCATGTGAAACTAAACGAAAAGATACATCTATAGAGAAAATTGAACAATGAAGACCTAGGGGTTGGCTTGGCCATTGAAGCATTTTCTTAACAAAGTGTGATGCCTAGGTTCAAGTCTTATTATCTCTCTTCTAATAATTTAAAAAGAAGAAGAAGAAGAAGAAGAAGAAGAAAAATTACAGATGAAAAATTACAAGACATAAAACAAACCTCAGCTCATGCCTCAGACCCACTTTAACAGACACAAAACAAAAACAAATTTTGGAGCACGTCTAATGGGAAGCATCCATACATTCTTATTCCATCTCATCCAGATTGAAGCTTTCTTATTTTCGCATCATTAGCTTTTCGGAAATCCAGTACCCAAATAAAATAACCAAGTGTATACATTATATATTATAATGTGAACACCTCACTTTTGTATTCCAAAAATGTCACAAAAGAAGTGTTTTTTTTTTTTTTTTTGATGTGTTGAACAAAAGAAGTATTTTTTTGCCATCCAAATACTAAAATCTCTACAAACTGCAACGAATAAATAGGAAAAATCAATGGATCACCCATCTCATCTGGTAATTGCTTCAGTTTTTCGTATTTGCACCATAGCATTCTCACTTTGTAGCTGACAATTGTAAACACATAGGATGTGCACTGGCCGTGAGTATATTTATTCTATTACATAAGGCATACACCTCAATTGATGTGAACGCTAGCACACATTTTTAATTTTCCAATAATACCCATTATATCCAGTAATTGTCACTTCCAATAACTGCCGGAGCATTTTTTTCATTCATCAAACTGTTCAAAACTATAAACGTTTTCCTCATTTATCAAACCGCCCCTCAATCACCAAATCATTCAAAAATTTAAATATAAAATTACAAAGGCATATCATTAGCATCCACCGGAATATATATTCCCATATGTTCCCACCATTAAATTAGTTTACACTGATGTCAGAAGAATTTTTAGCATAATCAACTTTTTGATTCAAAGAAATATCAAAACCCACATTTACCTGTTGTAATGGTTAAATCAATAGACTTTCCTTATGCATACAATCCAACATGTCTCATCAACTAATCCAAAATATACAGAACTGGTTCGCAATTTCAGTAAAGAGCAATCATCTAGCATCATTTCAAACCCCAAAGACAATTGAGTAATTTTTTTAATTTATTTTTATTTTTTTATTTTTTTTCCAGAAGTACATCTGAACCCATGAAATCCTAAAATTTGTATAAGCTAGAACTAAACAATGAATTGAGTATACCCTCCAGTAAAATAATTTTTTAAGCAAAATCTTTTTCCTAACCCACCAAGAAAAAGAGATATCAGAAGTAAATCTGAATCTATTGTAGTGTTTGGTTCAGGGGAAAACCGAGGTCCAAAAAGGAGAATTTTTTTCCAGGAAATTTGATAGCAAACACCCAAAATATGTATCTATTATGGTGTTCGGTTCAGAAGAAAAACAAGGTCATAAAAGGAGAATTTTCCCAGGAAAGTTGGTGAGAAACACTGAGAAGATGATAAAAACAAAGAATGTGCAACTTGGAAACAGTAAAGAGTTGATGTTACCTGAGAAGCAGAAGAGCAAATCGAATCCCTCGCTCAGTGAGACCTCCCTGAGCTGGAAAAATGAATACCCATTAGAGCCTCAGAGCATCTCAAATACTTGTTGCTATATTGAGGTTGATATTGCTATAATTTGGTAATAAATAATATTATTTTGTCAAATTATAGCAATGGTGTTCCAATAGTCATTTATTATTTTTGGCAAATCTCAAGCAAATTTTTCTTCAACTTTGTAAGTGTTGTTTGGATATAGGTTTTTTGTGATTTTATTTTTGTTTATTTTTTTATTTTTTGTGACATTTTTTGACCTGTTTGTTAAAAAAATTATATATTTATATTATTCCCAACTAGATAAATATAAAAAATTTTAAAAAATAAAAAATTGGAAAAAAAAAATTGAAGCATATGTTTAAAAAAATAATTTCAATTGAAACATTCGACGGAATAAGAAATTGAAGCATCTGTTTAAAAAAATATATATTATTCCCAACAGTTTTGCTTGAATCATCTGTTTAAAAAAAATTGAAACGTTATTTAATTACGTAATTTTTATACGATACCAGAATAAGAAATAATTTAATAATTTCAATTTTTTAATTACCTTATTTAATAAATAAACATTATTTAATTTTTATACGTAAACATTATTTAATTACATTATTTGTAAAAAATAATTTCAATTTTTTTTTTTTTTAACGTTAAACAAACCAAACAAAGCCCAACGGCTCTTTATTACACCAAAAATAAACATTATATGTTTTGATCAAGACAGATTTTCATATAGAACAGAGAGGAAACTTCAAAGAGAGAGAGAGAGCTTCGGATGAGTGAAGATTATAGGGAGAGAGAGCTTCGGAGAGAGAAACAGAGCTTCGGATCAGAGAGAGATAGAGCTTCGGATCAGAGTGAAGATCAGAGCTTCGGATAAACTTCGGCTTCGGATCAGATCGGATCAACTGCAGCTTCAGGTAAGCTGTTTTCTCTCTTCAACCCTCTTCTCCAACCCTTTTCAACCCTCATCTTCAACCCTCTTCAGATCGACATCAAATCCAGGTATTTTTCTTTGGATTATTTCAGATTTTAATGGATTATTTGATAAATTAATGGATTATTTGATAAATTAATTTCAGATTATTTATGTTCATTCTTCTTCAATATTAGTTCATTCTTGTTCAAGATTATTTCAGAAATTAATGGATCATTCTTGTTCATTCTTGAGAAATTAATTTCAGATTATTAGCCCCCCATCAAATCCAGGTATTTTTGTTCATTCTTGTTCAATATTTTGAAAAATCTGAGAAAGAAAACAGTTTTGTTCATTCATGTTCAATATTTGAGAAATCTGATTTGTTCATTCTTGTTCAATATTATTTGAGAAATCTGTTTTGTTTATTCTTGTTCAATTTTTGATGAATTATTTGAGAAAACTGTTTTGTTCATTTTTTGATGAATTATTATTTGAGAAATCTGTTTTGTTCATTCTTGTTCAATATTTTTATATAAAACTTCATGCATTCTGGAAAATCCCAACTGAAAGGGAAGAAGGGAAGGAGGGAAGAAAAAAAACAGTTTCATTTTTGGTGACTTGGCAGATTTGGTAGCTGCCAAAGTAGTTGCCAAATTTGGCACTTGATTTGGCAGTTGCCAAATTTGACAGCTACTATAGCATGCCATTGGAGAAGCAATTTTTGCTCAAGCTGCCATATTATAACTTTAGCAGCTGTTATAGCAATGCATTGGAGATGCTCTTACAGAGGCTGTTTGGTAGGGCTTATTTACAGTTTATTTTAATTTTTAGTTTAATTTAAACTATTTTAATGTGTTTGGTTTAGTTTAACAATACAGTTTATAATTTTTTGTAAGCTAAAAATCAACTTATTCTTTGAATGGAGGAGAAAAAGCTTAATTTATAAGTCAAAAATCAACTTATATTCACAATTATAAACTGTTAAGTTATAAGTTATAATCACTTTTTCACAATTCTACCAAACGGGGCGAGAGACTCAACTGAAGAGCTCTCTCAAGCTACAAATAATTTGCAAAACACAATTACTGAGAGGATACTGTTTTAAAAGTTTAAAAAAATTAAAAAATTTAAAAATTTAAAAAAAAATTGAATGAATGAATGAATTAATTAATTCTTTGAGAATATTCAAAGCTTACTCAAACTTTTTATTAAATTTAAATAAATATTTGAGTAAAATTTCATCTAATACTATGTATTCTATTGCTAATTTTTTAATTTTTATCAAACAATCGATTGATCATGTGGACGTCCAAGAGTATATTCGAGCAATCATCCGACTTATGTTAATTGACAACATTTGAAAAGAAGAAAACTTTAAATCCAATTGACCAAGCGGCAAGAGGTTGTCAGGGAAGACAACAGATCGGTTGTTCGGTATATGATCCTAATAGCTATTTACAGTAATTTAATGAAACATTGTATCCTCAATTTGATATTAATTTGATGTTATAATTGGAACATCTAAATTGAACTTTTTTTTATTAAATTTAAATTTAATAAAATATATATATATATATCTATCTATATAATAAGGAAAGAGGGTTTTTGAATTTATCCTAGATACAATTGTCTTACTAAGACATTTTAATGGTCATGATTCATTTCTGTATTTAGATGGACAGCTGAGATGAGTCCCTTAACTTTCTTGGACGTCCCACCCACCTTCCTTTTCCTATTTTTTTTGTCACCCCACGTTTTCTCCTTTGCCAACCCAAGACAAAGGCTTACAAACCCAAGAGGTGCATTTTCCTTTTCAAATTTGCACTTCTCTTCTCTTCTTTTCTCTCTCTCTCTCTGTCTTTCCAAACTTCTCAGGTCTCAAACTCTCTCTCCTCAGAGATCTCTCTTTCTTTTCCTCTCCCTCCTCATCTCCCTCAACTACCACAAAAGCCCACCTCTCTCTCTCTACACATCTCATTATCTCTACATAGAAGCCCAACAAATGCAGCCTCTCTCTCTCTCTACACATCTCATTCTCGGTCCCGCCCCAAGAATAGAGGTAAATAGCTATAGCAAAGAAGCAGTTCATCAGATGAACAATTCGTCATCGTCCGTATGTTCCTCTCTTTCTCTCTTTCTCTCTCTATCTGAAATGGGTCTCTGCCATTATTGCATGAGAGTTGCGAGTATAAACTTCTTCTTTCCTGGTTAAGATCCCCTGTTCCTCTCTCTTTCTCTCTCATCTGCTCTGCTCCTCCTTTTGTTTTATGTTCACTCTTTTGCCATCGATCTTCACTTCTAATTTTTGAACACAAATCAACCACAAAAAAATCATAAAACTAGATGGAGACCCAATCTTCCAACTAAGGCATGGCTCAACCTCATGTAGATTCAAAAGAAAAAAAAAATTGAAAATAAAAACCCTCGAAGCCAAATTTAGAAAAGACCCAAATTAAGTCATATTTTCTGTTGAATTTGGTTATATAATTCATATTCTATCATTATTTGTCTGTTTATTTTGTTTGTTTATCTCGATCAAAAAAACAAATATCTATTTGTTTATGAATGGTTTTGATCTGTGCAACAAATTAACAGAGAGAATAAAGGAAGCGAAGGAATAATGGGAGGCAGAAGAGAATTTGTTGGCGTGTTGTGTTCATCGAAAAGTGGAAAAAAAAAAAGAATTAAGAACCAGAAAACTAAGAGGGCTATAGAGATTTTTGTGACAGGGAATGGGGATCGGGAAATGGGATAGATGATCTCGATTGGTTCGGCTAATTGTTTCGTTTTACTATTTTTTATGTTGTTATGAGAGTAAGTACTGTTTGGATGAGCAAGTAATTGAAGTGGGTTCTGGGTTGATTGGAAGCAAGTAATTGAAGTGGGTTATAGGTTGTAGATTGTTTGGGGAGTAAAATTGATTATAGGGCAAATTACACTAATAGGCCCTATAGTTTGAGACTCGTGTCACTTTGACCCCTGACTTTTCAATTATAACACATTTGACCCTGAATTTTAAATCTTGTTTCAAATAAGGACAATTAAAAATACTATTGCTTAAATTTAAGGGCAAAATAGTCAATTTGATAAAATATACACTAATTTGACAAAACAAATGTCAAAAAAAGATTTTTAAATTTTTAAAAATTATTTCTACCCACCAAAAATAAAATTATGTAAAATTAATAAATTAAAAAATATTTTTTTGACATTTATTTTTGTCAAATTAGTTTATATTTTATCAAATTGACAATTTGGCCCTTGAAATTAAGTAATTGTATTTTCAATTGTCCTTATTTGTAACAAAATTCAAAATTCATAGTCAAATGTGTCACAATTGAAAAGTCGGGGACTAAAATGACACAAGTCCCAAACTATAAGAACCGTTAATGTAATTCGCACTTGATTATATAAATAAGAAAATTGGCTAAATCTTTGGTGCTCCTCTCTCTATTTGATTTGATTTGATTTATTTATTTATTTATAAAAAAAATCAGTTGTTGTTTATAGCATTTCAATGTACCATGCTAAAGCATTAAAGGTATCCTACTTCTTTAATATGATTCTTGACTTCCATTGAGAATTAAATTGTTCAATTTGCTTTTAGTTTACAATTTTTTTAAAAAAAAAAATTTAATATATATTATCATTTGTAAATGTTCTACAATAATAGATGAGTATATAATACTTGATCTTAAAATATAATTTATCCAATTTAATGTAATTTATCATTTGGATTAGAATGTAATTTATTCAATTTAATCTTAACATTATGTTTCTTAAATGGATTTAATTTTTTAAAAGGTTTTAAATTTGAAATAATACTTGATCTTCATAAAAATGAGTTTTATTTTTTAAATGGGTTTTGATTTTTGACATAGTTTTGAAAAGGGTATTGATTTTCTATAATTTAATCAAATCACGAATTTGAGAGAAAATAGAGTGAAGAAAAAAATAGAAAAAGTATGAATAAAAGTAGGGACTCATCGCCGCTCATCGCCACTGTCCGTTCCGCAGCTGTCCACCACCATTAAAGAGCAAGATGAAATAAAGGAAATAACAGTTTGGAGAGAGAATAGTTAGAGACATTAGAGAGAGAGAGAGATAATAGGTAGAGGGGAGTTGAGATGCACTTTGAATTGATCCAACGGTCCAGATTTGGGCGGGAAAAGCACATTTGAATTTGTTTTATTATTTTTTTATTTTTAAATAGCCAAATTTGAACTGTTGGATCAACTCAAAGTACATCTCCACCATTGCAAGTAAGGAGGCAGGAAGAGAGTCCAAGGAGAGGATTTCAACTCGGTAGAGGGAAGAGAGGAGAGTAGAGATAATAAGTAGAGAGAGAATGAGTGGGAGAGAGAGAGAGAGAGAGAGAGAGAGAGAGAGAGAGAGAGTGAATGAGTGGGTGACAGTAAAGAGAGAGTCAGAAAAAGAAACAGTGAATGAGACACATGTAGAGAGCCTTAGAGAATTGTGATTCATTTATCTCTCTTCTTAAATAATTGAAAAAATTAGTGCAATAGGGAACATGTGTATTCTCTAAATAATAATAATAATAATAAAGTCAAACAGAATTAGTATTTCAATTTTTGATTATTTTAATAAATCAAAATAGTTATATTTGAGAAGATAATTAATTTGAGAAAAAATGATTATGAATTTGATAGTCTCACCATAACATAAATCATAATTTTATCTCTCCATAAATCAGAATAATTTTATGTTAAAAATTTTTTGTAGAAAATTGACTGTCAAAGTTGAACCTAAAATTTAAATAAATAAAAAAAAATTTAAAATGTTTCCGTTTACTAAGGAATGTAACATTATTATAAATGTTTATTTATTAAAAAATGTAACTACCATTTTTTTTTTTTTTTAAATGGTATCATTAGAAATGTTTATTTATTGAAAAACGTAACTATCATTTTCAAAAAACAAAAAAAAAAAAAAGGTTATGTGAAAAAGGTTGTTTTTATGGAAAATGTTTTTTTGGGGTTCGATAAATTTGAACTCAAAATTTAAATTGAGTTCTGTTAAAATGTAATCTTTTCACAAGGCAAGTAAAAGGGAGAAGGAGATAATGAGGGCTTGCGATTTGTTTAAAGACTAAAAAAAGAGTTTTTTTTTTTAACATAACTTTTTTACTCACTTCGGTAACAAAACTTACGAGACGTATTCTTACAATAAATTACTTTTTTCAATTTTTACTATAATTATATTGAGTGCATTTTTATATGGGTAATTTTATAAAAAAACATTTGAAAGTCGAAACCATATCTGTACTTATATTTTGACCGCAAGAGAGAAATGAGTTTTTGAAATGGGTTTGGATTTGTTTTCTAAACCTTAATCCATATATTCAATGGAATCACACTTGATATATATCAATTTGGTTTGTGTTTCTAAGATTTGGGTTTCTAATTATTTTACTAAGATTTGTTTTTTTTAACATTAAAACTGAGAAAGAGAAGAGAGAATGAGAAAGTGAGAGAATGTGTGTTGATTTTCTATGAGAGGAGAGAATGAGAAAGATAGACCTTTCTGGAAAAGATTAGAAAGAGAAAGTGGGAAAGATGGAGAGGGAGAATGAGTGGAGGTTAGGGGATCACCAGGCACAACACCACACAAAAAAAAGTGGGTTTAATTTTTTTTTGTAAAATCCAATCTTTTTGGAAAATATTTGTAGAAAATGTTGGTTTTTTTTTGTGGATAAATTTAAACTCAAAATTTAAATTTGTATGAAAATTGAGTTTAAATTGAGTTTATGAGTTATGTTTATGTAGAAAATGTCTTCTTTTTTTTTTTTTTTTTTTTTTTTTTTGTGTGTGTGTGTGTGTGTAGATAAATTTGAACTCAAAATTTAAATTAGGTTTAAATTGGGTTATGTTAAAAAATGATCATAAAAGTGAATTTTGAGAAAGAGAGGTGAAATAATGGGAGTGGTGTTATTTATTCAAAAGCTGAAAAGAATAGTTTTTTTATTAGAATAATACTTGGGAGCTCGAAAATATTGGCTCAAATTGGCTCGAAACCCAAAACGACATCGTTTTGGGTTTTTTTTTTTTTTCCCCCTTTCCTTTCCATCTTTTCTCTCAGACAGACAGCAGAAAGAACGAAGAGCAGAGGCGAGATGGAGAAAAGATGTTGATTTGTTAACAAATCAACAAGGTAAGAGTTCCTAATTTTGTATATTCCGCCGTTTGATTGATTCTCACTGCTTTGAACGCCATTTGTGTCCCAATCGAGAGCTCACTGCTTTTATGTTTCTTGTTGGTTTTGTTTAATGGTGCTCGGGTTCTGAATGTACCAGCAAAAGTTTTGTTTTGTTTTGTTTTTTTTAAGTTCCATTGTTGTTCTACTTCAATAATTGGTTGATTGGGTACATGTATACGTGTATGTATATATTTGGATATATATATATATATATATAGATCTGTGTGTGTGATCTGGTGTTGATGTTGATGATGATGATCGTTGATGTTGATGATGATGATCTGGTGTTGGTGTTGATGATGATGATGATGATGATGATCTGGTGTTGATGTGCATGATGATGGTGATGTACAGATCTCTCTCATATATATATATAGATATGTGTGTATAGATCTGTGTATACACACAGATTTGGTGTTGATGATGATGTGTTGATTCTATAATTTTTTTTTGATGATGATGATCATCTCTCTATCTTTCACAGCTCCCACTTCTCTCTCTCTCTCTCTCTCTCTTTTTTTTTTCTTCTTCTTCTTCTGCAGAAGAAAAAATAATAATAAAAATCTGCCCAAAACGAAGTTGTTTTGGGCAGTTCGAGCCACTCGGGCTAACACAATTTCGGGCTGCCTAACAGCTCTATTTTTATTAATAGAATTTTGACTTCAAATTCTTATAATAAATTATATTTTTCAATTTTTACTTTAATTTTATTGGGGTGTATTTATGTTTGGGTACTTTTACAAAATTCATTTCAAAGTCAACAAATTTGATAAATTACATTTTAAATCTACAAAATTTATTTTAAGTCAATAAATTTGATAAAAAAAAAAGCTTTGAGTGACCCACCACCAACCAGGGAAGGGGTCCAAAAATTCCACAACTTTTGGGAAATCACAATACTTTATTTATTATTATTTTTATTTTTAAAATCTTAATTTATTTAGCTTTTATTGTTTGTTGGACAAACTACTAAATTGAAATTCTTAAACACCATAATAATTATTTATTTGGTAGTATATATATCAATGGGTATAAACAATAGAATAATTATTTGTTTGTCGGCAGTGGGAGTATTTCGGTGCTTCTCTGTGGGCTGCATCACCGGAGTTTTGGATTATTTCATTGTTATTTTATTTGAGTTTTATAAAGCGTATGATACAATTTTTTAAAAAGAATAATATTTTTTTTATATATTTTTTCAATATTTTTGTCAAAAAATATTACAGACTTTATAAATTTTAATATGATACGTATGAATTACAACTGTATTTTGATCATAACATTATTTATGTCGTACCTTCAAGTACGAACATATGCTAGTATATATACATGGGAGACGTTCTGAGAGGGTACTTTTTGTAATAAACGAGACCAAGCTGGACCCAAGAGTAAAAATGCTCCGGTTGGAAGCTGCCGACAAAAGACTTATACGACGACGTTTCCACGAGGATAGTAGAAGGGGCTAGGTTAATTTTATATATATATATATATATATTTTAGTACAATAAACAAACAAGTTGAGGCAAAACGAAAAATAAAGCTACCGTTTAATTTTCAAATTAACTTTTGGATCAATATCGTAAAAAAATATAATCAAAATTTTAAATTCCTTTCAAAATTATTTTTGCTCTCCTCTTTTATTCCTTATTTTATTTTATTATTAATAAATCAATTAATCACTTTTTTTTCTCTCTCCTATCTCATCTCTCATTCTCTTACATTCTACATATTAATCAATTAAATTTTCTATCACACCTATTTATTCAACTATAAAAAATAATTAAAAAAATATAAATCATCCCAAAACTATTTTCAAAACTCATAATCAAACAAATTTTTAATTTTCAACAGCTTATTGTGTTCAAAAATATGTTTAATTTTTAGTTTATTTATCAAACGAGTTGATCTCGAATGAATTTTTAACGAGTTATGAGTTGAGTTTGAGTAACTTGATTTTTAATAATACACATAAATTTATCGAGTCAAGTATTATGTTGTTCAAGCTTGTTTGAAAGCTTAATAAGTTTTAAAATGTGTTCAAGGGTGACTTATTTGACAAATCAATTTCGATTGAGTTTTTAATGAGTCAAATATGAGAGGTCGAATAAGTTGATTAATTTAACAACCTTATTTCTTATTTCGTATTATTATAGGTCATGCTTGTTTGGATGAATTAGATAACGGATGATTGTAATCCATCAAACTATTAATCGATTTACATGATTTATTTGGTTGAAAATGATGTATATCTCACATTTGTTTTCTCATAAGATTAAATGTCTAGAGAAAGGATTATCCTCTTAAATCTAATATTTAATTAGAATATTATGAAGAATGATAAATGCTTAATAAAATATTTTATCTTTTTCAACTATTTACTAAATTTGTCTTTAATATTTTAATTTTTTTTGACTAGATTAAATAAAAATTTATTTTATTTATTTTTAAAAAATAAAAAAATTTAATAAATTATCAACAAAAATTTAAAATAAAACATCTATAAAAATTTATTTAAAAAATTAAATGATTAAACATCAATAAAAATTAAATTATTTTATTCTATTTTTTAATTGAGATTTTTATATTTTATTTTACTAAATACAATACATTATGAAATTAAATACTTGAAGGACAAATGTGTCATTTTATAACTTAATATCATTGGATTCTAGTCTCACCATTTCTATCACACATCTCTCCCCAAGACACAATAGTTTAACATAAATATGATTCATAGTCTGTAGTCCGATAAGACTCCTAATCCAACCTACAAATTCTTAAAAAAATAATAGATTTTATGATGGATTGAACATCGAGTCCAATCCTTCCAAACAAACACTTCTTTAATGTGCTATTTTTTACCAATTTTTTGAACTTCTAATCCGAGTTATAAATTCTCAACAAAACAATAAATTTTAAGATAAGTCTAATCCTTCCAAATAAACGGCACTTTAATGTTTTATTTTTTACCCATATCCAATTCCTATGGGAAAGCCTTAAGTATACATACAATGTGTACCGTATATATCTTCTCATATATTAGATGGGTGCTGCTTAAGTGTGCAACCCCCTTAAGGTTGCACACCATATGCAACCCAATTGTTAGCCGTTAGATTACAATAATTGATCAAGACCATTGAATTGTTTAATCGTGAAAAAGTTGAAACCGGGGCAGCCGGTTAATGCTTGTATTTGCATGATTGCATCCCACTCACTCTCTGTATTTCGTCTCTATCTCTCTCTGGTCTCCTCTCTGTGTAAGGTTGAGTCAGTGTAACTGTTGATTTCCTCCATTAACAGGGAGAAGCCCCTGTTGGGTTCGTTCCATTGACGAAGCTCTGTAGGGAACAGTATAACGGGGGATTTCCAACAACAACGTAACTACAAGGCTGTGTTGGTTCCATTGCTGAAGTGAAGCCCTTCTCTGGAACTAGATATGAGGTATGGAGCTGTCTCCCTCTCTCTGTCTCCCTCTCTGTCTCTCTGGCCCGTTCACTTCAGCTATTTTCCCTCAACTAAACCCCCATCCTAACTTCAACCGCTCTACGCTTCGCTCCAATGGAAACCCCTCCATTGGCAACTAACCTTTCTCTTTCTCTTTCTCAAGCGAGTGTTTGTGTTTGCACAAACAGCTAAACCGTGTGAAAATGTCATGTTTGTGTTCGTGTTAACAATTTTCGGTCATCAAGTAATTGTTTGTAGTAATGTCATGTGCAGTATGGCCCCAGCGGAAGTTAAAAGGGAAGGTGATGATTATGACATTCCAAATGAAGCAGATGACATTCGTTTGATGAATGAAAGTCGGGCAAAACCTGATCATGGTTGCGAAGGTGGTCCAAGCAATGAAGAAGCAACCAACATGAACGGTGAAGATGGCGGAGCCGACGTGAAAAAAGAAATGGTTGACGATGCTCATCGCAATGACATGGTTGGTGATGTTGAACGTGCTATTCTGGAACAGAAATTTGATTCGGTCGAAGATGGAGAAGATTTCTACAATGCGTATGCTAAAGCCAAGGGATTTAGTATACGAAAATCCAGATTTAACACAAATAAAGAGGGAAAGGTCGTTAGTAGGCTGTGGTTGTGTTCAAGGGAGGGTCAGAGATTACCAAAATACTTTGACCGTGTTGCTGAGAAGAGTAGAGCTCCCAAGGCACTAACAAGAGTAGGTTGCAAAGCCCAATTTCGCATACGGTACGATGCGGATGCTGGTGAAGGGGGAAAGTATGTTGTGACTCACTTCGTCGCAGACCACAACCATGAATTAGTGGAACAACACTGTGTGATGTATCTGAGGTCACATCGCAGTTTAAACAGCACTGACAAAGCTCAAGCAATGGCTATGCGCAATGTCGGTGTGAAGACTAGCCAAATCATGGACTATATGGTAAATCAATCCGGGTCTTATGATAATGTTGGTTTCATAGGTACGGATCTGCACAACCATATTCAAGCCGAACGTAGAGCAGAAGTTGAGGATGGTGATGCGCAGGGTGCGTTGGTTTACCTATGTGCAAAACTTGATGTTGATGCACGTTTTTTTTACAAGTATGATGTGTGTAACGATAACAAGTTACAAAATCTGTTCTGGGCAGATTCGAAATCGCGGGCCGACTACGCAAAGTTTGGTGATGTGTTGATATTTGACTCAACTTACAGAACCAATGCATACAAGAAACCTTTTGTCATGTTGGCTGGTGTGACTAGCCACTTTAGGACCACGATATTTGCATGTGTTTTGCTAGCTAATGAGACAATTGAGACATACACATGGGTTTTGGAAACATTTATGGAGGCGATGGGCAATAAAGCACCTGTGTCCGTACTGACAGATGGGGATAATGCGATGCGAGAGGCAATCAGAAGAGTATTTCCAGACGCAAGACATCGATTATGTAATTGGCATCTTGGGAAAATGCTGTTTCAAATGTTCACATAAGTGGCTTTGCACATGCTTTCAAGCAGTGCATGGACATGGAAACGGATGAGACAAAGTTTGAGCATGGCTGGACGACAATGGTCGAAAAATTTGGACTTCAAACCAACAGTTGGGTGTTGGAAACATATGAGAAGCGTCATATGTGGGCTGAGGCATATATGCGTGGACATTTCTTTGCTGGGATGAAGAGCACTCAGCGCTCGGAGTGTATGAATGCTTATTTCAATCCCTTCCTCCAACACAAATTGAAGCTGTATGAATTTGTTAGGCACTATGATCGGGCTCTTGCAAGGATAAGGTATAACGAGGCTGGAGATGATGCTGAAACAAATAACACTTTTCCGGTATTGATTACTCCATTGCGAGATATAGAGAGACATGGAGCTGAGCTATTCACCCGAAATATATTTAGAATGTTCCGTGATAAAATCTTAGAAGAGGGGAAGTTGAATGTGAAGGACGTGTTCCCTTTGCCGGATGGTCAGAAATGCTACTATATTCATAAGTACAAAGTGAAGGACAGATCATGGATAGTAACACACAGTCCAGTGGATGCTGCAATGAGATGTTCTTGCATGAAGTTTGAGTCGTTGGGGCTACCTTGCTGCCACATGATATGTGTTATGAAAGCCGAAAATTTCACGCAAATTCCCCCAACTTGTGTGCTGCATAGATGGACAAGGGCTGCAAGCAAGGATGGCCAGCAATGGCCTCAACCCTCAATTGATAGCACTACAACACAGACGGCCCGGTATGGGATATTGAGTTCTTCCTACAACGAAATGTGTTTCTATGCCTCGCAATCAACGGAAGGTTTCAAAGAGGCTAGGGATGCATGTCTTCCGATGACGAGCCGGATGAAGGAGTTATATGAGAGGAATTTGAACGGTGGGAATGGAGACAGAGGGAAACATTCATTCCGTCGACAATTTGGAGTAGAAGATCCTGATGTTGTGAAGACAAAAGGGAACCCAGGACGGGCATCGTCCAACTGTCGAAGACCAAGAAAATGTGGGAATTGCAAATGCATTCGGCACACAAAGCGAACGTGTCCTAAGGTTCGGTTTAGACGAACAGTGGGTACTAACTCAGATGCAGATACACCCCACATAACTGACCGTGAGTACAATGCGGAGTCATCGCCCGTTCGCTGCAAAACTGGGTTGGTGGATCCAAGTACACCGCACATTAAGCAACGGCGACTATTTTTCGATGTTTCTCCTGATTCCAAGCAGCCTATGGGGCAATACGGTAGTGTTGAAGCAGCAGTGTGGAAAAATGATTCGACCACAATTGATGAGGTGAATCAGGTAATTGTATAATTTGTATGATTTACTTATTCCCTTAATTTATTAGGTAGACAGTACTAGGTATTGAAAACACATGGAAATAATGTATGTAGTTTTCATTTTGCACGGATTGCTGTACGTAACGTGTAAATAATTGGTTATGTACAATTCCAGGAAATGACACAACGTTAGTTATGTACAAGGCCACGAGTTGTAAATTTCCCATATTGTTTAGAGTGATGTTGTCATTTGTATTTGCAGTGACTTGTCATTTTGAAAACTAATTGAAGGTGAGGTGAGATATATATGGGTTGTCTGTATATTGTTGTGGGTGGGAAATTGGCTTATGTCTGTATTCCAAGATTCCTATTGCGGGTTGCTTGTTTCTGTTCCATATTTGGTTGGATCTAACTGAAGGGTTTTTTGCGGTGTGGTTTATGAACTAACGTTGTGTTTCGCTTTGTATTGATTTGTTATGACTTGTGTCGGTAAATTAGTATTATATTTCGAGCAAAATACGATTTTTGTCCAAGTGGGTTTGCAAAATTACATACCAGCACATGCATTTTGTATATAATCCAAGTGGCAGTTAATTTTGGGTGTTACTTGGAGAAAGTAACCCAACGAACTCGTTACTTTATCTCCATGCCGATTGGTATATGAATTACGAGTTACGAACAGGAGTTGTGAAATTATTTAATGTTTACTATGGAAGTATAGGTTTATTGTTAGTAAAATTATGGTGGGCCTATATCGACAGCAACGAAGCAGTAATTTTAAGTTGACAAGTTGAAGAAGAAAATCAAGCAATTGTGGTATTGGTTTAAATGCCTGAAAAGGATGAAGACTTCTTTCGATGAACTGATGGTAACAAAGTAGAAAGTAGAAAGTAGAAAGTTGTTGTGTTGTTGTGTTGTCTGTAACAAAGTAGAAAGTAGAAGGGAAAAAACTACACAGAAGTTACAATGTAGAAAGTAAGTTGTGTTGTTGTTCATGTCCTCTCTCTATGCAAACATTCTGCCCTTTATAGCTATAAAATTCCCACGACCCCATGATCTGCCAATTCTGCAACTGCTTCTGTGCAACTTCTGTAACTGCACGGTCATTTCTGTGTATTGAAACCACATAAAAGCTTCACTTGTACCTGTCGAAGTGCATATAATTGAAGTTGCCACCTGTGCCCAGATCCTTTTAGCCTTTCCTCGACAGATACAGACTCCCAATTCGTTCATGTTCCCTCTTGGAGGGTGGCCACTAAATCCATGAGCACTGCCAGTAACTGCTCCAGCGTGTAAGTCAGGTGGCATGCAAGATTCAATGTTAGTTGAATGGAGCAGCTGTTGGGAGGATGTGGGAAAAATAGGTGCAAAGAGGAATTTTTAATCTAATATCCAATCATAATTTAGCTGAAAATATGAGCGAACTTTTTTTAAAAAAAAAGTAGTTCCCATTTTTTTGATTATAAACCCGAGATGTATATTTTGTTTTTGATATAAATAAGTTGTGTATTTTCGTTACGTAAAATGTAGGACAACAATTGTGTTTAAGTCATTACAATACAGAACATTGAACATATTTTTATTAAATTACAGGGGAAATTCAATATTTGGCAGAGTGTGATGATTCATAGTCGGGCAGTAACAGTGAGTGGCCTAGTGTTGTGGTTCAGTGGCCCAGTTTGCAAGGATTGTGGTTGTGTTTAGTGGACAATATTCTGTCGATTTTTGTCTCATAATGATGAGGGACATGGCCCACAATGGTGAAAAGGAAGGTCGACAGGGAAGCGTCAACATTTGGCAGAGTGGACTTGAAGATTCGAAGTCAGGGGGCAGTTACAGTCGCAGTTATGGTGTAGACGTGTGGGATCATGCAATGCTGGGCCACAAAAACAGTATACGGATATCGAAACCAACGATCTCCGTTCTAGGCATTCCAAGTATACTAAACCTCCACTTCTATCTGTCGATCTCCCTTTTCTTGTGTTTATTTCATGGCCACCAACTGTTTGAAACTTCTGTCGACAGAGCAAGGCTCCTACTTTGTCTCATGCTTCCTCCTGAAAGTATGCCCACTAACTCATAATGATGAGGGACATGCCCCACAATGGTGAAAAGGAAGGTCGACGAGGAACAGTCAATATTTGGCAGAGGGGACTTGAAGATTCGAAGTCAGGGGGTGGCAGTTATGGTGTAGACGTATGGGATCATGCAATGATGGGCCACAAAAACAGTATACAGATATCAATACTAAACCTCCACTTCTATCTGTGGAGCTCCCTTTTCTTGTGTTTATTTCATGGCCACCAACTGTTTTAAACTTCTGCCGACAGAGCAAGGCTCCTGCTTTGTCTCATGCTTCCTCCTCAAAGTGTGCCCACTAACTCCATGACTGGTGGTAAAAACTTCCCCTATCACTTCTAGGTGACCCACATGCAGAGAGCCTACTTTCAGGTGGTGGACATTCTTGGCCACATGCCGTCGATTAAGTGGACCATCTGTCGACAGAGACTGGCAAAACTTGGTGCAAACAATAGCCCCCATGTTCAAGTTAAATATTGCGGAAGTGATTGACACCCCCTCCAATCACCACCTACACCACCACCAATTCCCCCCCTACACACACACACACGTGGGGGCTGCTGATTGGAGAAGGAAAAAAAAAAGTAGAAATTTAAAAAAGAAAAAAGAAAAAGTGGCCAATCAGAGAGAGAGGGGATCATGGGGGTCCCCCCTTGTGGGGGTCCAAGTCATATGATATTTAACTTCAACGAGGGGGCCATTGTTTGGGCCCAATAGCAAATTTCTTAATACGGGCCCAAAACAAACATAAACTAGAGCCCAATATAAGAGCTTTTAAATATACTGGCCCCATCATAAGCTATAAAAGACCCACCCTTTCAACTTCAAACCACTTTGTTTCCCTCTGATTCGAACTCCCCAGACTGTACTCCTCCTTCTCACCATTGCCGTTCAAAACCAGAGCACCACAAAACCCTAAGCCATGGCGTCGAAAAAATCTCAACCATCTCCATCTGAGGAGAACAATGAAGACCTACTCCGCTTCCCAAACCCTATCAGAGCACGTATCGCTCCTCTAAAATTTGGTGCAACCCTATTGCCCAGCACAAGCTCTGTCGCTAAGGCTACTCTAGGCCCTACCTTCGCGTCTTACTTCCCAGACGAGCTAGCTCCATACTATTCCCTTGGTAATGGTGAGAACCTTCTTCTCAACCAACCTGGACTGAAGTGGACTAACTGGAATGTCAGCAAAAACCCACTCAGAGGGTGGAGGTCACCAGACTCTGATTGGCGAAGCTGGGCCAGAAGAATTGAAGGTCATGACGCTGAAGTATGGAAGCACCAGGGCATTGGTGAAGCAATTAGATTGTCGACTAAAATTTATGACGCGGACAAGGGGCTGATTGCTGCTGCTGCATGCTTTTGGTCGCAGTCTAGTAACTCCCTACTCCTCAATTTTGGTATGATTTCCCCTACCATCTTAGATGTAGCTCACTTGACTGGTCTCCCAATCTTGGGCAATCCAATTCATGCTCTCCTTGAGCCTCCAAAAGTGACATTTACTTTAAACACTGACATGTGCTATACAGATTTTGCCAAAAAAATACCAAGGCAAGCCTGGTTCCCCTGTCGATGACAAAGAAAGAACTGCTTTTTACTTACTTTGGCTTTGTGAGTTTCTTTTTTGTGTCCCTGGGTATAAGATCACGAAAGAATACCTCCCCCTTGCCTTGTGTATGCAAGATGGCCAACTTATGGCTTTAGCCCCTTATCTTCTTGCCACCCTTTACAAGGCCCTATTTTCCTTTGTCGACAAGAAGATTTCTGGCAACTGTGGTGGCCCCTTCTGGCTCTTCCAGGCCTGGTTGTATGCCTATTTCCCTGTGGCACGACCCCTACCACCTAACACCTTGAAACCTGTTTGCTACTCCTATGCTGAGCAACTGCTCACTTATAACAGCCAACCCATCCTCACTTTCACAAATCATCTGACCATGTTTTACAACCTTCCTTCGCAGAGACCTTCCCACCTGTACATGCCATTTCAAAACTTTGAATTCTCCTCCACAAGACTTCGCTTCCTCTTCACAGACCCATATGATTTACAGAATGACCAAGTCCAAGAACAAAATGAGAGTTGGAGACACATTCTCACCTGTAGACATGTCTTGGTTGGCTGTTCCGTATCCTCCGCCAAGCTATCCAGCTGCAGTTTTGAGACATACTGTCCGAATCAATGGTCCAGGCAATTTGGTCTTTCCCAGGCTATCCCTTATCCTTATTTCCACCCAACCATCCATGAGGAGATAGGGTCCAGAATCCACTTCAAAGATCCTACACAAGCTGAATCCATTCTCACAGAGAACACCAAACTTTTCCAAGATTTTGGCCCATTCTTCTTCAAACCTGCTTCGGACTGCTCGGCTGCTTTTGACCATTGGTGGGGACTTATGTCTGCCATTATTTTCTACAAGCCACTTGAAAGCTGCCTTAACGATACTTGTCATATTCAGGGCCGCATATCCTCGCCTTCCAAGCTTAAGGCTACAGGTATCCTTCCTTCATATACTTCAGATCCCTGACTGTGTCATGCCATTTGTTTTGTTTTTTTCTCTACAACACTAACTTGTTTAACCTTTGACAGCCAAAATTGGGCCTGCTGCTGAACCATTGGTTAGGGACCAACATAAAGGCAAGGCTCCAATGGATGCAACTACTCAGACAAACACCCCTTCAGTTCCGAAATTAATGCCAGACTCTTTTGCAGCCGCGCAGACAGAAGCACAGAGAGGAACTACCACCCGTACCCCTGCCGAGACAGAGGTCACAGCGAAGAAGAGAGAAGAGCCTTCCACTGCTCCTGCTCTAAGCACAGACCTAAGTGAGTGGGATATCCCTCTCAGCCAAATGGTTGGCCAAACTACATCAAATCCTTCAGGGCAGCTCTACCAAGTAAGCCTTCACTTTACATTTTTACATCATCTCAATTTCCATTCACGCCCGACTGATCACTTACTTTTGTGCAGAGAAAAAGAAGGAGATTACTCCTTGCTGGTGCTGATGATGACGATGCTTCCACTTCTCCTCAACACATTCATCAAATTCCCAGTCCCATCAGCAATGTACCCACAGAACCCATTGTACAACCAACTCCACCACCACCTGAAGCATCGCAACAAACTTCCTTACAACCTGCTTCACACTCTTCGCCACAGCAATCTACACAATCTGCATCACAACATCGTTCCACTTCTCCTCAACACATTGTCCCTTCTGTCTCTAGCCCTCAACCATCACCATCCAACCCCTCCAATTCCCAAACTTCAAACAAAGAATCACAGAGGATTGAATTTGACATTTCAATCAACACCCAATCCTCTCCAACAGATGAGAACACAAAATCCCCTCAACCAGAAGTTCACCACAACGAAGGTAAATAGAATTACAAATGTTACTGTTTGTTTGGGGAAAAAAAACTTCTCTTTAAGTAATTGGTATTGTTCTCCAATTTACAGGGATGGACATAATACAGGACTCATCTCCACGACCAATGGGCGAGACAGAACTTGAAGGTCCTCATGACTATCCCTTGTTAGCAGTACCAGAGAAAGAGCCTCAAGGCGCTGATGCTGCCATTTCATCAGTACCAGAAACAACTCGTCCTGATGCCACAACCACAGCTGAACAAGGCCAACCGTCTGCGCACACGTTATCAGGACAGGTACTACCATTTCCAACCTCATCCTATTTACTCTTTATTACTTGCAAGCATATATTCTCACCAAACCATTAATGTTCACAGGCCATCGGTCCATCGCAGGATATTTGGGCCGAAGTTTCTATTCTTAAACAAGATCTAGACGAAATATCCCCATTGCCTCAAAGGCTGCATCTGTTTGATGCTGAAACTCAACAAACCTTAACCACCTTTATCAACCTCATTAACACCCCAGTTGAAGAAATCATTCTCCACAAACCTGATGAAACCTTGGCCTGTCTTTCTGCTGTTGTAAACCTCTCCCCTAATCCTTTCAACCCCATTCAACTAAAGCAATTGGCCAAGATCATCACGGAATGGCCAACCCTTTCAGAGATGGTTCAGACTTGCTCGAAAGATATTCAAACCAAAAAGGATTTCCTAAACGAAGCCCACACCATATCTACTTCACTCAAACTAAGCCAGCAAACCTCTGCAGGCATTCTTCAGCAACACTCAGCACTTGAACTTGAGGAAGCCAAACTCATGGCAGAACTTGCCTCTGTCCGGCAAAGAAAGGCTCATCTGCAGCAGCAACATGACCAGCTTAATGAAGAAGCAAGGATGATGCTCTCCCAAATTAGACATCGTTCTGCATCCATTCAGACAACTAAAGTTGAGTTGGACCAAGCCCAAGCCATGCTGGCAGATGCTCAATCAGAGTGGGGTGTTCTAGCCGTTCTGTTCCCCAAATCGTAGGCTAGTTTATATATGTATTCTTTTGTATTGCACACCTAGGAATGATTTGGAAAGGTAGGAATGATTGCCGTTTTAATGATAAGATTGTTGATGGGCCTGAATTGGCTGAGATGGTGAAACTGAGGGTTGCACTTTGCTGTAAGCAGAGTTATAGAGGCCTACAGTATTCAGTGGACGACATATATTGTATTGTGGATAGTATCAAAGTCTGATTGAGGGGGTGGTGTTTGGTGTTTTTTGCTGCAAGGGTGCAGGAGTTTGGTGAATTTGTGGTATGCAGGATTTTGGTCAGTCTGTGGTATTACCATATGTTCTTGGTGGCTACTTTTGCTCTGCTGTGCTTCAATGTTGCTATTTTTTGCCTTATTTTTTGGCTTGTTGCTCTGGTTTAGTTTATGGGGTCAAGCATGCTCATTTCTGGTTGCTGCTCTACTGTGCTTCAACTCTGCTCTGCTATATATGTACTCTGCTGCTGCTATATGGGATCAACGAATAGCCTTAAGTCTGCTGCTGCATATTGGCCTTTTTCCAATTGTTTGAATGATGTTTTGGTGTGCTGTATTGGAAGTCTGCTGCTGGATTGGGGAAAGTTATTGGAGGTCTGCTGCTGGCCTTGTTGTAATTGTTGGTCTGCTGCTGTAGTTATTTTCTTTTTTTGGAGGTTGAAGGATCAGGCTCAAGTCTGAATGGAGGTTGAAGGTTCACGCTGAAGTCTCAATGGCGGCTGCATGGTCTGAAGTTTGTTCATGCTGCCTTGGAGTTTCATCTGGTTGCCCTGTTATGCGGTTTTGTGAGGATGGGCTTGGAGTTACATTCTTATTGTTTTCCTTCTGTTTTTGTTTCTCTTCATTGGTCTCTCACCAACTAGGAGGTTGGACCTTTTTTAGCTCCAACCTCCTTTTTCTTGATGTAGCATTGACACCTTGTATGTGCTTTTCATGAATACAGTTTTTTGTTTTGCCGAACAAAAAAAAAATTGAATATCAATACTCTGTGTTTTTAATGGTCTGTTGTATGGTTGTTTTTATTTTTTGTGCAATTTTTCACCGTTTGTGCATTGTTATGAAGTAATCAATTCCCCTTCAAAGTGCATTATAGTCACCGCTATTTGTTTGTTCTGTGGCCTTTTTTTTGCTTTGTTTTGGACAAAATCATGGCATTGACAAAAATCGAACAAACATAATTGATGTTGTAAAAGCGAACAAACATTACTACTTTGAACTTGCATTGTTTGTTGGACAAATATCACATTGCGGTTGACAAAAATTACTATATTCATTTGGGCAAATATGACATTGCATTGTTTGTTCTGTACCCACAACATTGGAATTATGTGTATGACATTACGTACAGGCCACGATAAAAGCAAACAAACATTACTATACCTCCCCTCGTTTGTTCCAGTCCCAAACATTGGAATTATGTGTACAATCAATACGTGTGGGAAATTAGTATTATCACAGCTGCGACCTAAAAAGTTGTCACGACAAGCTGATGCAGTAATCCAGTTGTGGTTCGGCATCGAAATTACTGTCGTACTGGCAGGCCATGATAAAATCGCTGCCCTATTTGTTGTAATTGCAATCAATCACATGCAAGAATGATACTCGCCCATCTTTGTATTGTTCACATCCATAACGAAGTCAAGCAGCAACTTCCGGCGCACAGAAGGATGAAACTATGTACAGAAAGCGAATAACACAAATCAGGTACAGTTACAGCGGTAGGAAATAAACGGATTTATTTCGCAATTGGAAATCAAGCGGTACAATGTACCTTGTGTGGACCGCTGGGTATATCAGGCTGCTGCATGTACTTTATCACAAACATCCCACAGTCGAAAGTGCTACAAATGAAATGTAACATTCAGTTTCTCGTAAAATATAAGCAGGTTTGTTAAATGAGTGATTCAGGAGTGAAGTCAATGTGACGCAGGGTTTGTGGATTACTCGTCCAGCTGTTGTAATGGCCTTTGTTCTAACATGCGGACGTCAAAGGTACGCACGTCTACAGCATATTCATTTCCAAACTGTAGTTGCAGTAAGGCATGCATTGTTTGAACCTGTTGCAGAATGAGAGGGTTAGTTTATGTGAAGGATGTGACAATGTTGAAGTAGATTTGTGAAATTCAGCACGACATACCAACATATTTGCCGCGTTTAGCTTATTGGTGTGCAGTGTGGCGGATGCCAATGAGTCAAATAGGTACGCCACACGGTCTACCATATCTATTTTTAGGCACAACCAATGTACTCCTCTATAATTGAAAGGCATGTAAATCTGCACATAAACACAAGTGAAGACATTGTTTAGAGGGCATGCGAACATGTACGAACTTTCATATTTACATTGACATTCATGTAAATGGGATCGACATTCATATTACCGACGTTCATATTAAATCTACTCGCTTCAATGGGATGGACATTCATATTACCTTCTGACATGCAGCAAGCACCCCAGTATATCTGTCATGTCCAAAATATGATTTGATGATATTATCATGGTTCAGAGGTTGAGTTTTTTGATTTAGTATCAAAGTCTGCATGTTTAGTGTGTAAAGTTCAGTCAACCAAAGTTTTCTGAAAATATGTCTTCTGCAATACACAACCGACCTCAAACACTTACTTACCGACACATATACTGGAAAGTACCACGCAGTATGCCTCCCATCTTTGTGTACTTGCCGCTGTCTGTTAGTCAATTGAACCGCGACCAAGTTGATTGGCTGGAACATTGTAACAGACCAGGCAACTTGCGAAATAAGGTTTGCCATTTGTTTAAACGTAATACGAAATAACAATGTCCCTACATGGATGTCCATCATGCAAATATAGTGGAAATAACATTGTCAGATGCCACGACTTACAGTGTCGGATAGCCATGCCCCTGGTTTGAGCGTGCGCATGTCACGTCGCGTAGCACATTCGCAAGGCATTTCATGCAGATTCATAGACACGACAATGTCCCTACATTAAACGTATACATCAACCAGTAAGAAGCAACCTACAGCCTAGTAAAACTTAAACGTATCTGGCTTAACTGTACAACATAAGATTAGTTTTTTCTGTTGTACAACTATGGCAGATATTCCTGATTCTACTAGTCTCCAATCCAATGAAGATTAGTTTTAAGTTTTAAAAGAACAAAATGAAAAGACAAAGTTTTAGATATTACAACTTATGACATGTCCAATACTATTTGCTAAAATAATATGTGAAAATTGAAATGCTCATTTACAGGTCAGCAAGTTAAAAAAAAAGAAACACATGTTTTTTACAAACTGGAGCCAACAATATCCCAGAATGATCAAAATGGAAAATGTAAGCAGAGTAGAAGAAAATAGCTACGGAAAATTGCACTTCATTATAAGTTTTCAAAAAAATTTGCAAATCATGGGTAAACTTTATTAAGTTTCATATTTAAAATTATAAAGGTTTCCATGAATTTGTAAATATTTTTGTGAAAATATCAGTGGTTTGCAATTTTCCCAATAGGTAGATGTGTGCAGGATAAGACCAAAAGAAGAAAACTTCAGAGAGGAAATTTAGCCACTGATCTTTCCCTAGCCCACTGCATTAAATTCAAAGAAAATCCTACATGCGACATCGATAAACCCATCATAAACCCATCAAATCATAGAGAATGAAAAATTAAAGAACTGATACCTACAAGAATCAAATAAACATAGCACGACACATGAAAATTGTGGAAATCAAACTTATTTCACAAATACTATGGAACAGGTTAATTGCGAGTACTAAACTCATTCGTACCTTTCATTTTTTCTGTCGTCAAGTACAGAGTCAACAACTTCGTGTTCGGCCGCTGATAAAACCTCTATGCTCTCCAGTGTCATCAAGTCCTATCAATATAAACAATCAAGTAACATCAACGCCTATTAATATAAACAATTAACTAACTCACCACTGTTCAGAAATTTAATTTGCAAAGTACATAACACATCCTTATGCATCTAAAATTGGTGAAGCGATGTCTAACCCGTGAACGGAACCGCTTGTCCAACCTGTGCAGTTTGGACAGGACTTTGTCCGAAATCTGCAACACAAGTGTACAACATTTGTTACTGCAAACTTGCACTAGAATCACAAATATTAAAATACAACACAAATAATGGTTCAATTATGATCAGTAATGCTGTCGGCATCAATTAGTAATGAAACATACGAAAAGTGAAGTGATGTGGCGACTTGGGAATTTTTCGGCAGTAAGTCGAGTACTCATTTTGCTATCGCTGCACGAATGCATATCCCCTACGTCTGTCGCTTCAACACCTCTTCCTCTTCCTCTTCCTCTTCCTCTTCCCTTTCGTGTGCCTGTTACAATTTGTCCCGCTCCCAATGTTTGGGCAACCTTACCAGCAGAAGGATGCACATTGTCTGCTTCTCCTCGCATTGGTGGCAACGTTTTCAAATCATCAAAGGCAGATAAACTCTGTTGTGCAACGTTCTTGATGGCCAGAAACTGAACCGAAAGAGATTTGCTTTCTTCGCTTGTGTATGTTTCCTCCAACGCAAGGCCACGGTTGTTGTGCATGTCCCCAACTTCTTGGACGGTACGCAACTGTCCATCGTGCATATCAATTATCTCATTCGACAACATTCCATTCACATAATTGTCCTCCCAATCCACCCCCTGTAAATCTTGAACATTACCCTCATTTGGGCTACCATAATAATTTGGGAAGACCACGCCGCCATCATGCAACTCGACTCCCAGGGTAGGGTCAAAACCCTTTTCCTCTGCGCGAGGCAATTGTGCTGTTTCCAATAAACCTGCCAGCACTTGCTGCATCATTTGCTTCATTTCAGCAATATGCGTTTGTTCATTAAACGGTTGTTTGCAATACAATATAGCTGCAACCAGTTCGTTCAGCATTCCTTTCAGTTCAGCAATGCTGGAGGATATGTTAATGTTACAATTTCTTTCATTCGACTCCATCTAATCACACAAACACATACATTAACTTACTACCATATTTCATCTCCAAGTAACCTCTGTGAACTGTGCGAAGCATGTGTACTGATTGCTTTTGCTTACCTTTGCATTGTCAACAGCTTCCTTCCCTCGAAAATTGAGCAACATGTCCCTTATTTCCGCATTGCTGTGAAGCACTTGCTTCATGGTTTCCTTGAGTTCACCAATGTCGGTCTCAACCTTGCTCAAACGAACATCATCAATCCGTGGTTTCTGTTTGTTATTGACATGGTGTGTGTCAATTGCGTCATCAATGTCGTTGATTTCTGCTTTTGTTGGAGGAAACTCCACCTGACATAGTTGTCAAATCGGGATTCAAATCATAAATGAAAATGGTAATGCACTGAATCGTTAATCGATCTCAACTGTGAATCGTAAAGTTTCGGTCTGCTTTCTTAAGTTGCACACAACGTATGTGTACACACTTTACATATTAAATATATCTAATAAAAATTAATTACTCCATTTGTGTGAAATGAAAAAAATTTTTTGTTGTAAATGATGCTCATCTGGTGTGGATAAAAACTTCAGTCGATCCCATGTTTACCACTTTACCTTTTCCCAATTACATAAACAAAGAGAAATTTTCAATTACGAACTAACAATAACTGAACGACAATGTTTTGACCTTTTTACAAGGTTAAAAAACCAAAATCTTGAAGCTTTTCCAAAAATCTGACTTCAGGGCTTAACCAAAATTCATTTCATAACGGAAGTAGTACATAAAATTGAATTTGTAAGGCTACAACATCGTCCACATGGGAACTTAATGTTTTCGCCCCAAAAGTTCGAGTATTTCAGAGTAAATAGGGAGGGACAAACTGAAAATATGACATACGCTAAGGAATGGGTCACTGTTTGTCACTGCTTGTCACCTAGTCATAGGAACACAAATTCTGTCTGTCACCGTTATCCATAAAACAGGTGGGGCAATGCTGTCAAATGTGCAGAACGAATGGGTTGATTACCTTATGTTGCTGCAACATTTGCTTCCTTCCCATACGTCGCCTCGTCTCCCGTATTTCGGCATCACCCCAATCATTTAGCCGAGGGATGGAGCGTGTAGTAGCCGACGTACTCTTACAGGGAGGGGCAAAACGATCCAAGTAAAATAGCTGCATTATAAGGGGGAAAACATATTTACTATACACTTTCGAGCAAAATAATCCGTATTCGTTAACAATGCATACAACTTACAACACAATCATATGTATGTGTTTATGTGTCTCGATGGCAGAATTCCCATGCAGCTTTCCGATTAAAAAGATAAGCTTTTCGTGGTTAAAAAAAATGTGGCCCGTACAGGTATATTTGTCATGCTGTTCAATAACAGGTAAGTTTGTAGTTCGCAACGACTGCCATTTTATTGAACCATATGCACAGCAATGGATGAAATATGTAATCGGCATGGTACAAACAAACAACGGTCGATTACGTTACCATTAGAAGGAAAACACATCCAGTTGCCTCGCGCTGAACTTTCATCTTATACTTCCGAACACCTTTGACAAGGAATTGCAGTGTCACCTTTGCCCAATTACATGCCCCCATACCGGTCACGTCCTTCACGGCATGAACGAACGACAGGCTCAAGCCGGTCATTGTGGTAGGACACAACATGGCCCCCAACACGTACAGCGCAAACTTCCGCCGAAACTCGTCATCCGCACCATCACTCTCAGTCAGATAAACTCTCAACTGGTTCAAAGGAATGATTCCCTTAACAGCTCCAACCTCTTCGTAGATATTGGGATATGCATCTATTGAACCAGTGAACTGCACGTCATTGCCTTCTGACCGTATACCCAATAAGACATGCACTTCCTCACAGGTGAGCCTCAGGTGACAGCCATGAACAGTCAACGAACACGTGTCGGGATCGAAGTTCTGTACCAACCATTGGCACATGTTGTGATCTATACGGGTACACTTTAACCCGAGGAGGCCACCGAACCCAATATCAATGACTGCCTGCTTTTGTGCTTCGTTACAGCGGTTCACGATATCAACAATTGCCTTCAATGATATGCGGACTTGCATTTTACTCTGCAATGTTATTAACATGAACATTAATACAAAAAATTAACCAACATTGTGTCGATAGCAGGTCCTCCCCAAATGCAGTTACGAAAACACTAAGCACGTAAGTACCTTTGCAGATTTCTTTGCAACTTCTTCGCCCAGTTCCTTGGCACTTGCCTTAGCCATGTCCTGAAACCTCTTCTTCTCATCACAGGGGAGTTCCTTCCACCTTTCCCCAATATCCTTTTGGCTCTGTAAGTGTTACACCAACGTGACGCACATACAGGACAAATAGGAGCTATAAGTCCAAAATAATTGTCACCAAAAGTTGTATCACTCGCAATGTGTGCACATTTTCTGGTATTTACATATGTTTCCACATACAAATTACTATTTCGCACACAGTTGAAATAAGAACGGACATGGAATTTTACAAATAATCGGAGTTTATAAGAACATGCAATATGGCGTCTATGACTGCTGGAAATCGCTGAATGCGACACAATAGAAGCACATGACTGGTGTGCGCATGGAATAGAAGTCCATACTTTGCTATCACAGCAGTCACGTGTTTCCATCACGGTACTCTACTTACTACATGTCTGCACACTAACCATATTCGGTCCGGGGTTGTCTGCTTCTCGTCTTTCCTTGAATTGTTGCTGGCTGCAACCATTGTCAATTTCGGCATAAGTATATGTTAGATATGGATGGATATATATACATATATATACACAAATCGCAAGCATTGACATTTAGGGACCAATTTTTGACACAAACAAATTTTGTCCCAACTACATAATAATGCATCCGTAATGTCCAATTTTGGTTGCTAAAAATATAAGAGTAATATTAGAGATCATGACAATAATATCATGAAATGTATCATGAAAATTTTTTATCATTTGATTAGCATTGATTAGTGTATGGTATTTTATTGTGTGTATAATCCAAAGGTGGAGAATCTTTCATGATCATATTCATGATATTATTTTCATGATTCCTAGCATTACTCAAAATATAATAACCACATCATTTCTGCAACAACAATTATAAATGGTCCAAATTATTTTGGCCCTTACTTTTGGTCTCTAAAATCTTAATTTCTTGTGAGTACAAACAGAAATGTGCACAGGCGCAAGTTATGAGTTGAAAATATGTAATGCAGAATTGTGCAAAAATACTGTCACACGTTTCTGACGAGAGGGATTCGTACTGTGAGCCACTTTGAAGGACACGGATCGAACCTGTAAAAAATAAATGGTCCAACTGGCCGCTTTCGACGAGGGGGCTCGGTAATGTCAACCCTTTCGATTCGTGAACCTTTGCCACTTGCCTTCAATGTGTTCCTTTGCCTGTAACAAATATCAGCGTAAATGAAATTTTGTTCAAGGCCAAATTACATCGGTGGTATGTACGTTTTGTGCATTCTATCATCTTCGTCGGTTAACTTTAAAGTTAGTCAATCTTGCCTTGCCATTTAAAAAGTTGTGCCATTTTCGTGAAAATGGTAACGTCGTTTTCCGTTGTCACCGAAAATTATGAACTGAAGTGGTTTAGTATAACTCAGTGAATTATGGATTTCACAAATTCTCTCCGCAGAATACGCAACATGTGCCCTATGTACACATATTCTGGTAACAAATCGACACAGTTTTAATTCATTACACGCAATTCATGGTGCAATTTGAGGCTATCGCAAATGTGTCAAACTCAAATCGCACAACCTCATGATGGCAGTACATAACGGCACAATATGCCATACACGAACAGACCGTGGTATTTAGTAGGTACAGGAAACATAACCTTGCAAACCTAACCGTATGAAATACTGAACGACATAAACTCACAGTTGCTTCGCATTGTCTGACATGTCGCCCACATCCAATTACGATATTTCCTGCAAAGAATTTAATGCAATATTCATAAGGATGCAGAAAGAACGTTACTCCGAAATTGTAACAAAACGAATTTGACTGTCAACAACTTACAATCAACGGACCATTGAGTCGTACGTACATTGTACGAGTGGTACTTTTCGTGTATTTTCAAGTACGATATGTTGTGGTTAATTTATGCAGATATGGCATGCCACTGTTTTACGAAAATTAATTGCCCATATGTTGTACTCGTTTTATAGTATTTACGACTTGAAGCCAGAATCAACAACCAATGCGCACACTTGGAACAGGGCCACATTGGACATTCAACCCAACAGCACCCATACGCAACTTACCTTCATGTAGAGAAATAAAAAACCGACTGCACTGCTGAACGAAGACCGTTTGTCACTATGGAACTCGTCAATGGCAATATCAGTTTGTCACCCGTGTAGTTTGTATACCTAATCGTATGTCTGGTTTCAATGACCTAAGGAGGAACAGTTTATTAGTTGAGAAATGGTAATGTCGTGCGAGTGGAACACAGTAGGTCATAATAATAATGTGCTCCGAAATAAAAAATAGACGGACTCACACATGCCCGAGAAAATGGTGACTGTTACCGTCGGCGACCTGGCGCAGTCGAAATGGAGAGACAGAGAGAGAGTGTGTTACTGGAGGTGGACATCAAAACCGAAATGGAGAGAGAAGGAGGGACACCAAATGTGGGAAATGGAAATGAGTTGGTGAGATTAGAAAGGCTACGGCATATGGGTCATCATGAAAAGTACTGCATCTGTGGGAAGCGCTGTCTGGCAACTTTGGTTTTTGTTCCAAATTTGGGAGGGAAGCGGAAACGTACGTGACACTACATAAGGCGAAGTTGGCAAGTTGGGAAAAAAAACCAAAAAGTCAAACAGTTAGTATTACTATTCACAAAAAGTCAAAAATTACGGCAACACAACTCTGAATTATAATTTTCCCTTACACATTAATTTATACAATTTTGTAATACACATTTTTTCATGAAAGTCAAAAAGTTAACCCAAACATCTATATTTTTTTCCTCATTTTTTTCGTCCACAAAGACAAAAATTGCATTTTTTTAGTCCAATTTTTTTTCCTCACTTTTTAAATAAAAATAATTGTTCTTTTTTACTTTTTGTGAAATATGGGTTCCGTTTGCGTTGGGGGTTGAAAGGATGTGTGTGAGAGGTGATATGACTTAAAATAATGTGATTGAAGTCAAATTACTGAGTTTTTGACTTTTGGCTTTTTGTAAACATGCCAAACCAGCCCTACAAGGTGGTTACGAAGTTGCTATTTTTATGTTATTTAAGTATTTTCTTATTTTTTAAATTAAATTTTTTGTGTTTTCAAAGTAATAGATTTTGTTGTACTTGGATATGATGTTTGTGATAGGAAATTTGCGCTGATTATATGTTTGACGTGCCAATTTATGTTACTATTAATTATTTTTGCTGATTTTTTTTGTTTTTGTTTATTTTTCAGAAACGAGGCGTAGCGTAAGGTAGGGGAATGCGAAGTTAAATTTTCGGCCTAGAAATTAAAATTAAAATTTCGTACAGGCCGATGAATAAAAGTTCGTCAAGGGTAAAATTTCGAACCGACTGGTCAACGGACAATGTATCGCGCGACTAACAGTCGCGCGGATGACAATCCCCGTTTATGCAGGGCGCACAAACAGGGCAAACTGTGTGACTGATGATGCAATGGATGGTGTAACGCCCTCAAAATAATACATAAATCCCATTATATTAGACATGCAATGGTATAAAGAAATCAACAGCTTTTCATTCATCAAAGTAATTCTTACAACAGTATTACATGTTAACAACAAAAGCAAGTGCCCTATAGGCTTACAGCTTTCCAAGTTCACACTTGGTTTCACAAAAGAAGAGTGCTAACTCTATACAAAATAAGCCCGTGGCTTGATGTACATGTAATACAACAAAATAATCAAAAACTAAGAGTCTTCAACTCCCACATCCATCCAAGCTATGTCCCTGGAGGTGGCATGCTACCCGTACCTGAAAATGGTGTCCCATATAGGGTGAGCCAACGCCCAGTACAGATATGCTAAACACAATATGAGCAATAACTAAGACATCAGCAGTTCATACATGTTCGATTACCATAAACCAATCCGTGACACATTTCCGTTACATGACCACAATATTCATATCTCATTTCATTTTCCGTTTCTCATCATTTTCTAAATTTGACATCGACGGCTCAGAACCTGGCCAACCACTTATAAGGGATAGTGACTCATGTTAGACGCTTCCCGTTTTACAATAGATAAACATACTAGTTGTATCAACATCTGAACAGATAAGCATACAAGCTGTTTCCACATTTCAACAGATAAGCATATTAGCTATATCAACACTTCCAAAGATAAGCATATGAGCTGTATCAACACTTCCATAGATAAGCATATTGCCTATATCAACACATTAACTGACAAGCATACGAGCTGTATCAGTGGAGTCCATCCCCTATCTCCTCCCAATCAACATCCGGTTTAGAGGTCCATCCCCTATCTTCCCCCTAAACCGTGGAGTACATCCCCTATCTCCTCCCACACACACACTGTACATACATATAGGTGATATACACAATCAATCAATACATAACGTTAATGTATTCTATCAGCCGTCATACTCGATGACGTAACCAATCGATTAGTTTTAGTTTGGCTAATCATCATGCATCCGACGCTCGAGCGGCCAATCCCCCGTTCGAGCGTCGGATGCACACTCCCAGCACATTTGCAGACAGGTTTCCCGCTCGAGCGCTCAACTCCCCGCTCGAGCGACACACACAAACTCCCGCTCGAGCGGCCAATCCCCCGCTCGAGCGTCCAACACTACACAGGAAATACTGGATGGGTGTATTCCCCGCTCGAGCGCCCAAATCTCGGCTCGAGCGGACAAGCCAAAATCTGGGCAACTAGACTTGGTTCCTAAGCTCAACCAACCAGTTCCAAATTTAGGATAACAGGGAAGTACAGTAAGTACATTACACAGGATCAAAGGGGCGAAACCAACAAATCTATATAACAAATCGAGGGAATCATAATCCCAACGTATTATGAATACACAAATATTGTGCATTGCATTGGATAGTGTTGTTCGGCCCGTGGGGGCAATCAGGGGACCATTTTGAGAATCTGAATCAGTAAATGTGTACAGTTCGTCGCATACTGCATACCTATGGAAAATCACGTTGACCGAATATCGAGAGCTATCTGATCGGAGTAGTTTTCTTTCAACTGTTAACTATAACACCATCCCATACTTTCTGATATCCGATCAAATTGATTTTTTACAGGTATGATATACTGAATAAATCATAAAATATGAACGGTTCAGATTATCAAGATTGGGCCTAAAAGTAGGCCCAATCTCTCTGCAAGGACGGCCGCAAGGAGGGGCTTGCAAGGAGAGGATCCTCGTACGAGGAAAGGGGGTCCCAATCTTTCTTCATACAGTATTTTGTTAGTGATTTTTTGGGTTATGGACTAAAAATTAAAATAAACATTGTTTGGTTTGTTTTGGGGAGAGTTGTTTTTTATAAAAATTTTGGGGAGAGAGTTTAGAATTTTCTTTGGTTTGTTTGGTTGTGTATTTTGGGAGAGTTGTTTTTTTGGGAGTTTGGGATGATTTGATATTTTGGGAGAATTTGAGTAGATGTGTGTGAGAGAAAAAATGATTGGGAAGGAGAGAGGAGAGAGAAAAAGTGATTAATTGATGCGTAAGAGAGAGAAAGTGATTTTGAAATGTTTTTCAGAAAAACGCAAACCAAACAATTTTTTAGAAATTTTTTTCTTCAAAACTCGTCTCCCAAATGCAAACCAAACAAAAATTTTCGTTTTCCCGCTCTGCTATACAGGTTATACAGAGTATACACCTCAATCTGATTCTGCTTCGCGAGCCATAGCTTGACCGCGACCACCATCGGCTGTAGAGAAGGAATTTGTTGACGATAACGTGGGCTTTCAGGCCATAGATGAACCAGGTTCATCCTCCAAACGCTGAAATCAAGAAGTTATGGTTGTGATTCACAAAATAGATTTGAAATTTGGAAATTAGGGCTTCCAAAATTACTCATTGAAAAATAGGGCTTCCAAAATTACGGCTTCCAAAATTAGGGCTTTGAAAATTACTGTTATGCAGATAGATAAATGGTATGCTTGAAAAATGTGGCACATATTGTGACGAACATTTATGCATGTTAAAGTATACATTTTCCAGAACGTAGTATGAATACGCAGAAATTGATCCAACATAAAATGAAAGGATCACATCTTTGCAGAACATAGTATGATTATGCAGATTGATAATTAGTTGAATGAATGCATATAGTTGTGTAATTTTCAATGTGTGATTGATAATGTGATTTTGCTGAATTTGTTGTGAATCACGCATGAATTGTTGTAATGAACTGCTATCAACTAATGTGTTAGCTGCGTGACTTGAATTAACTATTATCAACATTGATAACTATTATCAAACTGAACTTAAATTTTCATAACTATTACTGAGTTGTTGATAAGTATTTCAGTGTGGTTTGTTCAAAATCACATGTGTCATTTGTTCATAACTATTTCAGTTTGATAACTACTGAATCACAGTCTCCAACAATCTGCCCATAATCATTTCACGTCAGTATGATTTGTTGATAATAGTTGCTTAACATGTGTGATCGATAATTTACTTCACATTGAACTGATATGTTTGTAAAACTGCCATGTGTGTAACATGTGTGTAATTAATCACAGATGCTATGTTTGAAACTGCTGTATTTGTTCAGTTTCAAAATGCTATGTGTGTACATTGAGCTGCGATGTTTGTTCAAATGCTATTACCAGTTTAGTCTGTGTAACCTCTGTGCAAATGCTATTAAACATGGCAGTTTGAACAAATAGATGTTTTCAGTAAAGACACACTCTCTCCCTCAAATTAAACTAGACCTGCTATTAACCCCATCAAACAGAAGCATAGCAGAGCATTACAACTTTGTCATGTATGCAGATTTAAAACATGGCTTCTTCTTCTAACATTAGCAACATAAGAATACAAACGAGGCTATGCAATTGGGGAAGAACCGCTGCCATACGTATTGTCAGAACAATGAGAATGGAAATGAAGGGCGTTTGTTCTTTGTTTGCCCATAAAAATATGTAAGTATGTATTGGAAATTTTAATCCTTTAGTAGTGACAGTAATATTTGTCGTATTCAACTAACTGATTGTCATGCATTGTAGAGTACCACTCCCACTCCCCATTGCAATTACTTCAAGTTCGTGGCTGAAGATGATGAAGACGTTACGTCCAGAATCCCTTCCAACACTAGAGCTGGTGATGCTTTAACAGTAGAACACTTCAACGATGTAAGGACGAGGCTTCATGACTTTGGAAATGACCATGGTCGAAGGCTTGAAAGGATAGAACATATTATCAAAGCGATGGTGTATTTCATTGTATTTTCTATCATTTTGTACTTGATCATGTAACTTTTGTACTTCTTTGTATTTTGGGAAATTGAATGGAAGTTTGTACCAGTTTTTGTTGTATTGTACTTCATGATGTAAGTAATGTTTATGGAATGAATTTTATTATGATGTAACTTATGTAACTTACTTAATAGCTTTGTGGAATGAATTTTATTATAGAATGAATGTACGGAATGAATTTTATAAGTTATTATGATGTAACTTATAATGTTATTCTGTAATGAATTTTGGGAAACGTTGGTGTCATTGTAAGAGCTTTGTGGATGCTATTTGGCAGATCTGCGGACGAATTTTGTGGATGGTATGTGGATTCATTTTTGTGGATGCTATGTGGATGAATTTTGTGGATGCTTTGTGGATGACTGAATTTTGTGGGTGCATTGTCACTTATCTGTGGCCTGTTATCTGTTGCAGGTTCTCTTATCTGGGTGCATGAATTTTGGTTGTAATGAACAACTTCTGTTATCTGTTGCAGGTTTGTTTGTAATTAACAGATTTGGCAAATCTGTTATCTGTCAACTAGTATCTGTTTGTCAGTTTTCTGTGGGCTCAACTATTATCTGTTAGCAAGTTGAAAGCAGATATAGAATGCGTCGTACATTTCTTCACCATCGTGCTGACTTCTTCATTAATGAATATCAATACTCTGGTTCTGCATGGTCTATTGTATAATTTTTTGTTTGAAGGGTAGCTGATTAGTTCATAACAATGCACAATGGGAGACAAATTGCTAATGCACAGGTTGACCCCATGGGGTATGCTTCCACACAACGGTTGTGTTTGAAAAAATAAAACATTATGTGGCCATATTGATGTTAGAGTGTATGACACCGTTGGCTGGCTGTGCACAATTTTTGTTTACAATTACAGGTTGTGATTCCAGTCAATGATTCCGACACTTAAACCTTATTGTCCATATTGAACGATTCACAAACATGAAGTAATCAACAAAACATATGTTAATGATAGTTTTTGATATCGGTCATTGACATTACAAAAAAATTACCTTGTCATCGTACCAACAAAAATCATAAGACAGGTTTTAGTCGAGGACGGTGACCCAAAAAAATACCTTCAACAAAGTGGACATGATGAAGACATTAACGCATGCACCGTTGCAATGGTTAGCAGAGTATGACGGTCTATTAGTTTGTAAGTCGTTTATTTTCGCTCGACGATGCCAGCTTACAAGACTACGCTTACTATGTCATACACATGTCCAGGTCTGCTAATCCTCGCTCAAATCAACAACCTCGGAGTCTGAGTAATCTGAAAGGTCAGGGTCCGACACCAGTGCAGGATCCTCCATTATAGCCTTGATCGCAGATGCCGGGTTCGATCCATGTATCTTCGACTCTGCCTTTGCGTCCTCTATCCGTGAGTTCCTAATGAGTCGACGAGTCATCTGATCAACCTCACTTTGCAAACGATGCCTAACTTGGGAGTCGCTGACATGAGGGAATTGCCGCTGCATTTCAACCGACCGGGCTTTTGTGACCTTCAGAAAAGCACATCGACAGTGGTGTTCACACTGAACTCGTTTGGCAAACAGTGAAACTAGAATTCCAAAATACTTCCCCAAGCAAGCATCTTGTATTGGGGTGCAGTTGTAATCCCGTAGAGGTTCAAAACTCCACAGTGGGAACCCTGTTTCAAAAAAACGTCGATCACCGAAGGAATCGATATACCCACCTGCATAATCCAATTCTGGTGACTTCGGTCGGGAGCTGTCAGCCGTTGCAAGTGATTGTCCACGACCGCGTTTACCGTGGTGTGCATCCATAGGTGTGAAGGTTCTTGATTGAGTCCAACTTTGTTTTCACAGGTTCACGAAGAATACATGCACGCAAAAACAAACCCAAATGCAAAGGAAACAACACTGGTTGCAAACTTTTTTGTGGTTGGTTGTAAATGTTAAATTACCTTAAACCCGTAGTCATTAATACGTTGGTGGTAGGTTTAAAGATGTGAACACACTTATTGTTGTTTGGTGGCAACACCTACTCCAAATTGCGTAAAAGCAACTTACTGACTGCGGGTATTTCATTTAATAGGTTGGGTGCAGTTGGAAAGGCATATGTATCTGATAAGAGCAATTTTGCTAACCTTTATGGATGAGTAGACATGTAATTGGGTTGGGGCACAAATACAAATGAGGAATGTGAATGTATGATGAACTGTGGGTGTGGAAATCAATGACAGTGGGATAGTACTGATGGAAGGTGCAATGCATGTGTGTTGGAAATGCCAAATAATGGACGATCAGGGGCACTGAACGGATGACTTGGTGCATGCAAGAAGGAACGAATTTTTGCAAGATGAATTCGGCCAGTTTGAGAAATTAATACAATGTATGTCACAATGCATGAGGTCTTCTACAAACATACAAGTCATGTACCATATATTACAAATACTTACAGCATAGTATTGTGTAATATTATGAATCTGTACATTCCTTTAAAAAAGTAGTCAGTAAAATAAACCATACACATATTCCTACAAAATGTCTGATTCGAACAAGATTGAAGCTATTGTTGAAGCTCATGTTACTCCTGTATTCGAGCAATTGCAAGCTATCTACGAAAGGCTGAATGAAGTGGACACACGGTTGTCAAGTTTGGAGCGGCAAGTCGGCGCTATCAAGCAGAACGTTGATTGGCTGACCGATGAGAAATTGGCGGCGGATGAAGCGAAGTCTGATAAGACAATGGATGAGGACAGTCAATTAGATAGTACGGACAACTCTTCAGAAGACGCTGCTGATGATGCAGCAGATATGTAGATTTGATTTCTTTCTTTTTTAACCTTCCCTGTAAGCCATGAAAGTTTTGTTTTGGCTGGAGTCATATGTGCTAATGGGCTAATATATAACCTACCTACGAAGAGTGTTGAGTTTTCATTCATAATGTGGTTTCTTTCATTTTTGAAAATTAATTTTCCCTTTTTCGTAATTAAATTATAAATTAACTTCGGCAACAAAAGCAGCCGTAAATTATATACAGTTACAGTCGCATTCATCCGAACAAGAAACATGCGTAAAGAAAATAGTACTAAGTCAGCAGCCACATCGACATGTTTGCTCCATGTTTACATTTGACTTGCACTTTGCAGTTAGTCCATATTTACATCGTCCAGCAAAAACAATACTGGGGAGCCATAAATAACATCCATATTGAAATCAAACAATAAAAAATTAGTTAAGTCCTATTGCCACCCAAATTACTAGCGTACTGGCAGCCCAATCCCATCACTGGCCTAGCTTGTGGCATTGCTCATATGAAGGCACTCCCGGTACTCTGCGATCTTTGCATTATTGACATCCATAACGATGTCAACCAACAACTTATGACGCACACAGGGAGCGAACTTTGTACAAAAAGATCATAAGACAAATCAGTTAAAATTGCAGGACATACAAGGAAGGATTTGATTGACAAATGGAAATTAAGCGGTAGAATGTACCTTGTGTGGACCGGGGCTTAAATCAAGTTGCTGCATGAATTTGATGACGAATATCCCACAGTTAAACGTGCTACAAAAATAATTTCACATTAAAGTTGTCGTCAATACTTAATAGGTTCGTTAAGTCAGTCATGCAGCATAGACATTAATGTGAGGGAGGGATTGTGGATTACTCGTCCAGTTGTTGTACTAGCCTCTCATCTAACATGCAGAGGTGAAAGCTATGCACGTCTGTAACATAATCATTTCGAAAGTGTAATTGCAGCAAGTCGTGCATAGTTTGAACCTGTTCCACAAGGTTGAAGTTGGTTTACGTAAAGGATGTTCAAGTTTTTTGTAGTGTTCAGAAATGCACGAGAGGACATACCAAAATTTTAGCCGCATTTAGCTTCCTTTTGTTCGGTCGGTTGGATGGGACCGAGTCGAATAGGTAGGCTACACGGTCCACCATATCAATTTTAACGCACAACCAATGCACTCCTCTGTAATTGAAAGGCATGTAAATCTACACGTAAACACAACGGCAGACCTTGTTTAGAGGCCATGTAAACATGTAATGCCTTTCATATTTTCGTTTTAATATAACGGGATGAACATTGATATTACCCTCTGGCATGCATCAATCGCAGCAGTGTATCTGTCATGTCTGAAAAATGATGTGACGATATGTTCATGGTGCAGAGGTTGCATATCTTTATTTAGAATCAAAGTCTGCATGTGTAATGCATAAAGGTCATTGACGGAAACATTTGTCAAAATATGTCATACACAATACACAACGTAGCTTCAAACACTTACTTACCGACAGATATACGGGAAAGAACCAATCAGTGTGCCTCCCGTCATTGTGTAAATCCCTCTGTCGATTAGTCAATTGCACCACCACCAAGTTGATTGGTTGGAACATTGTATGCAAGACACAAGGCAAGTTGATTAGAAAGGTTTCTGAGTTCAGGGGTACTGAAAAACGCAGATTCATATTTGTGCAGCCAACACTTACAGTGTCGGATAGCCAGGACCCTGGTTTGAGCGTGCGCATGTCACGCCGGGTGGCAACTTCACATGGTCGTCCATGAAGATTCATGGAAACAACAATGTCCCTACAAGCAAAAAATGATCCTTAGAACGATAGTTATTTCACAGTGGACTGTCATTTAAAATTTGCAAGTAGTAAATGAAATAATACATTTCATTTTTGCTATCGTCAAATACATAGTTAAGAAGTTTTTGTTCCTCCGCCGATAACAACCCTTCGTTGTCCAACATCGTGAACGAGTCCTACAAAAATAAACAGCCAACTAACAGTACACATTTCATAAAAAAATTGAAGCTTACATTACAAGGTCGGTAGTCATAAAAAACAACGTGAAATGATGTAAAAACTGTGAGCCTCAGAGTTTTCCCAACTTGTGATGTTTGGTGCGGAGTTTGTTAGAAATGTGTACTAACATATGGCAGCAGTCATAACTGCAAACATGCAATTCTTTGACAACTAGTACAATACAACACAGATGATTGTAAAATTAGCACAACATTATTGATGTGGGCATGAATTGGGTATTCAGAACTTGTGGGGCATGAAAGGCAGTATTTGTACCTTGTTCACATTGTCCACACCATCAACATCCACAGGTGAACTGATGTCGTCAACTCCACTATTTGTTTTGCTATCGATGCACAATTGCATATCCTCCACCTCAGTGGCTTGAACTCCACTTCCGCGCTTTTTTCCTTTTCCTTTTCCTTTTCGTCTTCCCTTTGCATTTCCTGTAACGATTCCAGTTGCTCCCAATGGTTTGCCAAGCTTAGTAGGAGAAGTATGCACATCGCACGCCACGTTCTTCACGCCCACTGACTGAAGGTCATGAGTGTATTTATCTTCAGTTTCATATGTTTCCCCTGACCGAAGGCCTCCCTTCTTGTTGTTATCCCCACCTTCTTCAATGTTCAGCTTGTGCCCATCATGCAAATGACTTTTGTCCCTTGCCAAGGTTCCCTTCAAAATCTGTTGTTGGTGATCCACCCCTTGTACATCTGAAATATTACACTTCATTGGGTTAACTTCGTCAGATGGTTTGACCACGCCATCGTCATGCGCCTCGACTCCAAGAGCAGGGTCCACACCCTGTTGGGCCACGCCTGCCGGTTGCGGTGTAGAGAATATACCTTCGATGAGGTAGTGTAGCATTTGCTTCAGTTCACGTAAATTGGTTTGTTCAGTAAACGGTTCGTTGCAGCCCGAACTGAAACGTTGAAGCAGTTGCTTCAGCATTTCCTTCAGTTGAGCAACATTGGAGGAGAGGTTAATGATACACACATCATTGCCTTCCACCTAATCATACATACACATTCGTGAACTTAGTCTTATAAACCATCTTCAAATGATGTGGCTCAACTGTGTGAAAATTGCGTAATGCTTGGATGGATTACCTTGTCATTGCCAACAACTTGCTTGGCTTCGAAATGTTGCAACATCTCCATTAAATCTGTTTGGTTGTGGAGAACTTGCTTCATCATTTCCTTCACTTCGCGAATGTCGGACTCCAAATTGCTCATACGGACTTCATTGTACTGTCCTTTTTGTTGGTTCTCGACATGGCATGCATCCATGTCAGCATCATCCGCGTTACTGGAATCAAACTCCACCTAATCATAGAAACGCATAAATGAAGTCTGACATTGTATGTTGAAGACAAGTGGGTCGATGGTGTGAAATGTGCACAGTGGTAGGAGTGCTTACTGCAATTGTTGGGAATTTGTGCTTCCTTCTCATACATCGCAGCGTCTCCCGTATTTGGGTATCACCCCAATCATGAAGCCGAGGTGTGGACCGCGTCGTAGCCGAGGTCAGACAAACACAATCAAGGTACAACAGCTGTGGACATTAAGGGGCACACCATAATTAAGTTGTTTTTCCCAGAAAAATGAACTATATTCAGTAACAATGACATTCATTATTCTCAATTTTGCAGCGGAACGTACATAGAATACCGATTTTGTTGAGGATGCTGTCAACTTTATAGGCACATATCATGCAATGTTTTTTGGGGAAAAAAATGTACAGCACACCAACGACTTTATTGATGAAACCAAGGAAAAAAAATTATGTTCATGTTCCCCTCTTCGCAACCTAGTTTTAATTGGTTCCTCCATTGAGGTTCGGCATACTTTTTGCCCTGTACTCGTTGTTCTTAAATTCATGACGGTACTGGCAGAAAATATATTTCTGCGAGTACCATACTTGGTCAGGAAGAGTGTTGTTTGTCGTACTCACAAAGCAGGTACCATTGTATGTCCCAATGAAGGCCAATTTGTTGAACCATGACAGAACAATGCATGAAACACATGAAGGGGGGAATGGAAAAAAAATCAAGTTATTGGCATACCATTAGCAGGAAAACACATCCAGTTGCACTGCGATGACCTTTATACTTGCGAACACCGTTGTGAAGGAATTGCAGTGTCAACTTTGCCCAATTACAAGCTCGCATATGATTCACGTCCTTCACAACATGAATGAACGATGGATTCAAGCCGGTCATTGTGGTAGGACACAACATGGCCCCCAACACGTACAGCACAAATTTCCGCCGAAACTCGTCCTCCGCACCATCAGTCTCGATCAGATAAAGTCTCAACTTGTTCAAAGGAATGACTCCGTTAACAACTCCAACCTCATCGTAGATATTGGGATATGCTTCTAATGACCCAGCCAACTGCACGTCATCGCCTTCACACCGTATTCCCAATAAAACATTAACTGCCTTACACGTGAGCCTGACTTGACAACCATGAACATTCAATGAACTACTGTCAGGATCGAAGTTCTGTACCAACCATGCGCACAAGTCGTGATGTATACATGTACACTTCATCCCCAGGAGGCCAGCAAACCCAATGTCAATGACTGCCTGCTTTTGTGCTTCGTTGAACCGGTTAACTAGCTCAACAATTGACTTCAATGATATGCGGAGTTGGCTTTTACCCTGCACATTTTTTACCCTTACATTAATACAAAAATACAACCAACAATGTCAGGAAAGCAGGACCTAGCCAAATGCATTTACGAAAACATGAAGTACGTAATGACCTTTTCAGACTCCGGTGCAGATGGTACAACTTTGGCGTGTTTCTCAGCGCTCGCCTTAGCCATTTCTGCAAACCTCTTTTTCTCATCAGAGGGGAGTGCCTTCCACATTTCCCCAATCTCCTTTCTAGTCTTTAACCAAGTAAATGACAGGCGTACAAGAGAAGTAACAACTATGAGTCCAAAATTACTTTAAGTAGAACTTTATGCCAAACGCAATCTGCGTGCATTGTTGGTAATTAAATAAGATTGCAAATACAAATAACAGTTGCAGCAAAAAGTCAGCGACAAAACGTAGCTGGACTTTTACAAAGAATTGAAATTTACAAAAACAATAGGAAGGTGACCTTATTACATGCTACAATCCTACAAACGTGAAACAATCACAAGGCCACTACGACCATTCAATACAACGTGTGGATAGCAACCCAGCGATGTGTTTCCATCATAGTGTATTATAGAGAATACAGATTTCGACACTCACCATTTTTTGTCCAGTGTAGTCTGGTCCTTGCATTTCCTTGAATTGTTGCTGGCTGCATGCAAGAATCGTGAAGCTTATCATCAGTAAATCTTAAATATGAATACATATATATATGCAAGTTTTTATGTCAAGCTGGCCCCGAAATCGGCATAATACAGCTTTCGTACATCCGGGACTGAATCGACACCAATTTAAACATTTTCAGACATGCGGAACAAAACCAATTTCAAACATCACAAACTGAACTTCAACGAGGCGCGTAATTTCAGTACGAAAAATGTAATTCCATATTGTCAAAATAAACAACTAGTACCTGTAACAAATGAATGGTGCAACTGGTCGCTTCCGACAAGAGCCAGCAATAGTGTCAGACATTTGGATTTGTTGTTCGGCAATTGTCTTCAATCTTTTCCTTCCCCTTTATGAAAGAGCAAATCATACAAATTAGATTGAAGGGAAAATTACAGGGGTGGTGTACACATTTTGTCCGTTGTCTAATTTGGATCGATGCACTTTAAACTACCTAAATTCTGACAGTCCATTTCAAAATTCCTGGACATTTTCGGTCAAATTGCTAATGCCGTTTGTGATTTTTAAAACAAAGATTGTAATGTCAATTGATTGAGATTATGTAAGTTCAGTAAAGTTATAAGTTGACTGCAACAAAAAGTACAGTTGGCACGTATGTGCATATTTTCTGATACAAAATAGTGAAGAGTTGTAATCAAATGGACGTAATTGAAACAAAAGTTCAAAATTGATGCTGCAAAGCGAGGCCATTCAAAATTTGTGGAAAACAAATAACACAAACACAAAAGTACACGGCCTGCTGTAAGAATTGATCCGGAAAAAAAATCAGCATATTCTTTGGTGATCGATTGCGTTTGTTTACAAACATATGTACGAAACCAAGTGGTAGGAAGTCTTTAAGGAGAAAACTAACATTGTTGGTGCGAGGTGACCAATATCCATCAGATGCAATGACGACAACTCCTGCAAAGTATTCGAATTAATATTTACAAGAACACAAACAAACAGCTGCAACATGTGGCTGTTAACCTCAAAATTTTGCGTAAACACAGACAATAACACGCAGAATTTCCCAACACATATACAGATTTTGAAGCAGACAAAAGAAAGGACAGACATCCAAATTTTGCATTTAGTTCACACAGCTTACAATTAAAATAATTATGTGTACAAGCGCTAAATGCATAATTTCGCAAATATTGCAGAGGAAGGACTACATTTTCTTTTTCATTTACGGCTGCAGGACTACACGCACATACTTTTATGAAGGCCCGACTACAAAGGACACAGAAGCAACTGAACTATTTCATGACGAGGTTAAACAATCTGGACACGATTCCACTGTCAGAGAAATTGGTGCTCATCCCAGCCACAAAAACCAGATGAAACCCCATCCAGTTGAGGGCTTCAATTTCCTACTGAGCAACTTGGTTGCAGAGAATCGAGGTAGCTGCATCCTGGACCATGCTCCATTACCTTCGGGTGGTCAGACAGTGGGTAGATCAGAGAAGAATACTTTTCCGGGCGTACAAGCAAGTCTCATCGATTGTATGTGACAATGAAACAAGCAAGGAAATTGAAGCCCTGAACTTCATGGCTGGCCTTCCCAAGTCTCGTCAATGCCCTCTATTTCTGTAGTTGACGTGTCTGTAGGTGAACTCTTTACGAGGGATATCAACTGTGCGTGCACATACAGTGTGCTCCCATCCCAGGTGATGTTCAACTTCTTAACGAAGTTGTTCAGTTCTTCAAGTTCACGAACTGTCGTAAGGGGGAGGTGAAGAAATTCAGAAAAGTCAAGAAGCCCAGGCAATTCACGAAGAAAATCTCATTCGTAGAAAAGGACAACCTTGCCTGTCATTGCACGCAACTTTTGAATGCCGGTTACCTTTCTCTTGAAGTTATCATCTTGCATATATATATAGCAGTTACATTTGAAGAGGAAGGTAGCTGTCATTCATGAGTTGCGGGCTGTCTGGACTTTATTGAGCAGTTTCATGAAATGCGTACTTTCAAGTGTAAGTTTTTTATGACCTTCGTGCAGAATGAGAATGGATGGGTACGTTAGTAATATTTGTTGGCTTCCAGTGGCAGTCTACTGAGCAACTTGGTTGCAGAGAATCGAGGTGGCTGCATCCTGGCCCATGCTCCATTACCTTCGGGTGCTCAGACAGTGGGTAGATCAGAGAAAGGTAACCGTTTCCGGGCGTACAAGCAAGTGTCATCAATTGTATGTGACAATGAAACAAGCAAGGAAATTGAAGCCCTGAACTTCATGGCTGGCCTTTCCAACAACTTAAGCGGCCGGAGACGATGGCTGAAAACCAATACCTTCTCCCCGCCTGACTCGGACAAGGCTAACAGATTAAGGAAGAAGTTTGCCTTCAGTCCTTCTCTAACATCCAACTTTTGTAAGATGTGGTCCATCCGGGCATCGTCAATGCCCTCTGTTTCTGTGGTTGACGTGTCTGTAGGTGAACTCTTTAGGAGGGATCTCAACTGTGCGTGCACATACAGTGTGCTCCTATCCCAGGTGATGCTCAACTTCTTAACGAAATTGTTCAGTTCTTCAAGTTCACGAACTGTCGTAAGGGGGAGGTGAAGAAATTCAGAAAAGTCAAGAAGCCCAGGCAATTCACGAAGAAAATCTCATTCGTAGAAATGGACAACCTTGCCTGTCATTGCACGCAGCTTTTGAATGCCGGTTACCTTTCTCTTGAAGTTATCATCTTGCATATATATATAGCAGTTACATTTCAAGAGGAAGGTAGCTGTCATTCATGAGTTGCGAGCTGTCTAGACTTTATTGAGCGATTTCATGAAATGCGTACTTTCAAGTGTAAGTTTTGTATGACCTTCGTGCAGAATGAGAATGGATGGGTACGTTAGTAATATTTGTTGGCTTCCAGTGGCAGTCTACTGAGCAACTTGGTTGCAGAGAATCGAGGTGGCTGCATCCTAGCCCATGCTCCATTACCTTCGGGTGCTCAGACAGTGGGTAGATCAGAGAAAGGTAACCGTTTCCGGGCGTACAAGCAAGTGTCATCAATTGTATGTGACAATGAAACAAGCAAGGAAATTGAAGCCCTGAACTTCATGGCTGGCCTTTCCAACAACTTAAGCGGCCGGAGACGATGGCTGAAAACCAATACCTTCTCCCCGCCTGACTCGGACAAGGCTAACAGATTAAGGAAGAAGTTTGCCTTCAGTCCTTCTCTAACATCCAACTTTTGTAAGATGTGGTCCATCCGGGCATCGTCAATGCCCTCTGTTTCTGTGGTTGACGTGTCTGTAGGTGAACTCTTTAGGAGGGATCTCAACTGTGCGTGCACATACAGTGTGCTCCCATCCCAGGTGATGCTCAACTTCTTAACGAAGTTGTTCAGTTCTTCAAGTTCACGAACTGTCGTAAGGGGGAGGTGAAGAAATTCAGAAAAGTCAAGAAGCCCAGGCAATTCACGAAGAAAATCTCATTCGTAGAAATGGACAACCTTGCCTGTCATTGCACGCAACTTTTGAATGACCGTTACCTTTCTCTTGAAGTTATCATCTTGCATATATATATAGCAGTTACATTTCAAGAGGAAGGTAGCTGTCATTCATGAGTTGCGGGCTGTCTGGACTTTATTGAGCGATCTCATGAAATGCGTACATTCAAGTGTAAGTCTTTTATGACCTTTGTGCAGAATGAGAATGGATGGGTACGTTAGTAATAATTGTTGGCTTCCAGTGGCAGTCTACTGAGCAACTTGGTTGCAGAGAATCGAGGTGGCTGCATCCTGGCCCATGCTCCATTACCTTCGGGTGCTCAGACAGTGGGTAGATCAGAGAAAGGTAACCGTTTCCGGGCGTACAAGCAAGTTTCATCAATTGTATGTGACAATGAAACAAGCAAGACTGCCACTGCCTGCACACAAATATTACTAACGTACCCATCCATTCTCATTCTGCACGAAGGTCATAAAAAACTTACACTTGAAAGTACGCATTTCATGAACTCGCTCAATAAAGTCCAGACAGCCCGTAACTCATGAATGACAGCTACCTTCCTCTTGAAATGTAACTACTATATATATATGCAAGATGATAACTTCAAGAGAAAGGTAACGGTCATTCAAAAGTTGCGTGCAATGACAGGCAAGGTTGTCCATTTCTACGAATGAGATTTTCTTCGTGAATTGCCTGGGCTTCTTGACTTTTCTGAATTTCTTCACCTCCCCCTTACGACAGTTCGTGAACTTGAAGAACTGAACAACTTAGTTAAGAAGTTGAGCATCACCTGGGATGGGAGCACACTGTATGTGCACGCACAGTTGAGATACCTCCTAAAGAGTTCACCTACAGACACGTCAACCACAGAAACAGAGGGCATTGACGATGCCCGAATGGACCACATCTTAGAAAAGTTGGATATTAGAGAAGGACTGAAGGCAAACTTCTTCCTTAATCTGTTACGGTTGTCCGACTCAGGTGGGGAGAAGGTATTGGTTTTCCGCCATCGTCTCTGGCCGCTTAAGTTGTTGGAAAGGCTAGCCATGAAAGTGAACGCTTCAACTCTTGATTCAGAACTGGGTGTGGGAACGAATAGCTCTCTACAAAATTTGGAAAGCGTCATCCTCATTTCAACTCTTTCAATTGGCTTTCCTATGTTTTAAGTTGAATACCGTCAACTATGCATGAAATTCAGCACTGAAAAAAAGAGTTGTTTACTGTGTTACACAGACTCGGGTACGAGTGCCGGGTGCGGTATGTATGTACAAGTCCGACTCATTAAATCTTAACCCTACATTCAATGGTACGCGGTGTGGGGAAAAATATCGTATTTTTAGTCTAATATGTGACATAAAATGGTACTATATGTAACTCACAGTGTCGAAATCACATTTATAGTAATTTCACAATAATTTGCACATATAATAATTGTGTTATATACAATTATATAAGAAGTGTCGGTTGAAAAGTATCCGACACATATCCCATACCCTTGTCCGACTCTCAGGTGTCCGACACAGGTATTTGATCTATTTTGAAGAGTCCATGTAACACAGATTGTTTCTAAACATAAGTTCTAGCAATATAAAATCAGCGAGTAGTACAAAATTGAAAGCAGAATTCAACCTAGTGTGCTACCCGTTGCGGAAACAAGATTAGTCATTGTTTGTTTATCGAGTTTCTTATTTTTCCTTTTTTGGCAACTCGAAAAAAAAAATTTGTTTTTCCCGTGCCAACATTACACAAATTTTATTTCAAGTCTTCTTTCGTTATATATAACCCAACGTAACAAGTTCGCCATGTAAATGCAGAACACCTTTTATGCTTGTTGCTAACTACTATGATACCTATGTTCAACTTGCAGCACTGATAGCAGAGGGAAGACTTCCTATTCGAAAGGGAGAAAATACAAAAATCGAGTACAGAACAGTTCCTATTGGGTCCATTTCGGTTAGCAGAGGGAAGAGTTCCTATTCGAATAGCACAAAATACGAAAATGGAGTACAGAACAGTTCCTATGGTGTCGATTTCGGGTTGGGTGTGAAGGTATATGCGAATGATAGAAGACAAACAAGGAGACAGATAATGTACGAGCAGGAAATAAAGGAAATACCAACCGGATCAGACGAACCGACGGTGGTGCTCGATTAACCCTTGCGGTTGTGCTCCACCGACAAAAATCAACTTAAAAAAAGCATTTATGCATCCACTTACATGGCTAGCCTTCCCAAGAACTTAAGCTCGGCCCTCAAATATTTTTCTCTGTAAAACCCTACAGCTACGGGGAAATGGAACAACGGAGAGATGGGCACAGAGAAAGACAAACAAAGAGAGAGGTCCGAGATGGAAGAGAGACGGACGGGCCGACGGAACTTACGCCTCTTCTGAACACTTCGGCATTTTTTATACTTGTTCTGACAACTTACACCTTTTAATGAAAACTGACATCATTTATAAATTATTTTTCTTCATAAAAGTTACACCTTGGAACTTATATCTTTAAATTAATTTTCTTAATAAAAGTTACACCTTGGAACTTATATCTTTTCTAAATACGAAGCATTCACCTTTATTGGGATTGGTCTACTTTGGGAAAATTTACACTTATTATTTCAAGTTACACCTTTAGTGAAAAACAAAACTTACATCTTTTCGATGGTAATTTACACCTTCTTCGGACAAACATACACCATATTTGAAAAGGTTATACATTTTCTCAAATAATTTCTTTTAACAAACTTTATGAAAAGCTTATTTTCCATAAAACGTCTAAGTTCCGTTTTTTCCCCCGAAAACCTGTAAGTTCCTAAAATCCAATCACACTGTTTTTGTCTTATGGCAATGTGAGAGAGAAGGGCGTTTCGGAGGGCTTGGCCTTTCTCCCAGTACAACTCCGTTTCAGAGAAGACGAGTCTGGGAGGGCTTGGAATAGCGACTCCGACTCCAAATCCAACCAAGTATGTCAATGTAAAAGATAACCGTTTTTAATATAGAGCAACGGACAGAGAGAGAGAGAGAGAGAGAGAGAGAGAGAGAGAGAGAGAGAGATAGACTGAGATCAACGGACATAGAGACCTAAATGGACAATGATCGACGGAAGGACCGAAATCGACAGAGATCGACAGAGAAGAACCCACATGGACACGGACAGACCAAGATCGCTGGAGACAGAGCGAGATAAACAGGGATCGACAGAGAGAGACCGACATCGACGGAGAATAGGCCGACATCGACACAGAGAGACCAAGATCGATAGCCAATCTTTCAAAAAACCTTTGATTTGCGGCGGCGGTGCCGTGGAGGTGCCGATCTCAGAAGCCTGTGAGCACCGGAGCCCACCGACGCTTGCGTGGTCAGCGGGGGTCACGAACCCTTTGATTTGTTCAGTGGTTGTCTCAATTTGTTTATGAACACTTCGAAATGTTACTCCTTTTGTGTTTACTACTTAGAAATGAACATATGTTACTCCTTCTGTGTTTACGAACATTTTGAAATGAACCCTTTGTTACTCCTTTTATGGTTATGAACACTTTGAAATGTTACTCCTTCATACTTTCGTCAAAATATTTACACCATTTTTGAAAAGTTACTCCTTTTGTGTAAGAATTTTTGGCATAAGATTTACACTTTTTCCTCGAACTTACACCATTTGTGAAGGCCCAACTTGAAGCTCTTTCGGAAGTCACTTATACCTTTTGTGGAAAATAAATTTCATTCGTTTACACCTTCACCTTAAGCTTACACCTTCTCATGAAAATACTTACACCATTTTTGAAAAGTTACTCCTTTTGTGTAAGAATTTTTGGCATAACATTTATACTATTGTGCTTATATACTCTTTCACAAAAGGTGTAAGTTTGAAGAAAAAGTATAAATCTTATGACAAAAATTATTTCACAAAAGGAGTAACTTTTCAAAAAAAATATAAGCACTTCCGCGAAAATGTATAAGCTTAAGCAAAAGGTGTAAATTTGATGAATTTATTTTTTCACAAAGTGTATAAGCGACTTCCGAAAAAGCTTTAAGTTGGGCTTCCACAAAAGGTGTAAGTTCGAAGAAAAGGTATAAATGTTATGCCAAAAATTCTTACAGACAATGAGTAACTTTTCAAAAAAAATATAGGCACTTCACGAAAAGGTATAAGCTTAACCAAAAGGTGTAAATTTGATGAATTTATTTTTCCACAAAAGGTATAAGTTACTTCCGAAAAAGCTTTAACTTGAGCTTCCACAAAAGGTGTAAGTTCGAAGAAAAGGTATAAATGTTATGCCAAATATTCTTACAGAAAAGGAGTAACTTTTCAAAAAAAATATAAGCACTTCCACGAAAAGGTATAAGCTTAAGCAAAAGGTATACATTTGATGAAATTATTTTTCCACGAAAGGTATAAGTGACTTCCGAAAAAGCTTTAAGTTGGGCTTCCACAAAAGGTGTAAGTTCGAAAATAAGCTATAAATGTTATGCCATAAATTCCTACACAAAAGAAGTAACTTTTCAGAAATAGTATAAGCACTTCCACGAAAAGGTGTAACCTTAGCAAATTGTGTTAATTTGATGAATTTTTTTTTCTACAAAAGGTATAAGTGACTTCCGAAAAACCTTTAAAGTTGGGCTTTCACCAACGGTGTAAGTTCGAAGAAAAAGTATAAATCTTATGCAACAAACAGATGTAAGTAACTTCGCAAAACGTCTAAGTTCCGTTTTTTCCACCGAAAACCTGTAAGTTCCTAAAATCCAATCAGAGGTTGAAGAAAAAGTATAAATCTTATCACAAAAATTATGACAAAAGGTGTAAGTTTGAAGAAAAAGTATAAATCTTATGACAAAAATTATTTCACAAAAGGAGTAACTTTCCAAAAAAAATATAAGCACTTCCACGAAAAGGTATAAGCTGAAGCAGAAGGTGTAAATTTGATGAATTTATTTTTTCACAAAAGGTATAAGTGACTTCCGAAAAAGCAGTCGGGCTTCCACAAAAGGTGTAAGTTCAAAGAAAAGGTATAAATGTTATGCCAAAAATTCTTACACAAAAGGAGTAACTTTTCAAAAAAAGTATAAGCACTTCCACGAAAATGTAAGTTTTGGTTTGTTTACACCTTTGGTAAGTCAACTCAGAAAAGGAGTAAGTGTTCCTAAAAGGTGTAAATTATTTCACAGAAGGCGTAAGTACTCGTAAAAAGGTGTAAGTTTTTACAAAAGGCGTAAGTTTTCAGAAATCAGTTACGCCTTTTTCTGAAATTCCTTACGCCTTTCTTGAAAATATACGGCTTTTGTGAAAACTTATACATTTTTTATTATTTTATTAATTTACCTGGAAAGTGACCTGCCTAGCAGGTCACCAATGTGTAAATTTTCAAATATTTTGATATAACCCAATACATACAAATGTGTAAATGCAACATACAAGAGTGTAAGTGCCTTGCATACCATATGCAAGGCACACTTAAGAAAAGTCCATATTGGATATATTACAAATACAATTATTGAGAATTGCTTAAAATATATATTATTTGGGAGATTTATTAAAAAATCATTTTTTAAGTGTTTGTATTCTAATTAATCTACAAGATATTCTTGTATTCCAATAAATCCTATTATTTGAACATTTGATCTACCAAATCCTAATTCTGATATTTAAAGTATTTTATGGACATTTCTATCTTTACAAATATTTTTTAAATGGTTAGCAATTTAGTTATGCGAATATTCATATTTTATAATGTGAATATTTACATTGACGTGTGAATGTTTACATTGATGGTGTGAACATTCATATTGACGGTGTGAATATTCACATCAAGAACATTCACACTGTAAATGTGAATATTATCAAGGGCATTTTGATAATTATATCACTCATAAGACTCATTAGAATATAAGTAGGTGAAAATGAATTTATGAAAAAGTGCTCTTATTATTTTTTATGATTTGAAAAATTACAAATACTCCATTGTCATAATTATTTAAACTAATTGATGTTCGTAAAGTGTTCGGCGTTATTAGGGGGTTTGTTTGGCATGTACTAAAATAATACATGTTGTTTTAGTATATTATCTTATTGGGTCACAATTGTTTAATTTGAATCACATCACTTTTTATTTAGGTCACATCACGTCTTTATCACATGAATTTGGGGTTGTGCGGGGTGCACAAAAGCAACTGTTGTACAGCCAAATGGGCTCATTTCGGGACTCATTTCAATATTTCGAATCATTCACATTTTAGAATATATCAAGTAGAATATACCTGTAAAAAAATCAAATTAATCGGCTATCGTTTACCCTTTTCATCCACTCACATTTGTATCTATAAAAATAAATAACAATTGTGATTTAAAGTATTAAAATAAATACAAATATGAGTAGATGAAAAGGTAAACGATATCTGATTAATTTAATTTTTTGTAAATATGTTCTACTTGATGTATTCTAAAATTTAAACGGTTCAGATTATCGAAATGAACCTATTTAGCTACACAACAATGACTGCTGTGCACCCCACATAACTGTCACCCAAAATCCATACCATATCACTTCATTTTCAACCTACATTTTACATTTTTTTAATTAAAAAATAAAAAAATATACTAAGCACTTTCGAACAACGCGTAGGATAGTTTATGTTTATAGTTTTGCTTTTTATTTTAAAGATATGTGTCAAATTATTTGGTATAATTTGTGTTAATAATTTAATTAAATTAAAAAATTAATTATTGAGGAATAAGAAAATGGGGACTTTTAAATTCTGTTTGATAATTATCCAATTTCAGCTGACCAAACAAGCCCTTTATCTGCTTGCAGTGAACCATAACAGAGAGAGAGCCGAGGAACCCCACAACACAATTCAGTGTTCTTCCCATCAATTTCAGTTGAAAACTAACCGAATTAGTCAAGAAAAATGGCGTTGAAAACCCTAATTCAATTCCCAATATTCGCGCCACCAAACCCAACCCACCACCGTCCCGCCACCGAAGTCCGGTTCTCGCGGTGGAACAACGCCAACGCCCAGAAATTCATCCGCCAAGACCGCACCCAACAAGATATCGAAGACGAACTCCGCCGCCTCAAACGCTTCAACTCCGCCGACAAAATCATCAACACCACCACCGCCACCGCCACCACCGACACCTTCAGGTCCACCGGAACACCCTCCACCCCCTCTCTCCCTTCCATTCCCGGCAAATCGTCAAAGTATTCCAAAAACCCTAGACAAACCACCCATCCTGCATTTCGTCCCACTTCAAGGGTCGTCAATGTTCCCACCGAATCCCAAAAGGCCGAAACCGGCGTCAAAGTCAGCGACGACGGCGTTTCCTATGTTCTCCCCAATGCTCCCTTTGCATTTCAGTATAGCTACACTGAGACTCCAAAGACCAAGCCTTTGAAGCTCCGTGAGCCCCCAATTGCTCCCTTTGGCCCCTCCACGATTCCCAGGCCCTGGACCGGCCGGAAGCCGCTTCCGCCCTCCAAGAAGAAGCTGGAATTCGATTCATTTCGGCTTCCGCCTCCTCACAAGAAGGGGGTCAAGCCGGTGCAGTCGCCCGGGCCGTTCTTGCCTGGGTCTGGTCCTAAGTATGTGAAGTCGAGGGAGCAGATATTGGGGGAGCCACTGACCAAGGAGGAGATTGATGATCTGGTGAAGGGGTGTATGAAATCTTCAAGGCAATTGAATATGGGTATGCTCTAATTCACTAATTCAATGTGTGTGTAATGTGGATATATGCATTCTTGGTTGTGTTATGGATTTGGGTTTGTGGGTTTAGTTTAGTGGATGTCTGTGGTTTGTATGATTTGAAAATGGGTATGCCTTAGTATATTGATTATGCTCTTGTTTGTATCTCACTATTTGTTTCGGCCTAAAACGGTTTCTATGAAGTAGAAAATGTTTTCTTATCTTTAATTGCGACCTTGAAACTAATGTGCTAGTTGTTGTATTAGTGTCAGTGGCAATGGCGGTGGAGGTGGTACTAGTGATAGTAGTGCTGGTAGCATTGGTAAAACTTTAATCTGGAAAATGTTTTGTACCTTTCAAAAGCGATAAACATTCTATACAAATAAGCTTGTTTTCCATTGATCGAAAACATTTTCCATCATAACAATAGCCAGAATTTGCAAAAAAAAATGTTTTACAGAAAAAATGAAGTGTTAGCTAAATGCCATTCTCTGCTAGTGTTATGAGGAATTTGAATGCGGATATGCTATACTCACATGCCTTTTTGTGTTGCTGTAATGAGGAATCAATGTGGGTTGTATGGATTTGTTACCATCAGGGATTCTTTTTTCAGAAATGTTTTGTTTGTGGGTTAATATATTGAGTAGCTTCTAAGCATTGTGGGTTTATATGTCTTCCTTGATATGGTAGTATTGCATTAACTTTATTTGCTTTCCACATGCAATGGTTCTCTTTTTAGGAAGAGATGGCTTGACACACAACATGTTGGATAACATCCATGCACTTTGGAAGCGGAAGAGGGTGTGCAAGATAAAATGCAAAGGTGTTTGCACAGTGGACATGCGCAATGTGCACCAACAATTAGAGGTTGGTCTCCCCAATTTGTACTGTTTTGGGCCTTTTTTCTACGCAAAAAAAGTGTTCTGCTTTCTTTCATTTTTGTCATTCTATCTTGGCTACAGTTTTCCTTATGTGGTAGATGTTGTACAAGTACTTTTTGTAGGAGACTAATATAACTTTTGATGCATCAAAGCTATTATACCGATATATGCATCATACTTGTACACATCATTATCATTTTGTTTCGTGTTTTCACTATGACAAGTCTCAGTCTTCCTAAAAATTTATGTAGGAGAAAACAGGAGGGAAAATCATATATAGTAGAGGAGGGGTGATATACCTTTTTCGTGGTAGAAATTACAACTATAAAACTCGGCCTCTCTTTCCTCTTATGTTGTGGAAACCAGTTACCCCTGTATACCCAAGGTTGGTTCAAAGGGCCCCAGAGGGCCTGACATTGGAGGAAGCAAGTGAAATGCGCAAGAAGGGGCGCAAACTAACACCAATATGCAAGCTTGGTATGCTTAGTTCTGTCCTGCTTAGTAAATTTGCGTGAATAGATATAGAAAATTTTCCAGATTTTTCAGAGCTGTACTGATAATCCAGAGTTTTGTATGCTTACAGGGAAAAATGGTGTTTATTGTGACCTGGTAAAAAATGTCAGAGAGGCATTTGAAGCATGTGAGTTGGTGCGAATTAATTGTCAAGGGATGAATGGAAGTGACTACCGTAAAATAGGTGCCAAACTCAAGGTCTGGTACCGCTGTTATTAAATTTATTTGTCATATCGCCACCACATTTGTATCAACCACTTTTTTAATTGCAGGATCTTGTCCCATGTGTGCTAATCTCATTTGAACGTGAACACATACTTATGTGGAGAGGAAGAGATTGGAAGTCATCCTTCCCAAAACTGGTAGATGATTCCGATGCTAAGAATTCAGAAACTGACGGTGCAATTCCTATTGCATCACATTTAGAAGGCCAAGTAGTAACTGCATTGTCTATTCCAAAATCAGGAGAGCTTACTAGTCTCGCAACACTCGGCACAAGCACCTCTCCCATGGGTAGTGAAGATGTGCTGATAGAGGAACATGATGGTGCAAACACAGAGGCTGAGGATCAATTTCCTGAAGTAAATGATATGTCATCTCTAGTTTCTGATTCAGTTACAAACACAAGTCACATTTATGGAAGTGAAATCCCAACAACACTAACTGAACCTTCGATTGAAAGCCATGGAAGCAAAACTACATCGCATAGTGCAGGCTCCGATAATGATGAGTCAACAGGATATGACATCAGCATTGAAAGTGTTAGCAACAGCGAAAATCAGCTAAACCATTTGTCTGTGGATCCTGTAACTTTTAGCAAGCTGCAAGAAACATCAGAAACGGTGCCAAATCTCAGTGACTTGACAAGTTTGAGTTCACCTTTTACAGAGGGTGTTCTAGTCCTCTGGAAGGAAGCTATTGAGAACGGGACTGCAGTTGTTGTGGATGATTCTAGTCTTGATTCTGATATTGTTTATAGGAAGGCAGTGGCACTTGCCAAGTCCGCTCCCCCTGGGCCTGTTTTTAAGCACCGACGCAGGAAGGTGGTAGTTCAGAAATTTGAGAAGCGAAAAACTGAAGATTCGGAGGTTAAAGAAGTTGTGATTGTTGCGGAGAGAAGAGGAAGTGAGAGGAAGAGTTCTACAAATCACAGAGTGAAGGATGCAAAACAAGATTTTCTAGGTGTGGTTCCAAAAGGGTGCCTGAGAGTAGATGAACTTGCTAAGCTGCTAGCTTAGTGCTTGTACTCAAAACTTCTTTATAGATGAATTTATCAATTGCTTTTGTAGGTTCACCATCATGTTTGCAACCTCTGAATTCTCTTATTAACATTGTACATTATCATAATTTTGTCTCACTAATAGTATGTATGAGTTTTTCTATTTTCTCCCCAGGCTACAATCTTCAATGTACCACAAAATATTCTCCTACATTTCCCTTGCATCTCTTTGAGAATAGTGTTTATTTTTTTAAACCTTTTTATTATAAGTTTCCAAACGTAATGTGTTTTGTAAAATACACTCAATATATAAGCTTATCAAACTGAGTTCAAGAAATTAACAAGTGCTCAATATTTATATGTTTTCATAATAAGCTAATCTCAAATGAATTTTTAACAAGTCAAATAAAACTCAATCTCAAATAATTTGGTTAATTTTAGAGAGAGAAGATGAAGCTCTGATCATGATGACAATCAAAGCCCACAAACAGCAAGAAAATCCCATATTGTGAACAATTTCTGTACCTTTCTGATTTTCCCAAATAAATAAGGATAAACATAAACTAGTTTCAGATTCAATAAAACATGTCTTAAATTTTCCTTTAATTAATCACACAAAATTGCCAAAAAAAGAAAAAAAATTCCCCAAATTAAAAATTATTTTGAAACTGAACAATCTTTGAATCCCCAACTTGTTACGATGATTTCGTGGCAGAAGCGCATGATCTCACGCTTGCTGCTCCGCCTTCTTATCGTCGTCATCATCAGCAGCAGTAACATATCTCTTCCAGAACCAATGACTTTCAAACAGAAAATGTATCTCCTCTATGGGAACTTGCTTTGTTTCTGGCAAGAGAAAGAAGATGAAGGCACTCATGATGCAAATCAAGCCAGCGAACAGCAAGAAGATACCATACTTGAGGTGGCAGAGAGCCGCAAGGAAACACTGTGCAATGAGAGCAGTGAAGATCATGTTGACACAGACCACCATGCTTTGGCCTGCTGACCTTGTTTCCAAGGGAAAGAGCTCGCTCGGCACTAACCATCCCAGAGGACCCCATGACCGTCCATACGCCAAGACGAATAGGCAAATGACAACCACCAGGAAGATGCCAATCCCTTTTGGCAGCACAACGCCTTGCCCAAATTTCAGAGCCAAAGTAATGGCCACAGCCACCTGCACAGATCAAATACTCATGAGCTAGTACTCAATTTCTCAACAAAAAGTTTCACATGGAATCAGAATTTTAAATATCGGATGACACGTTTCAAGATTTTGGACTTTTCATACCGAGATTTACCGATATCGGTCGATACTATCCAGTATCAACTGCTGTCCGATATCAGTGAATATCAATATTGGAAGTCCAAAATTCCTGATACTGGTTGATATATGACTGTAGTGCCAATACTAATAAAACATGCAAGGAAGTGTCTAAAATGTGAAATTTACGTTGCAGGCTATCATTTCAGCTCCGGCTTCCAAGAAGAAGGCTCTTCTACCAAACTTGTCGACGAATGCCATCGATATCAATGCAGCCACAACAAGGGCTGCGCTTGTAATGGTAGATGAGTATAGAGAAGCTCCTGAACCAAACCCCAAACTTTGGAATATTACAGGGGCATAGAAGAGTATGGAGTTATTCCCAGTGAGCTGTTGGAAAGCAGGTATTGCCAGAGCACCGATAACCAACTGTGGGCGATTCTTTCGCTTGAGGAGGTTCCTGAATGGGTGTTTTATGGCCCGTGCTGCGTTGCTCGCATCAATGAGGTCATCAAACTCCGCATCGACATTCTTGGTACCTCTCACTTTCTCTAGTACTTGTCTACCTTCTTCTAATCGGCCTTGTTCTACAAGACTATTGGGGGTCTCAGGAAGGAAAAGACCGCCAACAAACATCAAAGTGGCTGGGACTGTGGCTAAACCGAGGGACAATCTCCATCCCCAAGGATGGATCTTTTCGGTTGCATAGTTGATGAAGTTAGCTACCAAAATCCCGAGGCAGGTTGTTAGTTGAAACAGTTGGTTCACTGCTCCTCGCACTTTTGGCGGTGCCATTTCTGAAAGATACAGGGGAACTGCCTACAAGAACAAGAAAACAAATGCAAATATCAAGACACTGCAAAAAGTCGTCTGTTTGGGCCTGTTTGGTGTAACTTTTTGTAAACTGAAAGCTAATAAGCTAAAAGTCTCTCTTCTCTAGTTTCCCAATAAGTTGCACCAAAAAAGGCCTTCATTCATTTTCTTTTCAAATTGGGGAAAGTGGGCTTACTTGGTTTCCAAATCCAATGCCAAAACCTAAAAGCGTTCTGCCAATGATCAGCATTGCAATGTTCTTTGCAAAGGCATTGACAATTCCTCCGAAAAAGAAACTGACTGATCCGAAGAGGATGCTAGCCCTCCTTCCCTTCTTTCGGGTTAGGACTGAGGCTGCAAATGTGGAGACGAGGGCAGCGAAATACAAAGAGGAAGTGAAAAGAGTGAGGATTTGGTTGTCATATTTACAGTAATCGGTCTCATTGAGTTTGGCGTGTTTCCTTCTGTACACTTTTGGGAAGAATTTTTTTAAGAAATCATCCATGGAAGTCACTCCCCCTGTAATCAAATGCCGAAATTCCATTCATACATTGTTTTTCAAATGCGTAAATATGACAAAACATGTTTTCAAGAAAAAAGGGTTCAATGAATTGGGATAATTTTGCAATTTTGACCTTAAGAATTTGAATCTGGAAACCCATACAATTCATACATTGCTTTTCAAATATATGCAAGTATGAAAAAACATGTTTTCATGGAAAAAAAGAAAAAAAGAAAAAAATCAGTGAATTGGCATAATTTTGCCAAAATTGATTTAAGTAAAATTAATTGACCAATATGTTGAAAAAAAAATTACAAGCAACATTGCAAGCACTGTATTTTTCGTATTATCTCCTAGTAATTCACTTCCTTGTACTGATTCAAATCTAGAAACAAACAAAATGGGAAAGAAAAAGAAAAAAAAGAAAAGACAACTGGCAAGAAAATAATCAAACTTAATTAAATTTGTCTTGTTGCTGGAAAAAAGTGGAGTAATAGAAACAAAATAAGATGCTTTCTAGTCAAAACTGGCTGGCAGTGAATAGGAATATCCTTTCTCAGATGAAATCACTTCTTCTGATCTCCCACACTTTCTCGGGAAAACTATCTCCAAAGAAATCTGAAACCCCAACCATTTGTTCTCAAATCAGAACGCAAATTCTCATCAACCCATTGTTGGTAACTCAAAATTGTAATGAATTATGTTTTAAATCACAAAACCAATAGTACCCACATCAGAAAAATGGCTAATATATATAGATTTATGTTTGAAATCACAAAATCAGTAGTACCCAGATCAGAAAATTGTGTAAACTTTATGAACCAATGAATTATGAATTAATCAAGAAAAAAGACTCACCAGAAACACCAAGATCATAACCAAAAAGAGACCCTCCAAGAGCAGCAACAATACAAGCAAAGATGAAGTAAGCAGTGATTTTGTACTCATAAAGATGAGCCCTTTTTCCAGCTCCTGCATCACCAAAAGCTGCACCAGCCATTGTTCAAACCTCCAACAAAAAGATCTCTCTTTTTTCTTTATATATCTTTCTCTCCTATTGTACCTGCAAAGCAAACCCTATGCTTACATGTGTGAAAAAAAAGACTACAAATAAATAAATAAAGAAGTGAGCTACTTATATAATATTTTATTGGAGAAATTCATATATATATATAAATTTATTTATTTATTAATATAATAATGTTGAAGATAAGATTGATCAATCACAACTTGACCTTAATTGGGGGGTCTAGCCAGCAAAGCAAACTAATTTCAGTCAACGAATTCTATTCTACTACTAAAATTACGTTGTTGTTATCTTTTTGTAATCGACAATAATAAGGGAGTTGTTTTTCCTTTTGAATTTTGGCTTATCCACAGTTTCATATGTCATCTACTTTGACTTTATAAATTGATTTTTTTGACCTTTTAATTTTACTTATTTTGATTTTTAGTGTTTTTTAAAATTATATAAAATATATTTAATTTTTATATTTCTCAAGTAAATAATACTTGAAATTAAAATAATAATAATAATTGAAAAAGGTGACCTAAAGAGAAAATGACTCACAACAATTGAGAAAAGATGCAAATAAATTTTGGAAATTGACTTCTTAATTTTAATTAAATGAATATGGTCCCCATTCTCTCATTTTTTTCATTTAAAACAACATTGGAAATATATATATATATATATATATATATTATGTGAGTTGATAAAGTCAAGAGGAAATTACATATCGATGTATTTTACAAAAATAATTACAAATTGTACATTTTATCAACATTACTAATTAAATCATAAAATCCCTTTTAAGGAATTTTTATTGATAAATCTCATTTAGAAGTGTTTTAACCCAAGAAGTCTATGAAATAATTTTTTAACCCACTTAGTCCCATGTATTTATAATTTTATTTCATAAAGTCTTTTTTCCTTGATTTACACTATTTTCTTAGACTCGTATACCCTTATATTTAATATTGATATTTAATGTTGGGGGAGGAGAGAGAAGTAAAAAAATTAAGACATAGGAAATTTCATACACAAATAAAATAACATTAATGTTATTATTTTATATTATTATATAATATGAATATATTTTTAATTGACAACACATTAAAAATAATATGAATATTCTCTTTCATTTGATGTAAACCTTAACATCACTTTTATCACAACGTCATCTGATGTTAACATTCATATTTATGTCATCTGATGTGAATATTTACATTCAAGTCATCTAATGTGAATATTCATGTCATCACGTGCAGTCATGTTTATATTCAAATGAAAGTTGAGACTTGTGATTGTGTAATTTGATGCAATACTGATGTGAACCTTAACATCACCTTTATCACACGTCATCTGATATAAACATTCACATTCACGTCATCTAATTTGAATATTCACATTCACGTCATCTTATGTGAACATTCACATCATCACATACAATCAATATTTAGATACATGAGAACTATCAAAACATAATGACAATCAATAAAAAATCATGTTTAATTTTTGTGTGTAATATATTAACATTAAATAATAGTGTGTAGTTAATGTATTTTTTTGGAATGAAGATATGAGGAATATGAATGGTCATGGGAACTACCAAAACATAACGACACTCAACATTAATGGGGTAGGAGAGATTAAAAGTATTTTAGTCTTCTTACCTCAAATAAAATCTAATAAAATAGTAAAAAAAAATATATAAGTTGAATGAAATAAACTCTTAGAAATAAGATTTATCAAAAAAAACTCCGTATATGTTTATAATTATATTTTTAAAAATACATTAAATTATAATTCTCCCTAAAATCAAAGTCCTCTGTTTTGTGCACGAGTTACTAGAACTTTTGACCGTTTCATCAGTTTCAATCAATTTTAACCGTTTAGTATGTATGTAGGGTCACCTTTATAGTAATCTCTTTTAAGATTAAAAAAATATTATAAATCTCACAAATTATTATATAGTTATATTATATTTTCTTAATATTTTATTCCTTATCATCAATTCTACAATTGGTAAGAGCATCTTTGATAGTACATTAATTTTTTCATTAAATTTAAATAAAAATTTGAGTAAATTTTTTTTTTTGATATCAATTATTTAAAGGAAGAGTTTTGGAGTTTCATCAAATTACTGGTCGACCTAGCAAGCGACCAGTCAGTATAATTTTTTCACAAATTTTTACCTTTAGGTGGTCATTTGGGGAACGACCAGATGGTACGTTAATTCTCAGTTTGATAAAAGAAAAAGTGAAATTCTTGATTTGATATTTATTTGATAAAATAGTTGAAATAGAAAAATGAGCCATTTTTTTATCAAATTCAAATTTAATGAAATGTTTGAATAATCATTGAAAATGGTCTAATATGCATAAAAATAATATTATAATCTCTTTAATAATTAAATAAATATATATATATATCTTACCTTGGATTATGTATATATCCATACACTATTTGCATTATTAGTAGGCTTGCTTAAAAATGTCAATATAATTCTTTTAAATTATAACATTTATTGTATTAATTTTTTCAAGTTTCATAGGAGATGAGTTATAAAAAAAAAAAAAAAAATCAACCTGACCTTTAATTCTCATTAATTATCTAAGCTCATATTTAATATGAACATTTGGAAATTTATTAATACTAGGATACCAAAGTTATTATTAAACAATGATAAAATTGTTAGCACAGGGACGTTACAAAATTTTGAACATAGAAAGAATCACACATATACGTAGGGGTAATTATTCAGTAATTTCGAAATATGAATACGTAATATTTTATAATATTTTGATTGGTAAAGAAAGTGGATAGGTGGGGTATTGTGTTGGGTGATTAGGGAATATGAAGAAACATATTAAATGATAATTGATTTGGGAGTATAGACACGTGATATTTTGAAAATATTTAATAATTCCCCGTAGGTAAGATAAGGGATGAGAGCCACTACATTTGGAGTCTAAGGCTTTGTTTGGGAACATGTTTTTTTTAGTAACTTTTTGATTTTTTGACTAAAATATAATGTAAAAAAAACTAGTATGTTTGGGATGACTTTTTGACTTTTTACGAAAAGATGTGCAAAAAGTAGAGAAAAAAGAGAATATTTGACTTTTAGTATGGGTTGTTGACTTTTTGATTTTTTTAGTGACTTTTTGGCTAAAAAAGCCACTTGCCAAATGAGGCCTAAATTTGTTAAAGTTGGAGATCTTAATTTCACGATAAAGTTGACCTATTATTGAATAAATTTGGGTTTGTTTTTGTGATCTAAACCGTTCATTTTATACAAACTAACTAAAAAAATTATTTATGTAAAAAATTAAGTTAATCCAAGATTGATTGTCATACTATTAGATTAGTTTTATCTGTAGAGCTTACATATTTTTAAGAATTGACCGTCCGTGTGTTATAATATATGTGATTTGATTATTTGATTACTTATGTGTAATTAATCAATTTTTTTACATGAATATTCTTCTAAACTTGTCATATAAGATGAACGATTCAAATCATTAATATGAGTACAAATTAGTCCTACAATAAATTTCACCCGTAAATTGAGATTTCCAACATTAACAAATTACATTTGGGTCTCACCACATGCCCACTCTTTATCTCAAGTTTATGATTGTTTCCTTATTTTGATTTTGTATTCTTAAATTTTCCTTTTAAACAAGAGCCATGGAGTTACTGGGTTGCTTAGAGCATCTCCAACTGTTCATTTCTTTTTTCACCAAATTTGAGTAAAAAATAAGTTATTTTCTCAATTTGATACTTCTTCTTCCAACGGTGAGCATCAAAGCAAAATTGAGGAAGTGGTCGACCGGTTGGTCGACCGGCCGGTCAACCGGTAAGGGCAAATTTTTTTTATTTTTTTTTATACCTGTTTGAACCTTTTTTGACCGGTTTGAACCTACCTATTTGAAAGGAAACCGGTCGACCAGTTGGTCAACCGGCCGGGCAACCGGTTGGTTGACCAGTTTATCTCCTCCAACGGTCACGCACAGTAATTTGGTCAAATCTGTAGCTTGTTCTCAGTTTGATGATTTTTTTGTTAAATTCTCATTTTGATACTAATTTGGTGAAACCGTTGGAGCACAAAAAAGTGACTTTTTCACCAAAATTTAAATCTGATGCCAAGTTTGGTTCACCGTTGGAGATGGTCTTATTGATTAAAAGAAAATGCTATACAAAGTACAAATAAGTTTAAAAAAAAAATAAGTCGACCGTTCTCTCTCTAAAAACGAGAGCATCTCTCTCTAGTCTCTTCCCTTAGGGTTTCAAGCCAGCAGCGCCGTTTGGGAGGGAGAGGGGGCTTCGGCCTCCGGCCATCCCTCTCCTCTCTCCCCCTTTTTTCTTTTCCTTCTTGTTCTATGCTTAATAACCCTTGGGAGATCTCTCTTCCCAACCTTTTCCTCTTTGTGAGGATTTTTTCCCCTTTGGTGGAAGTTTGCTGGGTTGCTCTTCTTCTTACCGGTGCCGGATCTGCCATGCTCTTCTTCTCCGCTGCTCACCATCTCTGCATCAACTTCCCACAGCCAGATCTACTTTGGATCTAGTTGTATCTCTCGCTCCAATGGTTCCTCCGGGTTTGAGGTTGTACGCTCCAGTTTTTTTTGTTTTTTTTTGGTTTGTGAGTGCTATATGGAATCCATCGATGCTATTCTGCGGCTTATCCACTCTGTGGTGTAATCTATGACCTATCTTAGACATAGTTTATAGCCAATCTTTTGGCCTCTGCTTGCAGTATGAGCACAAGCACTTGATGTGCGTTTGAGATTTTCATAGTTGTATACCTGTGTGTTTATTTGATCTGATTTTTCTTTGCTTGGTGTAAGCTAATTTTTTGGATGGTTTCCTTTTGTAAGTGCTGTTTGGCTTGAGTAATGAACATTTCTTTCTGATAAAAAAAAAAGTACAAATAAGTTTATTTTAAAAATATATAAAAAGGAATTTTAGAATGCAAAATATGGTCCATTTTTTTAAGATGATAAATATCACAAAGAAAAGATTGTAAAATTTGTTTATATGACGTCAAATTGTGCATATATGTCATGCGCACTTGACTACGTGTGAATGAATATAATGAAAGGAAAATGAGTGGAAAATGAGTGGGAGCACTAATTAGTGCTCCCCTAATTAGGTGGCAGTGGGTTTCACCAGTAATGATGTGATGTTTTGGTCTTGGAGTTGTATTTTTTTTTTTTAACTTTTTTAATACATTAGTGTTATTAATGATGGTGTTTTTAGTGGGATGAATCATTGTTGATAATGAAATAACTAAAAGAGAGGGACAGAAAGCTAGAAATCTACATTTGAAAAAGTTGAGGAAGACCGGCCCTTTTGATTGAAATCTACATTTGAAAAAGTTTTTGAGCACCCTTATCCAAACAACCTCTATCTTCAAATCTCACGGTTGTCTCCATACCCATTTAAATGCAATGCATCACAATGAATTATGATTAATTAAAAAATATGAACACGTAATATTATAAGAATATTTTATAATTTCTTCACATACAACCCAATATTTTATTAGATTCATATATGGTTTAATTCATATTTATTTATAAATATAGTTTGGTCCATATTTATTAAAATGAAAATATATATTAAAAAAAAAGTTATTGGATCCAAGAAGAATAATACATACAATATATGAGTCCTAATTTTTTTTTTTAACCTTCTTTATCTATTAAATTTTAGTAAAATAAATAATTTTACCCTAATTTTTTTCTTATCTTTTTGTAATCGACAATAATAAGGGAATTGTTTTTCCTTTTGAATTTTGGCTTATCCACAGTTTCATATCGCGTCATCTACTTTGACTTTATAAATTGATTTTTTTGACCTTTTAATTTTGCTTATTTTGATTTTTAGTGTTTTTTAAAATTATATAAAATATATTTAATTTTTATATTTCTCGAGTAAATGATAGTTGAAATTAAAATAATAATAATAATTAAATAAGATGACCTAAAGAGTAAATGACTCACAACAATTGAGAAAAGATACAAATATTTGGAAATTGACTTCTTAATTTTAATTAAATGAAGATGGTCCCCATTCTCTCATTGGTTCTTTTAAAACAACACTGGAACTATATATATATATATATATTATGTGAGTTGATAATATCAATGCATTTTACAAAAATAATTACAGATTAATGGTATATTTTATTAACATTAATAATTAAATCATAAAATTTTTAATGTATTTATAATTATTTTTTAAAAAATACATTCAATTATAATTCTCCCTAAAATCAAAGTCCTCTCTTTCGTGCACGAGTACTAGAACTTTTGACCGTTTCCTCCATTCAAATCAATTTAAACCAGTTATGTATGTAGGGTCACCTTCATAGTAATCTCTTTTAAGATTCAAAAATATTATAAATCTCATAAATTTTTACATAGTTATATTATATTTTCTTAATATTTTATTCCCTTATCATCAAACAATTTCCCACTAAATTTAAATAAAAATTTGAGTAAAAGTTTTCTTTGATATCAAGTGCTTCAATGGAGGATTTTGGAGTTTCATCAAATCACTAGTCGACCGAGCGAACAACCGTCCAGTATAATTTTTTCACAAATTTTTACCTTTAGGTAGTTATTCAGGAAATAACCAGAAGGACATCTGGAGGGACATTCAGGGGTATATTCGACAATGACAATGAACAGTGATTTGATGAAAGGTACATTGATCCTCAGTTTAATAAAAGAAAAGTAAAATCCTTAATTTGATACCTATTTAATGAAACTGTTAGAGTAGAAAAATGAGTCATTTTTCATCAAATTCAAATTTAATGAAAGATTTGAGTAACCATTGGAGATGGTCTAATATGCATAAAAATAATATTATAATCTCTTTAATAATTATATATATATATATATATCTTACCTTGGAATATGTATATATCCATACACTATTTGCATTATTAGTAGGCATTCTTAAAAATGTCAATATAATTCTTTTAGAATAGTGTTATATGTACTAATTAGTATACTAATTAGTGTACCAATATTAGTTATGACATTATTATTGACCCCGCTTATTATACAAATTATAGATATTAAAAACATCTTAAATTATGTTACATCATCAATTAATACATTAGTTAGTACACTAATTAGTGCCTATAACATTAGTCATTCTTTTAAATTTATAACATTTATTGTATTAATTTTTTCAAATTTCATAGGAGATGAGTTATAGAAAAAAATCAACCTAACATTTAATTCTCTTTAATTATCTAAGCTCATAATTAATATGAACATTTGGAAATTTATTAAGAGTGCTGGTACAGGGCTCGAAAGGGTTTCGAGCCAAACGGCTCGAATTTCAGAAGCAAGGAGGAAGAAGAAGAAGAAGAAGAAGGAGAGGAGGAAGAAGAAGAAGGAGAGGAGGAGAAGCAAAACTGGAGGGGGCCCTAAAAATGGGGTTGGAGGCGGAGGCGGAGGCGGAGGCGGAGGCGGCGGCGGGTGGAGGTGGACGAGCGATGAGCTGCGAGATCGGCCGACGAGCTGCGAGATCGGACGAGCGACGAGCTGCGAGATCGGACGAGCGACGAGCTGCGACGCACGCCGGCGAGCTGCTCTTCTCTCTCTCGCCTCTGCTCTTCTCTCTGTTCAACGAAGAAGACGAAGAGAAAGAAAGAGAAGGAAGAAAAAGAAGAAAAGAAAAAAATAAAAATAAAAATTCGAAGCCCAAAACGACGTCGTTTTGGGCTTCGAGCCGGATTCGAGCCACAGATTTCGGGCCCTCAAACATTATTCATTTATTAATACTAGGATACCAAAGTTATTATTACACAATGATAAAATTGTTAGCATGGCATTTTAAAAGTAGGTTACAAAATTTTGAACAGAGAAAGAATCACATACATCTACGGGATAATTATTTAGTAATTTTAGAATATGGATACGTGATATTTCATAGTATTTTAATTAGTGGAGAAAATGAATAGATGAGGTATTATGTTGGGTGATTGAGGAACGTGAAGGGACATATTGAATGATGATTGATTATGGAGTACAGACACATGATACTCTAAAAATATTTAATAATTTCCCGTAGGTAAGATAAGGGATGAGAGCCACTACATTTGGAGTCTAAATTTGTTAAAGTTGGAGATCTTAATTTCACGATGAAGTTGACATATTATTGAATAAATTTGGATTTATTTTTGTGATTTAAACCATTCATTTTATACAAATTAACTAAAAAAATTATTTATGTAAAAAATTAAGTTAATCTAATATTGATTGTCATACTATTTGTGGGGATATATTTTTTGAGCACCAACACGTGGCAAGGTGATGCCGACGTGTCAGCCGAGGTGCCACGTGTCGTGGTAGTTATGCCGAGATGATCTCGGAGTTGCCGAGGTTATCTCCGAAGATATCGGAATCCGAGATAAGCGGATAAGGGACAAGAGTCCTAGGATAAAGAAAGACTTCAGGATGGATAAGGGTAATAATCTTAGGGAGATTATCCTTATCTCTTGAGAAATCCAAAGTAAGCACTAAATTGGAGTCCATAGAAGTCAGGCTTCTAATAGGACTAGGATTAAGTAAACTATAAAAGAGAGGCACTCCCGTGGGTCTAAGGTATGATTTTTATACTCAAGCTTGTGAGTTAAATAATTAATTATCTTTGAGAGATATACTGACTTGATCGTCGGAGTGTCTCCGGGTGGAAGAACCACCACTGGAGCCTTCTCTTTCTGTGCAGGATAGCAGGGTGCCATCTATTCTGCCAGTGTTCTACAGTTGAATTACTATACGGGCAGTGTGATCGGAAAATCACTCACACAATTTGGCGCCGTCTGTGGGAAAGAAAGACGAATAGATGGCCAGTAACGCACAGAAAGAAAAGATTGGGGACGGCACTCCGGCTGGGAGCGAAAGACCTATTGACCTCGATATCGAAGGAGACAACCGCAACACAGAAACTCGTCACGGAGCGAAAGACGTCGGCTAGGAGGGCGACACTTCAAAGAAGACGGATCAGAGCAGATACTACAACGAAGACAACCTCCAGGCATGGAGGGACAGGTGCCTACGGAGGGATGAAGAGGTAAAAGAGATGGTAGACAAGCTGGCAAACCTATAATCGGTCGTCAACTTCATGATGCAAAACAACGTCATGCAGCCGCCATACCCGCTGCAGGACACACCAATGCCAGCAACCAATGCCCAGAAGCAAGGGCAGAAAACAATTCCTGAAGCCCCTCAGCACATTAGGAGTGGAAGGCACTCTCACCGGCCTTCCAGGGAAGTCGGACGAGAGGAGCCGAGGAGAGAAGAGTCCCAAAAGACATATCATACAAAGGACGCAGAACCCAAGAAACATCGACATGATCAAGGGCAGGCGTTATGCTTTAACACAACTCATGGGGAGAGATCGAAAAGGGCCTACCACGAGGCCGAGAGCAGTATGCCGAAGAAACTGAAGTCAGCAGATAGCCGAGCTCCTGGACGGAGCAGAGAGGACTTGAGAAACTACCTCAAGAGGAGGCAACAAAACGGAGATGCCGAGGTAACCTCATCCGACAAGCCGAGGACGCCATTCTCGGTAGAATTAGACAAGTTTGAGGCGCCGAAGAGATTCAGTATGTCGAAGTTTCAAATATACGATGGTAAGTCAGACCCTAACTTCCATGTTGGATTATACTTGAACTCAATGGCATTATATAGCGAGAACGAGCCGTTGCTCTGCAAAGTGTTCCCCTCATCCTTCGGGGAGATTGCATCAGATTGGTTCCACAAGCTCCCAAAGGGAAGCGTAAAGACTTAGGAAGGCCTGGCCGAGATGTTTGTGGCCAGGTTCGTGACAAACAAATTACAACCATTGAGGGTGGATGCATTGATGGCTCTAAAGATCAGCAAGGATGAAGGCCTTAGGGCCTATGCAAAAAGGTACTACGAGGTGTTCAACCGAATACTCGAATACAACCAGGAAGTAGCGGTCGTTTCTTTCAAGAACGGCCTGAAAGATGATTGTCCACTTCGGAAATCTTTGGCAAAGACATTGCCAAAAAGCATGGAAGAGTTTATGGCAAGAATCGAGAAGTATGCCAGAGCCGAGGAAGATACATCAGGGAATAAGGAGGTAAAGCAGGAAAAAAGGAACGGCTCGCCGAAGCGAGGCCGAGGTAACAACGGATTCAACAAATCGGAGACAGAGTTGAGGGGTAAGCAAGCAGTGACGACTGTATTCCGAATTCCCGTCCACAAAGTCCTAGATCAAATTCGAAATCAGCCCTATTTCAGGGCACCGGCAAAGACCCCAGGAGAATATATGGGAAGGAACGTTGGTAGGCGTTGTGCCTACCACAATGAAGAAGGGCACCCAACTCAGGGCTGCAGAGCCCTAAGAGCACACTTAGAGGACTTAGTGAGACAAGGCCATCCGAGGGACCTTGTCGATGAGGCCAAAACAAGAGAGGAACAGGCAAGATTGCCTCAAGCACCAGCAGCCCCGCCTCCCCCAGCACAGCAACCACAGGCAGGGGGTCCACGGGTGGTTAATGTAATTCACTCACAGGTGAACGAAAACGACATACGGGGGGAAACCCAAAAGGTAAGACACCTACAGCACGTGAACCAGGTCGGACAGAAAAGACCTCGGTTTGAAGAATGCCAGGGACCGATGATAGCTTTTACTGAGGCCGACCTAGAGATGGTCCAGCATCCGCATAATGATGCCTTGGTAGTATCACTCCAGGTTGGGGAGTGCCAAATGAAACGCATCCTGATTGATCAAGGCAGCTCTTGCGACATCATGTACGTTAGATGTTACAAGGAGCTGGGCCTTCACCCATATGACATAGAGGGATCCAATGGCCCAATGGTCGGCTTCAATGGAACGCCGACGTGGCCACTAGGCACAACAAGCTTGGAAGTACAAGCCGGCACAAAGAAAATCAAGACAGAATTCATTGTGATTGACACGCCCTCGCCATACAACATCATCTTGGGAAGGCCATGGTTGCATGCAATGGGGGCAGTTCCCTCAACATTGCATCAACTATTGCGGTTCCCAACAGAGCTTGGGATTGAAGAAATTAAAGGAGATCAACTGCAGGCAAAAACTTGCTCCATGGCAACAATGAAATCAACCTGCAACATCTGAGAGACAGAGAAGGCAGAAATCGAAGACGAGGACATGGAGGTCCTAGATGATGTCGGCAAGGAGCCGGCTGAGAAAAGTGAAGAAGCACTGAAAAAAATCCTCGTCCAGGAGGGCGATGAAGAACGCTTCTTTCTTCTCGACTCGGGCTTAGCCGAAGAAGACGAAAGAGAGCTGGAAGCTTTTTTAAGAACAAACATTGAGGTGTTCGCTTGGACACCTTATGAGATGCCTGGCATTGACCCCGAGGTCACATGCCACAAATTGAACGTCGACAGGTCAGCCAAACCTGTAATACAGCGAGCCAGAAGACCGACGTTGATGCACGTTGAAGTAGTGGAGGAGGAAGTAGACAGACTTCTGGAGGCCAGGGCCATCAGAGAAGTCAATTATCCGACATGGCTATCAAACACTGTGGTAGTAAAGAAAAAGAACGGTAAATGGAGGGTCTGTGTAGATTTTACAAGCCTAAACAAAGCCTGTCCCAAAGACAGCTTTCCTCTACCCAAGATTGACCAGTTGGTGGACGCCACATCTGGACATGGAAGGATGAGCTTCCTAGATGCTTACAGGGGGTACTACCAGATAGCCATGTACCCCCCAGATGAAGAAAAGACAGCGTTTATCACCTCAAAAGGCCCATACTGTTATAGAGTAATGCCCTTTGGGCTGAAAAACGCGGAGGCAACTTACCAAAGGTTGGTAACCAAGATGTTCAGACATTTGATTGGCCAAACAGTAGAAGTCTACATCGATGACATGGTCGTAAAGACCAAGGAGCCCAGGGGTCATCTTTCCGACCTAAAAGAGGTCTTTGAAATCCTCAAAACATATCGGCTCCGACTCAACGCATCGAAGTGTGCATTTGGAGTTGGATCTGGTAAGTTTTTGGGGTACCTGGTGACAAGAAGGGGCATTGAGGCCAGCCCAGATCAGATCAAGGCCATCCTAGATTTATAGAGCCCGACATCGGCAAAATAGGTACAGATGCTTACCAGAAGGGCCGCAGCCCTAAACAGGTTCATAAGCCGAAGCTCAGACAAATGTAAACCTTTCTTCAACCTGGTAAAGAAAACCACGGATTTCCTTTGGACAGAGGAATGTGAGGCCGCGTTGGCCGACCTAAAAAAGTATCTGACTACGGCTCCAGTCCTCTCAACACCTGAACCTAGGGAAGAGCTGTTTTTGTACTTAGCAGTTTCAGAACACGCAGTAAGTGCGGTGTTAATCCGAGAAGAAAAAGGGGAGCAAAAGGCTGTTTACTATGTAAGCAAAACCTTGGCCAACGCAGAAACAAGGTAGCTACCACTAGAGAAATTAATGTTGGCCTTAGTGATGGCTTCAAAGAAGTTGAACCACTACTTTCAGGCGCACAAGATTATAGTGCTAACAGAGCACCCTCTGAAACCCTTGTTGCAGCAAGGAGACTTAACTGGAAGAATAGCAAGATGGGCAGTGGCTTTGGGCCAGTATGACCTGGAGTTCAAGCCGAGAACAGCAATTAAGGGCCAAGTTTTGGCCGACTTCGTGGCCGAGTTCACCCCGGAATCCATCGAACATCAGGCTCCATTGAGCCAAGATAAACGTTGTCCAAGCAAGCAAGGAGAAGCCCAGCCAAAGGCAAAAGAACAAAGGAAGGAAAAACTCAGACCTTGCAGCATCTACATCGGCGACTCCTTCAGACTGTTTGTCGATGAAAATTCAAACCGGCAAGGAGCGGGGGCAGGAGTACTGCTGATATCTCCAGATGGAGAAATAGTAGAACAATCCATCCGTTTGGGGTTCAAGGCCTCAAACAACGAAGCAGAATACGAAGCACTAATTGCAGGGCTGCAGCAGGCAGCAGCAGCAGAAGCTGATGAGGTAATAGTCTTTTGTGATTCACAACTTATTGTTAACCAGTCAACAGGAGAATTCGCAGCCAGAGACGAGAGGATGTCGGCATATGCAAAAGAAGTTATCAGATTGGCAGCCTTATTTCAGAACTGTCGACTACTTCAGGTCAACGGAGATGATAACAGCCACGCCGACGCATTGGCCAACCCGGCAAGTTCAATACAAACTGGAAAAACAAGAACAATAATGATTGATTATTTGTCGGGCCCGAGCATAGAACCACCAAACACAGAGTAAGAAACAATGTGTGTGGACATGGGACCAAGCTAGATGGATACAATTATTGTATTCTTAAAAGAAGGAAAGCTGCCAGAAGACCGCAAGGAGGCACACAAAGTCAGATTAAAGTCGGTACGATTCAGTCTGACAACGGACGGACACCTCTACAGAAGGTCCTTCACTGGAACCCTTTTAAGGTGCGTACATCCTTTGCAGGTTGAGGATTTTTTATATGAAATTCATGAAGGAGTTTGTGGAAGCCACGCTGGGGGCAGATCACTAGCTCACAAGGCCATTACCCAGGGGTATTGGTGGCCCTATATGCAAAAAGATGCAGAAGCATACGTAAAGAAGTACGAACAATGCCAAAGGTTTGCACCTTTGATACACCAGCCAGCTGCTGACCTGAATCCAGTATCCAGCCCTTGGCCATTTGCCCAGTGGGGCATGGATCTTGTTGGGCAACTTCCCCAGGCAACTGGGCAGAGAAAATACTTGCTGGTAGCAACAGATTACTTCACGAAGTGGATAGAGGCAGAACCGCTTGCCAAAATCCGAGATGTGGATGTCAAGAACTTTATATGGAGAAACATCATCACCAGATTTGGGATTCCAAGAGCTATAGTTGCCGACAACGGAACGCAGTTTGACAGCAAACTCATCAAGAACTTTTGTGCGAAATTCAAGATCAAGAATTACTTTTCAACACTAAGTTTTTCCCAAAGTAATGGGCAAGCAGAAGCATCCAACAAAGTAATTTTGGATGGAATAAAGAAGAGGCTGCAGGCAGCAAAAGGAAAGTGGGTAGACGAATTGCCTAACTTGCTTTGGGCATATCGGACTACGCCGAGAAGATCAACAGGGGAATCCCCCTTTGCCATGGCTTATGGCACAGAAGCAGTCATTCCATTGGAAGTCGGCATCCCAGGGATCCGAACCCAGGGAGTTGAGAATGGGACTAATGATATACTTTTAGCCCGAGATCTGGATCTTTTGGAAGAACGAAGAGAGAAAGCTGTAATTCAGCTCGCAGCATACCAACAACAGCTTGCCAGAGCTTACAACAAGAAGGTCAATCCAAGGGATTTTCAAGTCGGCGACCTAGTCCTGAGAAAAGTCGTCGGCAACAAGAAGGATCCCAGAGAGGGCAAGCTTGGCCCAAACTGGGAAGGACCCTACAGAATCACTTCGGTATTAGGCAATGGAGCCTATCGGCTTGAAGATAATAAGGGCAAAGCATTGCCTAGACCCTGGAACACTTGTAATTTGAAATTTTTCTATCATTAGATATGCATTGTTTTTGGCCGATGCCATCAATAAAATCTTTTCAGAATTCTTCAACACATGTGACTGATAAAGATACAAAATATTGTTTCTGGAAGATATGAATAATGAGAACCCAAGTGGAACTCAGGTTCACATTGGGGGCAGAAAGAATACAAAGATGCTTAACACTTGTTGAAATTTGTAGCAATTTACAAGTTGAGGTTAAGCCGAGATTATTCCTTATCTTCACTTGTTGAAATTTGTAGCAATTTACAAGTTGAAGTTAAGCTGAGATTATTCCTTATCTTCACTTGTTGAAATTTGTAGCAATTTACAAGTTGAAGTTAAGCCGAGATGATTCCTTATCTTCACTTGTTGAAATTTGTAGCAATTTACAAGTTGAAATTAAGCCGAGATGATTCCTTATCCTCACTTGTTGAAATTTGTAGCAATTTACAAGTTGCCGTTAAGCCGAGATTAGTCCTTATCTTCACTTGTTGAAATTTGTAGCAATTTACAAGTTGGAGATAGAAAGAGATCATTATCTAACACTTGTTGAAATTTGTAGCAATTTACAAAGATAGTATCTTTCCAAAATAAAACTTGCAGTTATCATACCCGAGGTATGTAACCCCGAGAAGATTGCACAAAAAAGAAAGAATATTAAAGGCATACAAAATATTCTAAGTATAGAATCATGCAGAAGCAATCAAGAGAAGATAGAGGTACAAGTATTCAGAGAAAGAAAGTTGTGTTAAGCATTCAACAGAAAACAGGGGCACGTCGGCCATGTGAGGAGCTTGCATTGTTTTTAGAACAAAAAAGTACAGAAGAAAAGAAAAGAAAGACATCGGAATTAGGATTCTTCAGCATCAGCAGCGGGATGGGTTGGGACCTCGAAAGATTCTTGTGGAACCACATCGGCAACCTTCTCTGCCGCCAGCTCAGCGTCAATTTTTGCAAGAGTTTTGTCAATACTTTTGTCGGCTAGAGGAACGTTAGATGATGCTTCAGGAGTAGCCTCCTTGACAATCTCCTCATCCTCCTCCTCATGAGTCAAGTCTAGGACTTGATCATCTTGAAGAGGGGACTTGGTCCCAGTCGCGTCCTTGGGCTTCCTTACCAAAGCCTCATCATCATCCTTATCCTCGTCTTCAGATTCAAACTCAAATTCATCTTGAGATTGAACTGGTGGAGGTGAGGAAAAGGAAGAGGAATGGCGTCGGCCTTTCTCAGAGGCGAATCCTCAGGAACATTAAGTTTTTTGGCAAGGGACATCCAACCAAGGGAAAAGCCCCTGTTGCATGCCTGCCTGACTTGTAATTTATATTCCTCAGTGACATCGGCCATGCCCTGAGCGTAAGCCTTTTCGTCGGCCGCCTTGATTTCGGCATCTTTAGTAGCCAGGGCCTCCTGAAGCTCCTTTTCAGCTTGAGCCATTTTTTCCTCGACCTCTTTTTTCTGCGATTCAGCAACCTTCTTTATAGCATCGTCAGATTCGGCCTTCTCCTCGGCTTCAGTCTGAGCTTTGAAAGCAGCCTCAGCCTGGTCCTCCAACTTCTTCATTTTTGATTGGAGACTTTTATTAATCTTTTGAAAGGCAGAAAACTCCCTCTTCATGTCGGACAACTTCTCCCTATTCTCAAAAGATTGGATGGAGAGTGAATGAGTATGCTGAATGGTTTGGAAAAATACAAGGCAAGAGTCATTAAGAATTTTACAAGTATGGAAAAAGAACAGAAAGACAAATTACCAAGTAAAGAGACTTACTTGAACGGAACGTTGAAGCATGAGGGCGTAGTTCTCGTACTCACTCATCTTGGCATTCCGTTCGAGATCGCCTGGGAGCAATAGAGCAGTACTAAGGGCTACGTCGACATTAATGTCATCGGCACTATCATTGGCAAAAACGGGCTTATCTTCAAGAGTGATTTCAGGCGTCCAGGGGGCTTTTGGTATTTTTGACCCCGAGGTCGTCGCAGACGATGACCTCGACTTCTTTGATTTTGTGGATTCTGATGGCTGGGTTTCTGCACGCCTCTTCCCAGCAGAGGGTTAAGACGTGTCGCTCTCAGCCAGTTTAGAGATAGGTAAAGTGTCCTCAGATTCAACCTGAGTTACTTTAGCCTTTGGTTGAGCTTTCTCGGTTCTTTTCGGCTTCGGCGGGGGCATGGTTTGCGATGGTTGAGCGTCAACATCGGTAGGGAGGTCGGCTAAGAGATCTTCGGCAACAGGTTTTGGGCGACCCATCTCAGCAGTTCGAACAAGTCTGCGCCGCCGTTTCCGTTCAGGTATTGGGATCAGGTATGGAGCTGAAGTTGATAACTGATCAGCTGGATCCGATGTTGATCCTTGGTCTGTTCGAGATACAGACACAGTTTGGGTTGAGGCAGAAGGTGGAGAAAGGCTTTTCTTCTTCTTCCTTCTAGGGACGTCGGGCAAAATCGACTTGTATGTTGGAATAAAGTTAAGAAGCAAAGGCGCTTTCCTTTTCTGGACTGGCAAGTCCAAAAGTTTCTTCAAATCCTTGCTGGGGACGTAGGACTGGCGAAAGCTTTTCGGTGGCTTACGAACATCTGCAAGAAGAATAGACATTAGAAACAGACAAAGTATTGAAGACTTGAAAAGAAACAACTAAGTGTTGACACTAGGCTCTTACTCTTGCCCTCTTTAACTGATCGAAGAAGAGGGTAGAGATGGGCATCCTCGTCTAGGGCAAACTCCCAATTTCCCGAGGTAATGAAGTAGTCATCTCCAGCCCCCTTGTTGGAGTTTGGGAGGTCGGCTACAATTTTGAACTCTGTAGACCTCGGCTTAAGATAATAGACGTAGCCTTTTTCTTTCAAATTGAGGGCACACATGGTATAACAGTATTGGATATCAGCTAAGGTGATCGTAGCATCTTCTTGTTTGGCTAAGGCTATGATACCATTAATCACTCGATAAGAGTTGATGGTAAGTTGCATGGGGTTCAACTTATAGTAGTGGAGAACTTCGCGGAAAAGGAGATTAAGTGGAAGCCGGAGTCCACATTCAGTAAAAGCAACAATGGGAAAGGGCATCGAATTATCTGTGGGCATGATAGAGTCATCATCCCCAGCTAGCCTCAGATGGACATTGGCAGGAATGGCGAACTCTTGCCTAAAGTACTCAAGTTTAGTTGGGGCATCTGCCCTATGTTTCCACATGCCCATGATGTCGGCGTAAAGGTATTCGACTTCAGAAAGAGGATGTTCTTAAAGGGTTTTTTGGAACCTCGGCAAAACCCTAGGTAAATGCTGGTAAGGGTTGTTTCAGTTTTTCCTAAGGATTGGTGAAATCTACAGACAAATCCCAAAACCTAAATCTATGGAAATGAAGATTGAAGGCGCAAATCTGGAAAACAGAGAAATAAGAATGAAGTTTCAGAAATCAAGAACAGAGGTGGGGCTCTCAAAAGCATAAAAAATACAAGAAATACAGGGTCAAGAATAGTGGCAAGAAAGTGGTGAAATAGTACAAGTGTTCAAGACATAAGCAAGATCATGGAATAGACACATCCAGATGAATAGTTCAGCAAATCGAAGGTTTGAACAAAGCAATAATGGCAGCAAGTAAGCAAAGAACATAGAAGAATTGAGAAAGGAACAGAGGCTTACCAGGCAAAGTAAGGTCGAAATAAAGTTCGCCAAAGACAGACGATGGTTACAGAAGTGACCGAGTAGCGAGAGCTTCACCAGAAAGACGAATGAAGTTGCAGAGCTTGGAGCTTGAGTAATGGCGGATTCGAGAGGAAGAGCTTAGAGAGAGAAAAAACAAGTAAATCAAAGCGCAAAGTGAAGAGGCAAAAAGAGGGAAAACAAGTTTTGTCAAAAACTTGAAACGGCGGAAAAACAGAAGCATTTAATGCGCCTAGAGTAACGCATACGTCAGACGGCGCACGCAGGAAAAGACGTGGTTTACAGGCGCGTCATAAGACACGATCCAATAAGGATAAAACACGTAAGTAAAAACAGTTGAAAAGTGATGCATGACAGCTCATGCACAAGAAGGAGTTCACTTGAGTTATTGTTCTTGAAAGAAGACATGTCGGCCTGAAATGAATGATCTCGGCTGAAGAATTCTTATACCGACGTACTGGAGAGAGGAACGATATAGGTTCCATCACCTCAGAATGCCGAGGTGATAGAACCTAGGGGGCAGTTGTGGGGATATATTTTCTGAGCACCAACACGTGGCAAGGTGACGCCGACGTGTCAGCCGAGGTGCGACATGATCTCGGAGTTGCCGAGGTTATCTCCGAAGATACCGGAATCCGATATAAGCGGATAAGGGACAAGAGTCCTAGGATGAAGAAAGACTTCAGGATGGATAAGGGTAATATTCTTAGGGAGATTATCCTTATCTCTTGAGAAATCCAAAGTAAGCACTAAATTGGAGTCCATAGAAGTCAGGCTTCTAGCAGGACTAGGATTAAGTAAACTATAAAAGAGAGGCACTCCGTGGGTCTAAGGTATGCTTTTTATACTCAAGCTTGTGAGTTAAATAATTGATTATCTTTGAGAGATATACTGACTTGATCGTCGGAGTGCCCCCGGGTGGAAGAACCACCGCCGGAGCCTTCTCTTTCTGTGCAGGATAGCAGGGTGCCATCTATTCTACCAGTGTTCTACAGTTGAATTACTATACGGGCAGTGTGATCGGAAAATCACTCACACACTATTAGATATTTTTATCTGTAGAGCTTACATATTTTTCAGAATTGACCGTCTGTGTGTTATAATATATATGTGATTTGATTATTTAATTACTTATGTGTAATCAATCTAATTTTTTACATGCATATTCTTCTAAACTTGTCATATGAGATGAACAAGTTAAATCATTAATATGAATACAAATTAATCCCACAATACACCAATTTTCAACTTTAACAAATTACATTTGGGTCTCACCACATGCCCACTCTTATCTCAAGTTTATGATTGTTTCCTTTTTTTGATTTTGTATTCTTAAAGTTTCCTTTTAAACAAGAGGCATTGGGTTGCTGGTTTGCTTATTGATTAAAAGAAAATGCTACACAAAGTACAAATAAGTTTATTTTAAAAATATATAAAACGGAATTTTAGAATGCAAAATATGGTCCATTTTTTTAAGATAAAAAATATCACAAAGAAAATATTGTAAAATCTATATAATAAAGCAGGATGATTTTTGAATTTGTTCTACACACATTTATCCTATTAGGACATTTGGACGGCTCAGATCTATTCAAATTATAAAGCTATGCTGAGATATATTTTCTAAAAAAAAATCCTACATATACATTTTTTTCCCGCTTCTCTCTCTTACTTTTTCTTTTTCTCACACATCCTTTTATGATCCCATCATCCCACCTTCCTCTCTATTTTTTTAATTTTATTTTTTTATTTTCTCCCATTTTTATTTTTCTCTCTATTTGTTTATTTTTTTTATTCTCTCCTTTTTGTTCACATATTTTTATTCATATTATATGGAAAGGTCTGCGATCCCAGAATTAAGAACCAGATTTTATTATGTGTAGCGGAAATTCTATTAATGAATTTTTTAGTCTACAAATTAAATGAATTTGAATAATTAATTATTATTTTTAAATATATTGAATACCTGATAGACTTCGTAAATTTAGTCCTCATATGAATCTTTAATATCTATATAATAAAGCAGGACGGTTTTTGAAAATATATAAAATGTATCAGAGATACAATTGATTTCAAAGGCTCAGATCAATTCTAATAAATATCAATGGTTCAAAAGATGCTCTGATTCCCACCCAAATGCTCATCTCTCTCTCTCTCTCTCCCATATCTGCTGTGACAACCCTCACCTTTGATTAGTGCTAAACTGTGATTGAGAATGATAAGTAACTGATTTGACTGAGATTCTGAATTGATTGCAAGAGTATACCGTTTTAAATGCATTTCTATCTGTTAGTCATTAAATGATCTGTTCATATTTTACCTTTGAATTGTGAATTGAAGGTCCTATTGGCAACCGAATCAGAAATCGATTGGTGTTTTATGTTAATTAGAATTTATGTGATTTTATGGTATATTTAGTTGAAATGTAATTTGGTATGATCAAATTAGATTAAATAAAGTTAAGATACATCAACTTGAGTTATTTGCATTTATGCCATTGAGTGGATTATGTTAGGCCACTATTTCTCTCACCCTTTACATTGTTTAGCATCATTTCTTCATTCATCTTTTTGAGCCAAACCGAGAGAGGGAGCAAGAGAGGGAGGAAATTGGTTTCATCAAAAATTTGGCTTAGAGAATTAGAAGAATTGTAGGGAATTTGCAAATTGAGCTAACACACTTGAGATTCTAGACCTAAGGTAAGAATTTCATCCTTTCAATTATGAATTTAAGTTGTACCTTGTGTGGTTCATGGGAACATTGGAGATTAGAGTCAAATTATGGCTTTAAATGTTGTATTGAGTAGCTATGGTTGCATGCATGTTCAAATCATAGTGCTTTGAAGATGTTTTTCATGAAATCCTTACATGCATGTCCATATTTTGAATGTGGTCCATGAATTCACCATGTTCTTGAGCTAAAACTTGCATTTGGTCATGTTTTGAAACATTAGAGTTCATGGGAACTCATGCATGTATGATTTTTGCATTGTTCTTCATGTTCTTGAATTTGAGTTGAAATTTGTGTTCAATTGCCTCACCCTTGGGCTTTGATTTTACAAATTGATCTTCAAAACATGTTATATTATAGGTTTAAAGTGTTTTTCCAGAAAATTAGCCCAAAAGGATCGAGTTTGAGGCTTAAATGCTTGAGTTTTGTGCTTGGGGATGAATTTGGAAATTCCAGATTTTGGACCCACGCTCGAGCGTAGGATTTCACGCTCGAGCGTACCCTCTGAGTTGTGCACTTCCGCTCGAGCGAGGAAAGTCGCGCTCGAGCGTGAAATGCATGTACCCAGAAGTTCTTGTGTTTTACAGTCCGCTCGAGCGAGATAGTTCACGCTCGAGCGAGGACCTGAGTCTCATGCTCGAGCGGAGGTCGAGCGTGAATTGCATGCATCCAGTACTTTTCATGAAGTTTACAGTCCGCTCAAGCGAAGGAAGTTACGCTCGAGCTGAGATCCTTTGTCTGCATGTCCGCTCGAGCATAGAAAGCCACGCTCGAGTGAGACCCCTGTTTTCTGAAAATTCTGAAAAGTATTTTAAAGTGCATCTTTGCATTCTCTTTCCATCCTAGGCGTTCCTAGGCCATGTTTAAGGCATCTTAATGAGGATATTAATGTAGAACCACACCGAGTCGAGTTAGGGACTAAGTTGTTGATTCCCAAGTGTGTAACTTAGTGTGTGTTCGTTCTATAACTGTGTAGGGTTGGCATCTGAGGACGCTCATTAGCCGCTTATAGCCCAGTGCTCTGTGAGTAATAATGTTGTAAAGATATGTTCAATTATGATTATTTTTCTGAATGATCAACTGTTCTGCTTACTGAATCGTTATTGTTTAATGAATGAATATTTGTCCTATTTGTAAACTGTAACCGTGACATCCATAGCAATTTACTGTTACTGCTACTGTCACAGAGATCTCTGTCGGTTCCCATGTTTGAAACCACTACTGTTTACTGTTATGATGGCCATCAACTGACTGTTCGGTCTGTTAAGACCTACTGTACTGTTTTGCTATGGGATGCACCACATGTGATTGCTATGGTTTCTAAGTGACTGATATGACTGTTTATTTACTGAAAGGACATTCATTCTTAACCTCTTTACACAACTGTTATTCACTGGGCTTTAGCTCACTGTTTATATTTATATGTAGGTGTCCAGGCACCGGATCGGAGTTAAGAGCGTTGGGTTAGCTCCCTTTTTGTCAAGCCAACCATCGCGCCTCACTTTGAGGTTCCATGTCAGTCCAAGTCAGGGCTTTTTGGGGTATCTCAGTTCACCCTTTTGCTTCTGTTCTGTAATACTGTTTTAGACTTGTACTGTACTGTGCTAATTAGGGATTTGGTCCCTAACCTGAATGTTTGTACATGTGGTGTATATATGTTTTGCTTATCAATGTGAATATGTTCGAAAAAGCCTTTTTGCATACAGACTGTCACAGCTCATTGGATATCTTTTATTACTGTTTTGGCTTATGTCAGCCCCTATACTCTGTATTACTGTCTTTACTGTTAAGCAGGCCTTCGGTAATCACGGATTACTGGCTGGTTACGGTGCTAAACCCATAGGGCAGGTTTGGGTCGTGGTATCTGCCAAACACGTTTACCTCTCTCTACACGTTCTCTCTCACATTCTCATAATACAGACCTGAAAAGGAAGATCGACACCCATCCTCTTTGGTAGTTTTCCCAATTTTGAGTTCCGCTCATCGCCACCATTGAAGAGGAAGATCGAACTCGGCTTCTCGACACCCACCCTCCTCGGCTTCCTTTGAACTCGCACTCGCACCCCTCCCTCTTCGCTCGGCTCCCTTTAAACCTATCCTTCAGGTAATTTCAGTGTTTTTTTATGTTTTGTTGCCTCTCCCTTTCTCTCTTTGTGTTTGTTTTTTGCTGATGGATCGCTGCTTTTATGTTGTGTTGCGTTTCCCCTTCTCTCTCTGTGTTTGTTTTTGGTTGTTGGATCACCGCCATTGAAGATCGCCTACCCTTCGCACACGCACCCCTCCCGCTTCGCTCGGCTCCCTTCAAACTCATCTTTGTTGCAATTCAAACCCATTGTTCTTCAATTCAACAGAGGTAAGTTCTTTAGTTCTTTGTTTACATTAGTTTTTGAACTGTAGAATTGTTTCTTCCTCTCCCATTTTCTCTTTGTTTTTGTTTACCTCTGATGGCTGTGTTTGTTTCCCTAGCATTATGCCATTGAGGTGTTCAATTTTTCAACTGCTATTGAGAAAGAGTCGATTGTTCTCTCACCTTTCCAGGCGAGGTCGGTCTCTCTTCTTATTTTTTGGTATTTTCAGTTCTTTGTGGGTCATTTAATTTGGGGGTTATTTTTATTTCCTCTTTTTTTTAGAATGCTTTATTAATTTGGGCTGTCATTCTCTCTCTCAATTTGGGTTTATTTCATGTTCTTGAACTGGTTTGTCTATATGGTTGTGGTGAAGATCATAATTAAGTATATGAACCCCATTGACTGTCAATACTCCAATCGCTATACAGTTTATCACTACACAATTTATTGCTTTGTCATGTGAACCAACTATTTGACAAAATGATTATGAGAGAAAAAAAATACTGATACCCACATTTCTGCATTTTTTAAATTAGTTGTTGCTTTTGAAAAGGTTTGCACATTGCATTGTTCTTCAAAACCTGCTCAATTTATTGCTTTGTCATATGAACCAACTGTTTGACAAACTGATTATGCGAGAAAAAAAATGCTGATACCCACATTTCTGCACTTTTTTAATTAGTTGCTGCTTTTGAAAAGGTTTGCAAAAGATGGTTATTGGGTTATACAGAATTTTTCATTGCATTGTTCTTCAAAACCTACTCAATTGCATCTAATTGCATCAAGGTCCAACCTTGAGCTTTTGATAGTTTGCTGAGCATCAATCCTAAGGTGGATTGTTCTTGATTTTAGCGCTCTGTTTGTTTCAAGAGAAAACATTTTTTTGTATTTTCTAGCATTGGGTTCGAAGAAAAATAAAAGTTGACGGAGAAAATCTTACCAATGCTACTACACTACCACTGCCACAACCACTAATCCTACCACTAATATAACAATGGAAATTAGTTTGAAAGTCTCAACCATAGGAAAATGTTTTGTACGGAAAACAAATTTTTTTCCTGTAAAACGCTTTTTGCCGAAACAAATGGAGCGTAGAATTCAAACGGCACAATGGTCTAGACTTTATCCCAATTTATGCCTGTCGCCTTTATTATTTACTGTTGGATGTAGTATTTTCAGTGATAAGAAACTACTCCAGCTTTAACTAGCCACCTTTCTTCGTAGATTATGCATCTCTAAGTCACAATGATTTTTTGTGGTTGTATCATAAATGAAACTTAGATATTACAAAATCTGATTACTACAACCAAATGTGTTTAGTTTGAAAATCCATTAAAATACATATGCAACTCAGGGCATATGCCCTGTATCAGAAGCATAATGGCCTCATATCCTCCACGCTACCCACTTTATTTGCAGAGTTTTTTAATAGGTTTTTCATATTGTTAGTTATGTTATATTTGCCAATGTATGTATTTCATCAAGTTTTTATGTATGCACAGTTTAGTTCCTCGAACATGTATGCATTCACAGTTTCCAATATATTAAAATGGTTAAGATATTAAAAAAATTCAATGAAAACAAAAAAAATATGGAAAATGAAAAAGTAGAATTCTTTGAAAAGTGAATTCTGAAAACTGAAACCAAATAGAGTTATGAGCTGAAATTCTTGGAAAATAAGATTGACAAACTTTTTTATTTTTTAAAGTTTGAAGAGAGAATTTATTTGATTATATTATGTAAACCCTCCAAAATGAGTACTATTCATTCATAGTATAATATCTTCAGAAACTGAATCAAATAGTGAAATAAAGAATGCATTACATCGTGACTTGCTTTAGTTGCCTTCATTATAATGGTTGATAAAATAGTTTTTATTTTGTTTTATTTTTTTGGCATAAATTTATGTTTGGACTTTCTAAGTGATAAATGGTAAACTTCAGAATACTTATGATTATAACAGATTTTGATTTTGGTTTTAATTTCATCTCTATAAAATTGTTGTGCTCCGATTTTAATTTCATCATTGATGGGTCTAAAATTATATAATGGAACAAACATTTTTAGGTTGAAGTACAACAGTTATGGACAATATCACTATTTTCGGTTAAGTAATTTTTTTTTCTTCCTCCATATAAATTTTAGTATCTTTCTTATAATGTAAGGCCTATTTATTTATTGATTGATTTATAATGTAAGGCCTATTTTCTTCTAATAAATGTTTTTTCTCTCATACTTTATACGTGGATGGAGACTTACACCGAACCATAATATCAAGAAAGAAATGTTTTTTTCCTAATTTATGTGTATAAAGTTTACTTATCACTCTAAAGTTTTTATATATATAAATTCAATTTCTTCAAGAAAGAAATGTTAATGTTGTTGTCTACGATGAGCGTGACCTTAATACTATTCGCATTCGTGAGGTAAGCCTAAAAGTAACTTATATTCGCATGAATTTTCCTCTCATTTTATAAATATATTCTACTTATTTTTTTATAGGCAAATGCAAAGGAAAAACACAAAGCAATATCAAAGGAGACAGAAAATGCTATCTCTTTTGGCAAAGGAAAGGAACATTTATATCCCGTGGTATGGTTTCTCAACATTTTTAAAAAGTTTATTTTTTGAATATTTATTAATTTTTTTTAATATAGATTTTTTAAAGAATTGCATAATGTCTATACTCTTTTTATGTGCATTTTTAAAAAGTTTCTTTTTCCAATATTTATTCAATTCTTTTGATTGATTGTGAAATATTTTTCTAAACCATGTTAAAGTAAGCTTTTTCACAAAATGCTAATGTATTTGTACCAACACTAATTTGAACCCATGTTGCATTTAAGAGAAGAAAACGAAAAATGAAAAGGAAATTATAGAATATAATTTTTTTAATTTTATTTTCCTTATAAGAAGCTCTTAAGGAAAGAAGAAAAGGACAACAATCAAATTTAATATAACCATCAAGCAGAGGGAAGAGGAACGTATAAAACAATACATGCTAATATTCATATTTTACGTACTCAAAGATCTAATTCCCACTGACCTCTAGGCATACACTTGGGCTTTTGGATTTGGAAACTTTGCAGGGGTAGTAGAGGTCAACAGAGTTTCACCCACTGATTAATCTAGATATGGGTTATGAATTACATCATGCCTTCAGGTACGGGCATATGCTAGTATTTTAATAAAGTAAGGCGGTTTTTGAATCTTCAACATATTTTTGTCCTATTAGGACATTTGAATGACTCAGATCTGTTCAAATTATAAGACAATGGCTTAGATATATTTTCCAAAAAATATTTTACATGTACATTTTTTTTTTCCGCTTCTCACTTTTACTTTTTCCTTTTCTCACCCATCCATCTATGATCCCATGATCTGACCTTCCTCTCTATTTTTTTTAATTTAATTTTTTTATTTTCTCTCATTTTTATTTTTCTCTCTATTTTTTTATTTTTTTTATTTTCTCCTTTTTGTTCACATATTTTTATTCATATTATATGAAAAGGTCTGTGATCCCAAAATTAGGAGCCAGATTTTACTATGTGTAGTGGAGATTATATTAATAAATTTTTTAGTCCACAAATTAAATGAATTTGAATAATTAATTATTATTTTTAAATATATTGAATACCTGATAGACTTCGTAAATTTAGACATCATATGAATCTTGAACAAATTTTAATAAAGTAGGACGGTTTTTGAATCTTCAACATATTTTTGTCCTATTAGGACATTTGGATGACTCAAATCTATTCAAATTATAAAATAATGGCTGAGATATATTTTTCAAAAAATATTCAACATATACATTTTCTACTTTTCTGCTTCTCTCTCTCTCTCTTACTTTTTACTTTTTTCACACCCCTCCTTCCATGATCTCATAATTCCGCCTTCCTATCCCTTTTATTTTTATTTTTTTTTTATTTTCTCCCGTTATTATTTTTCTCTCTATTTGTTTATTTATTTTTTATTTTCTCATTTTTATTCAATATATTTTACACATATTTTCATACAATGTATGTATGACCGTAATACACTAGAACATTACGGGCATACATACAATTTTCATATAATTACATAAGCAAAAGTAATATTGTATGTATGCCTGTAGAAATTGTATGTATACTACGCACATATATCTATGTAGCTATTTATTATACAAGTAAAAACGAGTTTTCGTGAGGAGTTTTGTGAGAACTCTAAAATTTTATAATAAATTTGTGATTTTATCAAATTAAAAAATAAATTTAAATAGTGTTGAGATTACAATTATATTCTAATCCTAATATTATTTATACTGTGCCTTTAGGTACGGACATACATTAATTTGTTTATATGACGTCAAATTGTGCGTATATATGTCATGTGCACATGACTACGTGTGAATGAATATAGTGAAATAACTAAAAGAGAGGGACAGAAAGTTAGAAATCAATTTAGCCTCTGTTTGGGAAGTAGGTTGACTTTTTGACTTTTTTGATTATTTTAGTTTAGGCTAAAAAGCTTGGTTTGGAAAGGGCTTTTTGACTTTTTTGACTTTTTTTGTGAGAGAATAGTGTAATGATTATGGGTTAGATGTGATATTTTGTTTTTTGTGACTAAAATAATCTATTTTATCTTTTGTGACTAAAATAACAAAAAAAGTCCCAAATAACTTTTCCCAAACGGAACCTTATTCAACTACCAATGCATTTGTGGATAGAACTGAAGAAGATCAGCCCTTTTGATTGAAATTTTACATTTGAAAAAGTTTTTGAACACCCCTATCCAAACAACCTCTATCTTCAAATCTAACGGTTTTCTCCATATATCCATTTAAATGCAATGTATTATGATGAATTATGGTTAATTAACAAATACAAAACACGTCATACTGTGAGAATATTTTATAATTTCTTCACACACACCCCTTGACAATTATAGAGAAAAAGCAATATATGTATAACCCAATATATATAATGCATTTCCCAATCCAACTCAATTTGGAGTTGCTGGAATGGTTTTAATGGTTGCCTTGTCTGCCACCCATTATCAAAGTACTTAAAATTTGCTATTCAATTGTCACTTGCCAAAAGGGTAAGCTGGAAATTTGAAAGGAAGATATTAACAAATATTAAATATACTAAGGATATCATGTGGTGGTAAATTATCAATTAATAAAAGTATAAAATTTATGTATATGGTTGGGTTAGTAAGGAATAAGGGTTGTTTACCTGATTTTGTTTATTGTATTTTTTGTCAGCAGTGATACTACACAGGATGATGAGCTTTATTTGCACACTACCATTTTATTCTCAAGTTAAACCATTTTTTGAATTTTTTAAATTATGATTGTATCTCTCAACCAAATTATTATTAAGGACAAAAAGTATACACTTTCTCTCCTAACTGCACCGACCACACTAGTTGCCACCCCATGCCAATATGAGTCACTAGCTGCCAGGGCGGGCCCTGCCCTAAGGCCATAAGGCCTGTGCCTTAAATTTTAAAATTTTGGCTCAAAAATAGGGTTTTTGAATTTGAAAAATAAGTGGTAGCTCGAAATAACTGTGGCCCGAATGGTTCGACAGTCCAAAACGACGTCGTTTTGGGTTGTCTTTTTTTTTTTTTTTTTCTTTTTCTTCTTTATTTCTTTCCTTTTCATTCTTTTCCCTTCATTCTTTCGAACACAGAGACGGAGAGGGAAGAGAAGAGGAGGGAGAGAGAGAGAGAGAGAGAGAGAGAGAGAAGAGAAGAGGAAGAGAGAAGAGAAGGAAGATCGGTGATGGCGGTCGGTGATGGCGCGGAAGAGAGGAGGAGAAGAATCTGTTCTGTATATTTTTGTATATTTATTTATTTATTTATTTTTTAGTTCTGGATCTGAATCTGAATCTGAATCTGCTCTGTATATTTATTTATTTTTTACTTGTTCTGGATCTGAAAAAAAATAAATAAAAAAAAGTTGTTGATGATGATGAATCTGAAAAAAAGTTGTTCTGTTCTGTATATATTTTTTTTAGTTCTAGATCTAGATCCGAATCTGTATATATATATATATATTAGTTGTTTTGGATGTGAACTAGTTGTTTTAGTTGTATATACAGAATCTGTAGATTTGAATCTGGGTGTTTGTTCGGGCAATATAGTTGTTTTACAGATTCAAATCTGAAGAGGGAAGAGAAGAGGAGGGAGAGGGAAGAGAAGAAAAGAGATCTGAATCTGTATATACAAAGTCACCCATGCCTTGATGATAAAATATATTGCCCGAACTATCATATTATCATCTATTTGCATTGTTGATGAAACCCAGCTGTTGATGTTTCTTCTTTCTTCGTCTTCTTCTCTTATTTTTCTTTTTCTTCTTCTTCAGCTTCAGAAAATGGCGAAAAAAAAAAAAAGACACCAAAACGACGTCGTTTTGGTGTCAAGCCAAATTCGAGCCTCCGAATTTCGAGCTACGAATTGGAACTGTTTAAATTTAGTAAAATGTTATAGGTTCAATATTTTTTTTTCTTAGGATCAATTTAAAGGATTCTAAAATATTTTATTGGGTCCATGTATGGTTTAGCCTATATTTATTTATAAGTGTAGTTTGACCCATATTTATTAAAATGAAAATATATATTAAAAAAAAAGTATTTGGACCCAAGAAGAACAATACATACAATATATAGGCCCTAATTTTATTTTATTTTTTTACCTTCTTTACCTATTTGATTTTAGTGAAATAAATAATTTTGCCATAATTTTTTTACCCAAGTCTTTATCAGTTTTAATTGAATAATTTTTTCCTAATTTTTTTCTCCTAATTTTGTTTTATTAAATTGTTTTGTTTATAAGTTTAATAATTATATGTGCAAGTAAATTTTTTTGTGATTACAAACAAATAAAAAAGCTGTAACTTATCGTTTTATCTGTGAACTTTTTTTTTCAATGTAAGAAGAGCTCCCATTTCCAAAATTCGCCTTCGGCCTCCTAAATCCCAAGGCCGGCCCTGCTAGCTGCTACCAGCGACTACCATTCTTGTCCCACTAGCTTCCCACCACCACTGTGACCCCATCTTGTTTGGTTTGAGTTTTTTAAATTTACTTTTCAAAAAATATTTTTTTTTATTTTTCATATTTTTTGTTTTTATTAAAATTTTAAAATATTTTAAATAATTTTTAAATTTTTAGATATATCTAACATATAATATTCATGGAAAAAAATATTTAAAAAATTCACTAAATACCAAAAATATATAAAAAAAAAGAAAAAGAAAATTTAGTATATTTTTCTTATTCTTGTGTATTTATTAATTTTTTAAAATATTTTTTATAAATATTTTACTTTTTAACTACATCTAAGTAAGATACATTAAAAAAATATAAATTTGCTTAAAATTTAAAAAATATTTATTAAAAATAAAAAATATATATAAAAAATAAAAAAATTAATTTTTAAAAAATTAAATCTAAAACATTGAAACTAAACACAGTAAAATCCCTCCTTCCAGTGGCAGTCATTGCTGTCAATTCTTAGCGTCATTGCTATCACTTCTGCCCAATTGTTACCACCTTCCTAGCCCCAGTGGCAGTCAAAAATTTAATATAGGGCATTTATCAATTATAATTTCAAAATTTTTCTTTCACAATTAATAAAAATAATATAATAATAGTTTTTTGAGTTAATATTAACACAAAAATTAATATTAGCACAAATTAATATTTTTAATTTTAACACAAATCAAATCCGTAATTTTAACATAAACAACAACAAACCAAAATCTTTAATTTTAATATAAATCACCATCAATCAAAATTTATAATTTTAGCATATCAAAATATCTTATTTTAACATAAATAATAACAAATAATTTTTTTTTTTACAAATCAAAACTTAACAAATAATTATAAATTAATACAAATAATTTTATTTAAAAGTAAAAAATAATAAATAAAATTGCCTGGAAACAATGAAGAGAAGACATCACGTTTGTAGTGTAGTTCCAAATCTGTGTTGTGTGATTTTAATTTGATGAATCGCGAGTCGGTAAATTGTAAAGTAACAAAGGGAGACAAAGAAGACAAAGAAAATATGGAGACACTTAACAAGTACCATAAATAAATAAAAAATAAAAAATTTTATACACTTTTAAAGTTTTAGAGATCTTGTTGGCTGTTGTTGAAAGCCTCGCCCAACAAATTTTTTTTATTATTTTTTATTTTTTTAGATTGGCCCTTGCCTAGAAAGTTAAGAATTAAAAAAAAAAAAAAAGAAAAGAAGAAAAGAAAAGAAAAGAAAAGAAAAGAAAAAAAAAGTCGAGACTTTGGAAAGGTGGGCTTATATCAATGTGATCAGTGTTGTTTTTAGCTAGGAGTGTAGGACCCAAAAAAAAATTGAAAAGTTAGAACATGGGCTATGTGTGTTTGGTTTGAAGCTGTGTGTCAATGTTTAGCTAAGACCACAATATATATATATATACATATAAAATGTCAGGGGGGCATGTGACTGTGAGTCCTAGCCTCCGAACCCGGATCCTCCGTCGCACTCGCCTGTGGCACTTTCCTGTCGCCCCCAAAACGACGTCGTTTTGGGGGATTTTTTTTTTTTTTTTTTTTTTCTTTTCCTTTTCTTCTGGAGACCATGTCGCACTTTCCTGAAGACCTCCAATCCCATCGCCATTAACTTATCTGCTTCTCTCTCTCCGCTTTTACCCAAAATCACCATTGATCAAGCAACCATTCCTTGGAATGAAGCTCTCTCTTGTCTCCGCTCCGACTGATCATACGAACTTTCTCGGAGATTTTCTCGGGAAAATTTTCGACTGATCCGAAGAGGATGCTAGCCCTCCTTCCCTTCTTTCGGGTTAGGACTGAGGCTGCGAATGTGGAGACGAGTGCAGTGAAATACAAAGAGGAAGTGAAAAGAGTGAGGATTTCGTTGTCATATTTACAGTAATCGGTCTCATTGATATGGGCTTGTTTCCTTCTGTACACTTTTGGGAAGAATTCTTTTAAGAAATCATCCATGGAAGTCACTCCCCCTGTAATCAAATGCCGAAAATTCCATTCATACATTGTTTTTCAAATGCGTAAATATGACAAAACATGTTTTCAAGAAAAAGGGGTTCAATGAATTGGGATAATTTTGCAATTTTGACCTTAAGAATTTGAATCTGGAATCCCACACAATTCATACATTGCTTTTCAAATATATGCAAGTATGAAAAAACATGTTTTCATGAAAAAAAGAAAAAAAAAAATCAGTGAATTGGGATAATTTTGCCAAAATTGATTTAAGTAAAATTAATTGACCAATATGTCGAAAAAAAAATTACAAGCAACATTGCAAGCACTATATATATATATATTTTTTTTCTGTTCTTCTTCTCTCTTTCGTTCTGATAACTCTCTCTCTCTCTCTCTCTCTCTCTCTCTCATTACAATCATCGACCCAAAATCAAAATTATCTTTTCTTTTCCATTTTTCCTTCTGTTTTTCTGGGTAAAGTGAAATCAAAGTAATCATCCAAACAGACAAGCAATCACAGAATGAGAAAAAGGAACAAAAACAAAACACCCATTTGAGCTAAATTTGACCACAACCCATCTCCCAAAACTACAAGGACATTAATCACTTTTCACACCCAGTTGCAAAATAGAATGTGAACCCATAATCACACACATAATATAAAATTATATGAATATATGTAGGATTAAACAGACAAACAATCAAAGAACGAGAAAAATGAACAAAAGATAACTCCAATTTGAGTTAAATTGGCGACCCATCTCCTAAAATCACAAGAACATTTGATTACTTTTCACAGTATAAACATAATCTTAGCTTGGCTAAAAAAAGATATTGATTTTTTTTTACAGATTTACTCACAGATCTGTATTGATATCAAAATTTTCATGAAATGCCATAAAAATTTCAATTAAAAAAAAAAAAGAAAGAAAGAAGAAGAAGACAGACAGAAACAGAGGTGGAAGAAGAGAGAGAGGATGGCCGGCTATGTCTCCCTCTCACCCTTTCTTCCTCTTTAACCCTCTCACCCTTTCTTCCTCTTTAACCCCTTTTTCTTCAGACCATCAATGGAAAACCCATCAAAATTCCAAGAAATTTCAATTAAAAAAAAAAAGAAGAAGAAGACAGAACAGAGAGACGAAAGATGTTGAGGTGAGGGGATTCGGAGATGGCGACGGCTGCGATGGATTTCATGGGTTGGACGGGCATGGGGGTGCCGAAGAGGGGTGGTTTGGGTCGATGATTGTAATGAGGAGAGAGAGAGAGAGTTATCAGTCAGCAAGAAAGAAGAAGAAGAAAAGAAAAAAAAAAAAAAAAAAAACCCTCCAAAACGACGTCGTTTTGGAGGGCGACAGGGTTGTGCGACAGATAAGGGCGACGGAGGATCCGGATTCCCTAGCCTCCGCCCCGGCCTAGCCTCCTACTACTGCGACCCAACCCCTTTCCAAATGAATTCGGATTCTCGGTAGCGCTACCCTGTAGCACTACCCTGTAGCCCCCAAAACGACGTCGTTTTGGGGGCGGATTTTCAGAAAAAAAAAAAAAAACGCAGAAGAGGGAGGGGGGAGGAAGGGGAAGAAGAGGGAGAGGGAGAGGGGAGGGAAGGAGGGAGGAGGGCGAGCTCGCCGTCGTCGTCCCTCGCCGTCATCGCCGCCATCGCTGCCGCCGTCGCAGCCGTCGTCGCAGCCATGGCAGCCATGGCTGCGAGCTCCACTTCTCCGCCTCCTCCTCCTCCTCCTCCTCCCCCAATATTTATGGCCCCCTCCAGTTCAGTCCGGCCCCTCCTCCCTCCCTCCCTCCTCCCTCCTTCCCTCTCCCTCTCCTTCTCCTTTCTCCCCCCTCCCTCCTCTGCTCTCTTTTTTTTTTTTTTTTTTTTTTTTCTGAAAATCCGCCCCCAAAACGACGTCGTTTTGGGGGCTACAGGGGGTGCTACAGGGAAAGGGACACAGACGACCCGTTCTCCTTTCCAAATAGCCTACCACTACAACCCCTCTTCCCCAAGACTCTTCAAATTTAGGAACAATAAGAGCTCGTTTGTTTTGAAAGATAACTCATGGGGTTGGACTATTAATTCGGAGGGATTAATAATCCGTTGTTTGGTATGGATTTTTTTGTTCGGATTAATAATTCCCCCGAACTATCAATCCGGGATTCAATGGCTTATTGTATCGGGGGGGGGCCTGGGACAGAATTCATGGGATAGTGTATCCCATGGGATTAGCTAGGTTTATTACATCTTTGACCCCCTTTCTTTCTTTTAGCTTTTCCCATTTTGCTTTCCCAAAATTCATGCTCTGTTTTTTTCCACATTTGATATGCAGCAGCACCAGCCACTCTTCCATTTTGCTTTCCCAGTGGCTTATTCTTTCTTTTATTAATATTTTACTTAATAAAGTAAAATAAAAATATACTTAATAAACATAATACCCATTCATGGTATTAATTATACTTAATAAAGTAAAATAAAAATTTAAAAATTTCAATTACAAATTAAAATAAATTTATGTAATATTTATTAATATTCTATTTATTTAATATTTTAAAAGTTCTAGTAAACAAATTAAATAAAATTTATAATTCAGATTTAATATTTTTATTATTTAGTAAATAATTCAAAAGGGTAAAATAGTCTTTTGAACATTTATCCTTCTCCATAATATCCCAAACAAACATAGGATTCAATAGAATAGTCCAATCCAGACCTCTAATCCCATGACTAAACAAACATAGGATACAAATTCAGTCCGACCAAATAGTCCAGGAATAATGTATCCCAGGACTAACAGTCCGATGGATTACAATCTCCCCTTATCTAGTCCGTCCAAACAAACGCACCCTAAGAATAATAAAGGGAAAAGGTTCAAATCAAGGAATGAAAAGGATGAGGTGATAGACAATGAACAAAGAGTGACAGCGGGAGAAGAGATGTGGGAGTTGGGAAGGTGGTGGTAGAGGATGGGAGGGGGTTGGTGGTGGTTGTTGCGTTAAGATTGGGGTTTAAAGGTTGAAGATAAAGGTATTTTGAAAATTAAGTGCTATGAGGTCCCTTATTACTTCCGCCTCTGCCTACCCTGCCACTACTGCAACCCAACCCCTTTTCAAATAGCCTACGACTACTATCATCTCTCTCCTTGACTCTTTAAATTTAGGAACAAAAAGAATAATAAAAAGAAAAGGTTCAGATCAAGGAACGAAGAAGATAGGGATGACAAACAATTAATAGAGAGTGATGATGGGAGAAGAGAGGTAGGAGTTGGGAAGGTGGTTGTAGAGGATGAGAGGGGTTGGTGGTGCTTGTTGGACTAGGGTTAAGGATGGGGTTTAATGGTTAAAGATGAAGGTATTTTGAAAATTAGGTGCTATGAACGTAGTAAAAAATAAAATTTGTGTATTTATAAATTGAGTAACGATATTAATTGAGAAACAATGGACATGGGCCAGAGACTCTCGTAGCATGTGTCAATGTTACATCTATCTATACTATATATTAAGTAAAAGGAGATTTTTAACCTCCAAAGTCTGTGAGAACTTTAATATGCTAATCTTAATTTCCTAATTTTTTGTTTTTTTAAAAAAAAAAAAAAATTAATCTCAGCATTTATTAACTTCTCTCAACTCACAAGATTTTTTGACTTCTCTCATAATTACTGCAGTACTTTTTCCAAAACAAATAATTTGTATATTAAAAAAAATCTAAAGCAAATATAAATATCTATATCTATATCTATCTATTTATTTATATCTATCTCTAACCCACAAGTTTTGTGGGAGTTCCAATATCTGAACCTTAATTTCTTAATTTTTTTGATTTTTTTTGAAAAAAAAAATTTAGCACTTATTAAATTCTTCCAAGTCTTTTTAACTTGAGGAACTTACTGATAAGTCCTATGTACCAAGTTCAAAACCCAACTAATCTCAAAACAAAATACTTGCACCAATTAGTCTAACACATTTTTAATTGTTACCAAAAAATCCTTTTTTTTTTTTTTTTTTAAATTTACAGACACTGTTCACATCTTACTTCTGTCGGACTTCCGTCAAACGGTCGCCGGAGACTCGTCGAAATGTTCAACATCGCCGGGAAATCGCCGGAGTATCACCGGGAAGTCGCCGGAGTTTCGCCGGAGTGTTAAGAACGTTAATGGAAGTCGCCGGAATGTTCAGAACGTTCACTGGACGTTAAGAACATCACTGGTGACTCACCGGAATGTCTAGAATATTGTCGGAAAAAAAAAAGAATAAATGGATAAATTATAGCAAAAAAAAACATAGCAAAATGTGCTAAATATTGATAAATTAAAAGGAAAAAAAATCAAACGACAAAAAAACAGCAACAATGGGGAAAACATATGTTATTTTTCAATTTTTGTAAGGTTCAAGCAAATAATATCTAAATAGTGATCAAACTGAAAAGTAAGTTTTGAAACTGTAAAATGTTACAATTTCAAAACAAAAATCTGTTAAGCATTTATCCTTATTAATCAAACTGAAAAACATGTTATGAAACTGCAAAATTTTACAGTTTTAAACCATGATTCATTCTACCACCAAAAAAAAAAATTTGAAACTGCAAAATTTTACAGTTTTCACTGCCTGTAACTAAAACTCGAAAACTACTTGTTCAGAATTCGAAAATTTTCTCCATTAGAATAGAAAAACAGAAGTGTATAGCAGAGAAGAAAAAAAAAAAAAGAGATCGAAGGGGAAAGGCGGATGTAGAGAGATGATTTTACTCCGACAACTATTTTTTGTTTAGATCTAGCCAAATCTGTGTAGATCTACTCAGATCTGATGTAGATCTGAGTAGATCTACATCAGATTTAAGTAGATCCACTCATCTTCTTCGTCGGAAAATATATCATCTTCTTCGTCGGAGTTCATTTCGATGGTTGGTGGTTATCAGTGAACCCCGATCAATGGAGAAAGACATGTCACCGGTCGTCGTCTTCCATGACAAACACGATGAGAGAAAAATGCAGAAAAAAAGCGAGAGAGGAAGGGAAGCAAAGAACAGAGAGAGAGAGAGAGGAAAGGACTTTTGGGTGTATTCAAAAGGTTATGGGATTAAATAGTCACCACATGTTTCACATGGGACCTGTGGGTAATTTCCCCTTTTAACTTTTCCAATACACATACTCTTTTTAACTTTTCACACACCTATTACAAATAGTGAGTCTTCTTTTTGTTTTCTCCTTCTTGACTTCTCACTTATACACTTTCAACTTCAGTGACCATGTATACAAACAGTAAGTTTTCTTTTTGTTTTCTTCTTCTTGACTTTTCCTTTTGTTTACTGTTTTAATATTGTAGTAAGATAGTGCATAAAAATATTTGTGATTTGTCTAGCGAATAAAAAATTATAATTTGATTTTTTAATATGATTGAAGTTAAATAAATATAAACCCTCACAAAGAGAAAAATGTGATTATAATTAATTGAATGATTCTTTTTTTTTTTTAATGTGATTGTAATTAGTTTAATAGTTCTTTTTTTTTCATTTATTTATTTTATTATGTGAAAAATGTGATGTGATTGTAGTTTGTTTAATAGCTCTTTTTTTAAATATAATTGTTGTAGTTAGTTCAATGGTTTTTTTTTTGATGTTATTTAATCTTTTTATTTACTATTTTAATTTTATTTTTGATTTTGATTTTTTAATACGATTGAAGTTAGATAAATATAAACCCTCACAAACAGAAAAATGTGATTATAATTAGTTGAATGATTTTTTTTTTTTAATGTGATTGTAGTTAGTTTAATAGTTCTTTTTTTTTTTCATTTATTTATTTTATTATGGGAAAAATGTGATGTGATTATAGTTTGTTCAATGACTCTTTTTTTAAATATGATTGTTGTAATTAGTTCAATGATTTTTTTTAATGTTATTTAATCTTTTTATTTACTATTTTAATTTTATTTTTAATATGATTGAAGTTAGATAAACATAAACACTCACAAAGAAAAAAAATGTAATTGTAGTTAGTTCAATGGTTCTTTTTTTTTAATGTGATTGTAGTTAGTCAATGGTTCTTTTTTTCATTTATTTATTTTTTTTATTATGAAAAAAATGTGATGTGATTGTAGTTTGTTCAATAGTTCTTTTTTTTAATGTGATTTAATCTTTTATTTACTGTTTTAATGGTTTTTCTTTACAATTATTTATGAAAAAAATATGATTGTAGTTAGATAGCATAAAAATATTTGTGATTTGATTTGATTTTTTTTGTGATTTGATTTTTAAAGTGTCAATTATTGATAATGATTAGATTGTATTTTGAAAAAAAAAATTTAATTGATTTTTTTTACTCATTGTGTTTTTTGAAAAAAAATTATTGTGTTTTTTTAACTATCAATTCACTTAATTTGTGATTTGATTTTTAACTCACTGTATTTTTTGAAAAATAAAATGGATTGTATTCATTAGGGTCACATAATGTGCCAATTATTGATGATGATTAGATTGTATTTTGACCCCCAAAAAAATTGTAATTGATCTTTTTAACTCACTATATTTTTTGAAAAATAAATTATTGTGTTTTTTAATTATCAATTGACTTAATTTGTGATTGATTTTTTTAATTATTGATGATGATTAGATAGCATTAAAAAAATTATGATTTGCATGATTGAAGTTATCTCCTTTTCTAATTTTGTGATTTTTAAAAAAAAAAATTAACCTCAACATTTATTAACTTTTCTCAACTCAGAAGACTTTTTGACTTCTCTCATAATTACTACAGTATCTTTCCAAAATAAATAATTTGTATATTAAAAAAAATTTAAAACAAATATAAATATCTATATCTATTTATCTATCTATCTATCTATCTATCTATCTATACTATATATTAAGCAAAAGGGAATTTTTAACCCCAAGGCCTGTGGGAGTTTCAATATCCCAATATGAATTTTCTAAATTTTTTATTTAAAAAAAAAAACTCAGCATTTATTGATTTGGTCAAAATCCCCTGATCAGCATTTATTAACTTTTTTCAATCTACATGTTTTTCCATATGCCTGCATTTATTGATTTGGTTAAAATCTCTTGATCAGTATTTAAAATCCTCTCATACAAATAATTATAAATACAACATGTGTATAGTTATTGCAATACCCTTTTCAACTTCTCCCGTACACTATGGTTAGTGATAAGATTGTTAAATTATTTTTATAAAAAATCTTGAAAATCATAATTTATATATTAAAAAAAATCTAAAACAAATATAAATATCTATAATTATTCCGTGCATAGCACGGGTGATAGGCTAGTACTATATATTAAGTAAAAGGGGGTTTTTAACCCCAAGTCTTGTGGGAGTTCCAATCTCTCAATTTAAATTTCCTGATTTTTTGATTTAAAAAAAAAAATCTTAGCATTTATTAACTTCTCCCAACCCCAAGTCTTACTCTTATAATAACACTTTAATGTATTAACAACAATCATAAAAAAAATTCTTTGAAATCCAACACATATGAATTTATTGAAAAGTCTCAACACATATGATTATTATCCCTCATAATAACACTTTAATGCATTAAGAACAAGCATACAAAAAATTTCTTGAAAAGTCCAACACATATGATTATTATCAAAATATTAAATTTTAATATAATATAATAAAAAAAAGAAGACATTTAATTCCTTAAAAAGTCCAACACATAATATAATATAAAATAGGAAAAAAAGAATACACTTAAAAAAAAAAAAAAAAGATATTTAAAAATCACAATTCACATATATAGATACTAGCCTATCACCCGTGCTATGCACGGGATAATTATAGATATTTATATTTATTTTAGATTTTTTTTAATATATAAATTATGTTTTTTTAAGATTTTTTATAAAAATAATTTAACAATCTTATCACTAATCATAGTGTATGAGAGAAGTTGAAAAAGGTACTGTAGTAACTATACACAGATTGTATCTGTATGAGGGGATTTTAAATGCTGATCACGAGATTTTGACCAAATCAATAAATGCAGACATGTGGAAAGACATGTGGATTGAAAAAAGTTAATAAATGCTGATCAGGGGATTTTGACCAAATCAATAAATGTTGAGTTTTTTTTTAAATAAAAAATTAAGAAATTCAGATTGGGATTATTTAGAGCCATTGAACAAATTATAATCACATTTTTCTTTTTGTGAGTTAACTTCGATCATATTAAAAAATCAAATTATAAACAAAAGGAGATAACTTCAATCATACAAATCACAATTTTTTTTAATACTATTTAACTACAATGACATTTTTCTCATAATAAAAAAAAAAATCGAAAAAAATAACCATTAAAATAGTAAATAAAAATGATTATTTAGAACCATTGAACAAATTACAATCACATTTTTCTTTTTGTGAGTATTTATGTTTATCTAACTTCAATCATATTAAAAAATAAAATTATAAACAAAATGAGATAATTTCAATTATACAAATCATAATTTTTTTAATGCTATCTAATCATCATCAATAATTAAAAAAACACAATAATTTATTTTTCAAAAAACATAGTGAGTTAAAAAGATCAATTACAAATTTTTTGGGTCAAAATACAATCTAATCATCATTAATAATTGGTACATTATGTGACCCTAATGAGTACAATCCATTTTGTTTTTTCAAAAAACACAGTAAGTTAAAAATCAAATCACAAATTAAGTGAATTGATAGTTAAAAAAACACAATAATTTTTTTTTCAAAAAACACAGTAAGTTAAAAAAATCAATTACAAATTTTTTTTTTCAAAATGCAATCTAATCATTATCAATAATTGGTACTTTAAAAATCAAATTAGAAAAAAATCAAATCAAATCACAAATATTTTTATGCTATCTAATTACAATCATATTTTTTTCATAAATAATTGTAAAGAAAAACCATTAAAACAGTAAATAAAAGATTAAATCACATTAAAAAAAAGAACCATTAAACAAATTACAATTACATCACATTTTTCCCATAATAAAATAAATAAATAAATGAAAAAAAAAAGAACCATTGACTAACTACAATCACATTAAAAAGATAGAGCCATTGAACTAACTACAATCACATTTTTTTTGTGAGTGTTTATATTTATTTAACTTCAATCATATTAAAATTAAAATTAAAATAGTAAAAAAAAAGATTAAATAACATTAAAAAAAAAATCATTGAACTAACTACAATAATCATATTAAAAAAAAAAGAGCCATTAAACAAATTTCAATCACATCACATTACAATCAATTTTTTTCTTTGTGAGTGTTTATATTTATTTAATGTCAATCATATTAAAAATAAAATTAAAATAGTAAATAAAAAGATTAAATAACATTAAAAAAAAAAACCATTGAACTAACTATAACAATCATATTAAAAAAAAGAGCCATTGAACAAACTACAATCACATCACATTTTTCCCATAATAAAATAAATAAATGAAAAAAAAATATTAAACTAACTACCATCACATTAAAAAAAAAAAGAATCATTCAACTAATTATAATCACATTTTTCTCTTTGTGAGGGTTTATATTTATCTAACTTCAAATCATATTAAAAAATCAAATTATAATTTTTTATTCGCTACACAAATCACAAATATTTTTATGCGCTATCTAACTACAATATTAAAACAGTAAACAAAAGGAAAAGTCAAGAAGGAGCAAACAAAACGAAGACTTACTGTTTGCATACATGGTCATTGAAGTTGAAAGTGTAGAAGTGAGAAATCAAGCAGGAAAAAATAAAAAGGTGACTCACTGTTTGTAATAGGTATGTGAAAAGTTAAAAAGAGTGTGTTTATTGGAGAAGTTAAAAAGATTTGAAAATTTTAATAAGTGCTAATTTTTTTTTCAAAAAAAAAATCAAAAAAATTAAGAAATTAAGGTTCAGTTATTGGAACTCTCACAAAACTTGTGGGTTAGAGATAGATATAAATAAATAGATAGATATAGATATAGATATTTATATTTGTTTTAAATTTTTTTTAATATACAAATTATTTGTTTTGAAAAAAGTACTACAGTAATTATGAAAGAAGTCAAAAAGTCTTGTGGGTTGAGAGAAGTTAATAAATGCTGAGGTTAATTTTTTTTTTTAAAACAAAAAATTAGAAAATTAGGATTGGCATATTGGAGCTCCCACAGGCCTTGGGGGTTATAAATTCCCTTTTGAAGCAACAAGTAGAATGAAGAACATGGATTACGAAATCAAATATGACTAAAATTGAACAACAGATTTGGATGCACATAAGTAAAGTATTTAAATATTAAAACTTCATAATTTAAAATGCAGAAAATAACTTACAATTACAATTGTAACAACTGCAAGGATCTTAATTTGGTTACAAACGGGAACAGGTATTTGTCACTCAGAACTTCTCTGGTTTTTTCTTTCTCTCAGCAATGGAAGGGAAAGGAAATTGAAAGATGTCTAGGTGTTAACAATTGATTACAATATATAGAAATAGAAAAGTAAATAGCATATGACTTCTTTGATTGATAAAAGCAGCTGGCAGCGCATGAGGCAAAGCAGATGCTGTCGGTTGCTTTCGGTGGAGTGATTGCACGAATATGCAGCTTTAACAAAAGTTGATTGAGTGAATAGTGACGGTGAACAGTAAAAGTGAACAGTAACTTTTACTATTCATCATATAGCGACCCCAGTCTTTTCCTTTTGATTATTGTATCCGGACTTAGGTTCCGTAGATGCTGTCATTGAATAATTGTTGTTGTCATCTTTTATTTTCTCTCTTGGAGTTATGGGATGTATTGGGCAGGTTGTTTCAGGTTGGTTGGGTTCGGAAATCTAGTGTTGCTGTCCAGTTTTTGGGTTGGTCGCTCGAGCGAGGACTTGGTCGCTCGAGCGAGGGTATTTTGTTTCTGGTCGCTCGAGCCAGCTTTTCTTCGCTCGAGCGAGCGATTGCGTCTAGTATAGACCTAAAAGTAGTGATTCTTCGCTCGAGCGAGCTTCCCTTCGCTCGAGCGAGCGAGGTGTATGTTTTCGAGTTCTTCGCTCGAGCGAGAAGTCCCTCGCTCGAGCGTGTTTCTGGGTTGCAGACCTGAAGCTTTGAGTTCTCGGCTCGAGCGAGCTTTTCTTCGCTCGAGCGAGGGTTTTATGTGTCTGGTCGCTCGAGCGACCATGTCTTCGCTCGAGCGAGCCTGTCAGGTTTAAATAGGCAGCAGCGGGTTTAAAATCAGTTTTTCATATCCTTTTTGATTCCAAACCCTAGGTCTGACTTCTCTCTTCCTCTACACACCTTCTACCCTAGGTTTCATCTAGTTTTAGGGTGTTTCTACCCTAGATCCTTTATTAAAAAGATAGTGTGGGTCGAGGGCTTCAGTTTAATCTGAACGATCTTGGATTTGGAGCACTTTGGATTTTGGGTCGTCATCTCCATCTTCTCCATTTTTGTTGATTTCTTCGAGGTAGGGATTTCCTACTCCAATGTATACGTTTTGTTCTAAGTTCTGGCATTTTAATATGTTGGGGATATTTTGGTAATTTTGGGAAAAACTCTATAAATTGATTTGTATAATTAATTTGAGAAAATTGGGAATATTAGTTGAATTCATGAAATATGAGGAATTATTGATTAAATGGGGTACTTGGTTAATTTAAATCATATGCCTATTGAATTGTTGATTTAGTTATTTTCTGTTTAGAGATAACTGTTTTGGGCTATCGGTGGAGGATAGTCTTGATTGTTGTAGATATCGTATGTGGATTAGGGATAACTGGAACTAATCACGTTGGTTAAGTCATTACTTTTGACTATTGAATTAATACAGAAAAATTACATGTGTTGATTGAGCATTTGCATATGCATATTGTGTGGGAGGAGATAGGGGATGTACTCCACGGTTTAGGGAAAGATAGGGGATGGACCTCTAAACCGGATTTTTGTTTGGGAGGAGATAGGGGATGGACTCCATTAGCATCACTTTTATGTGTGCTTATTTATATTGAAGTGTTTTATTGATACAGCACTAAAATGTGTATCAAAATGGAAGTATGAAGTGTTTTGATATGAGCCTGAGTCTCATTTGTGTTGTTGATATTGGAAGTAATGTGAAATTGATATATATATTTCACTGTTGTAAGTTTGGCCAGGTTCTGAGCCATATTGGTAATAATGAAAAGCGAAACATGTCATAGACAATGATATAGTGATTATCCTGTTTAACCATCTATTAAATGCTATTGCTTTATTCAATGCTTATATTTGGTTTAGTATATTTCTACTGGGCTGTGGCTCACCCTATATGGGAACATCATTTTCAGGTTCAGATGATAAGCAACCTCCAAGGATTTAGCTTATGGATTTCTGAAGACTATCTTTAGTTAGTTGTTTTTATTTGATAGTACATGTAAACATCCAAGCCTAGGGCTTTACTTGTATTTGAGTTAGAACTCATATTTTTGTGTCCAAGTGTTGGCTTGGAAAGATGTAAGCCCGTAGGGCATTTAATTTGATGTTATATGTAATGCTTTTATTTAGTAATACTCTGATGAATTGTTTTCTTTAAATATTGCATGCCAATGATATATATGTATATGGGTTTAAATTTGAGGGCGTTACACATCACTTTCGGTGGAACATGTGAATATAGGAATCAATATAGATACAAATTAGCAGCTTTTCTCAAAAGAGTATTGATTGAAGCTAATTTGTATTTATAGGGAATCCTATGTTGATCAGGCATATGGGTCCTGAGCATCTTGGAACTCGGATTTGCCATGTGAGATGGGTTGAGTAGTTGATCCTTCAGAAGATTGTGACTGGTCTAAACTGTCTTCTGAATTTTCTGAACTGGTTGATTGAGCTTCTTTAGCTTGATCGGTTAATTGACGGGCTAACTGGAGCAATTCATCCCTGGATAACTTGGGCTTGACTTTTGATTTAGCTTTGGGCTGAGCAGGAGGTGAAATGGGCTTAGCCTTAGCTTTGGATTTTGATTTAGGCCGTGAATGTTCCTTGGGCAGGTCCGGAATTGCAGGAGCTTTGGACTTCACCTTGGATTTTGAATGGGCCAGTTGAACTGATTTGGATTTGGATGATTTGGGCTTGGAACCACTAGATGAGGGGCTTCCAAGATTGATTGGAGGAAGGCTGGGCTGACTTCCTTGACTGATGGCAGCAGTTGGGTTCTGCTGGGCTTTGATCATAGAAGGAGTTGGAGCACATTGATCAATGGGGAATTCTTCTTGAACAATTTCAAAAATTCTGGGCATATTGAACTTGGCCCACCATTTGACTGAATGTTGACAGGTGATTATGTTACCATCCATTCCATAATGCCATTTAAATATCCATGGGAGTTTATATTTGGATATAAAAATTAACAAAGATGGAAATTATCTCTGGTGAGTGGTAAATGGGTAAACATAGGAGAAATAGTTAATTAGTTCAATGAGATCGCCAGGAAGAATGTCTGAAATGGCACCATAATGAGTCCACCATCTCAGAAACCAGGTTGGGAACTCAGATTTGAATTTTTGATCAAAGGAGATGAACCAGGAGTGACTAAAAGTTTCATTTTGATACAAGAAGATCTTGAACCATGCATCAACATAATCATGGTAATTATACTGAATAGAGTGACCAAGTAAATCGCGAAGCTGATAAGGAGGACCCCATTCAGCTTGGGAGACAATACTATGGATGTAAATGGAATGATACAGAACCTTGCTTGCATAGGTTCGATCATAAATGGGTTTAATCAAGACTGATTGTTGATGGATCAAAATATCTTTGTAATAGGTGAGTGTTTTCTCTGGATGTGAGAGGATAAAATGGCATCCTGAGCCAAAATGAGATTTAGCAATTTCATGAATTACTTGGCCTTTAGGGTGACTGGGTTCTATATAGAACAGATTAGTAGTGTGTGATTTGGTATAATCAGATCGAGATGACCTGACTGGGTTAGCAGGGAATGGAGTAACTGAGACTGATTGGCTTGAAGCAAAAGGATCAGTAGCCAAAGCAGTTGAGTAATTAGGCCTAGGGATATTGCCAAGGATTTGGTAACGGTTGATCATTTGAATGGGTTGAGGGTATTGTCCTACTAACTCCAAAGGAGAAGGAACAAAAGGTTGACTAGAAGGAACCAAAGCCTTAGAAGGAGGCCTTGGGCGAGACATCTGTTGAAACAAGAAACAATGGTCAGTAGCAGGGACTAATAACCAGAAAGAAGATCTAAATAGTTTTGGTAGTAATGCAAATTATTGTAGTAGTCATGACGCAGAATGCGACGGGCTTGAATCTGTTGGTGAATGATGTATTAGGCTCTTTTAGTGGTTGGTCGGGCAGTTTTAAGGCGGTTAATTCGTCGGTTAACGTGTTTGATCAAAGTTTGGTAATGGGTAATTTGAGTTTTTAAATATGGAATATGTGGAGCTGCACTCATCCCTTACCCCCCTGTAAAAAATTCCCGAGTGAGAAAATCAGGAAGGGAATTTTGACAACCAGGTATATAGGTAATATCAAAATAAAAAATACTTAAAATAGATTGCCAACGGGCAAAAAATTTGCTTACTAGTAAGATTTTGAATATATTTTTCCAAAACATATTTAGCAGATTTGCAATCAACACGAAGCAAAAATTTTTGATTTAAAATATCATCTTGAAATTTTTGAATACATAAAACAGTAGATAAAATCTCTTTTTTAATAGTACTATAATTTAATTGTGCTTTATTCCAGACACCAGAATGATAACGAACAATTTGTTCAGAGGAATGAGAAGTGACTTTCTGAAGAAGAATGCCACCATAACCAATATCAGAAGCATCAGTTTGAATAATTTTGAAGGAATTTTCAGTCGGAATACCAAGACAAGGGAGAGACTTAACATATTGTTTGACTTGTTGAACAATAGAAGTATGAACAGATGACCAAGGAGGAGGATTATCCTTTAATCTATCAAACAATGGTTGACAAGTCTTCCTAAGATCTTTATAGAAATCAGTAATATAATTAAGGGAACCTAAAAATCGCTGTAATTGGGTTTTATCAAGAATTTCATCAGGGAACTTAGACGCAAACTCAATTGATCGGCTAATTGGCAGAATAGTATTGTGGTGAATATCATATCCTAAAAATCGAACTTTAGTTTGAAAGAGTTTGATTTTGGGGGCAGAGATAACTAAACCATGACTTTTAATTGTATAAAAGAAGGCAGTTAAATGTTTCCAATGTTCACTAAGTGATTTTGAAAATATTAATATGTCATCAATATAAACAATAGAAAAATGACTAAATGGGTTGAAAATATCATTCATTATATTTTGGAATTCGCTAGGAGCATTTTTTAATCCGAATGGCATTACATTCCACTCATATTGACCAAAAGGTGTGTTAAAAGCAGCTTTATATCGATCTTTAGGGTGAATTTGAATTTGCCAAAAATCACTTTTTAAATCAAATTTACTAAAAATAACAGCTTGATTAAGTTTTTTAATCAAATCTTTTTTATTAGGAATAGGATATCGAATCCCTTCTAAAATAGCATTTAATGGTTTGTAATTGATGACTAATCGGGGGACACCGCGTTCTAATTCAGCATTTTTATTGACATAAAAGGCGGGACAAGACCATGGTGATTTACTAAGACTAATTATTCGATTTTTTAACAATTCATTAATTTCTTTTTTGCACATTTCAAGTAATTCATAATTCATTTGAATAGGTCGAGATTTAATAGGGATTTGTTTTTCATTAAAATTTTTAATATACGGCAAAGTAACGACATGCTTTTTTCGATGCCAAAATGCAGTAGGTAAATGGGAACAGACGGTTGATTCTAATTTCAATTTAAAATTATTAATTTGAGAAATGATAACAGGATCAGTTAATTGTTGATCGATTCTTTTGTAATTAATTTCTTCTTTAAGGAAATTTAAATGTCTAGTTAAGCGATTAATTGTTTGAGAAATAGAACAGTCTTTTAATTGATTTAATTCTAACATTTCAGGAGGAGACAAAAATTTAAATGTAACAGGTTGTCCTAAAACATGTGTAGTTTATTCCCTCACTAGATGTAGTAAATGGATATAATAAATAGATAAATGGTGTGCCTAAAATAATTTTATCAGTCATATTTTTCACTAAAACAAAGGAAGTTTTAAAACAGACATTATTTTGACAAATATGAACTTTTGGTAGTTTATATTTAATATGCATTTTACTACCATTAGCAGAAATTAATTTCTCTTGACATTTTTCATAATATTTAGTAGGAAGTAAACCTTCTTGTATGCAATTCAAATCAGCACCAGTATCGATTAAAGCAATTAAATTTAATTCAAAATCTTCAATAATGATTTTAATTCTTGAATACCATTTTTGAATATAAAGTTTATTGATTAGATTTAATCGTTTTTCTTCAAGATTATGTGACTGTGATCTGTTGTCAAATATTAATTTATCAGGATTAGTATGATCAGAATCAGGGTCAGAATTATGTTCAGATTCATTAGGAGATTCATGAATTGAGTTGTGGAAATTGTCTAAACTTTTGTTAAGTTTTAATGTAATAATTTCATCTTCTAATTTCCGATCTTTTTGTTTTAATTCATTAATAGTTTGTTTGATTTGATTGATTTCAGATTGTAAATCTTGAAGTGTAATTTCTTTAGTTTTATTTTTAAATCTTTCTAAAGTTTTAGATAAACTGATAATAGGTTTATCAAATTTGGGTTTATCTTCTGAATGGAGTAGTAAAGATTTTAATTTATCAATATACTGTTGTTTTAATATTGGATCATCTAATTTGCTAATTAGTTCAATAAGGGCAGATTCTTCTTGGGTGTTTTTGGTAAGAACAGTTATTTGTTTAACTGGTTTACAGCAGACATCATTACATCCTAGATTACTATTATTATCAAAATCTGCACTAGGTGAATGATAGTCAGATGAAGTCCTTGGATGATCAGAAGAGGAGTCACTAACAGATTGATTTAATTGGAAGATTTCAAATAGTTGATTTTTGGAATTATCATCAATTTGAAGTTGATTAACTCTATCTTTTAATTTTTGCTTTTCTTTACATTTATTTGAATAATGTCCTTTTTGACCACAATTATAACAGATAATATCCTTATTGAATTTAGATTTAGGATGTGAGTTTTTATAATATTTCTTTTTAGGTTTAGTATAAAATTTATCATGAGATTTGGAAGCTGAATAATTTTTTTCGATATTTATTAGAGTATTTGGATTGATATTTATATTTGGAGTATTTGTGAGATTTCCTACGGGAGAGGGCAACAGGAGGTAAACTATATTGTTCACAAAAATTGCCTAATTCATATTTAGCTTTATGTTTATCTTTAGAAGCTTTTTGACTGAGTTTTAAATCAATACACATTTTTAATCCTTCCTTCTGAATAGTACTAATTATATCACCATAGGTTAAATTGTTATATTCATTAACACCAGTAGGTTGACTAAGAACATCTCGAATTTTGTGAGCAAATAAATTAGGTAATCCATTAATAAATTTTTCTTTCCAAAATGATTTAGTACAATCTTCGCGTAACATAACTCTAGAGGTAAATACATCTTTATACCATCGAAAATCACTTAAAGTGGGGCAAGTAAGGTTACTAAGCTGATCATGTATGCGAGAATAAATATTAGTAGGTTGTACCAATAAAATGTCTAACAATAGTATAAATTAAGGTATTAATACCATCAGGGTGACAACATCCAATAGTTTCATCAAAGATAGGGAGACCATTATCATCAGTTTGATTAGCATATATGATGGACTCTCTTTGTTCGTCAGTTAAATATTTTTCCCACCAAGATTTTAGCATACCAGTAAAACCAGAAGTAATCAGGGAAACAATTTCAGATTGAGAATATTGGGGATAATTGGAGAGGTAACTATTTGAGACCATAGATAAATGATTTAATTTTTGAAGTATTTGATCTTCACTAAGACCATCAATATTCCATTCGTATAATTTTTTGGCAGAAACAGAAAATTGGTTACTAATATTATTTTCTTCATATTGGAGGTCAGGTGGAGTTGGTCGAGAATACCAGTTTTTGGTAGTTTGAGGGTTAACTTTAGGATAATAAATTTTGGTTAGCTGATTAGAGGATTGGAATTGTTGAGCTAGTTGGTTTATTTCATCATCAGTGGTGTCAGTTTCAGATTGGGTAGAAATTGTGTTAATATAAGGTTGGTGATTTAAAACAGTAAGACCTTTATCTTTGGAAGGTGAGGCATTATCATTTGTAGATAATTTAGTAAATAATTTTTCAATAGCCTTAACAGTAGATTGGTCAGAAGTGACTAAACTAGTTCGTTTGGAGCGATGACTAGGTAGATTAAGTAATGGTTGATCTAAAAGTTGTTTGGTAGATGTAACAGATTCTAAATTGGTTTCTATTTTATCTAATTATTTACCAATAGTACTTAAGCATTGATTAGTATAATTATTTTGTTCAATAACTTTTTTGATTTTAACATCATTTCCAGGTAATTTGAAAGGAGAAGCAGGAATGTCAGAACCCTGTTGATTGATAATTATCTTCTCAAGAGGAGGATGACTAGAACTAACAGAAGTAGTGTCTAAAGTTTTCCATTTATGTTTGGTGATTGTATTTATCTCTTTGTAATATTTTTCAACATATTCTAAAAGAGGCAATTCGAGACTATATTCAATCATAAAATTATACCATTTTCTCGTAATTCTGGATTGTTGTTGTTTATCATATTTATCATAATAAGCATGTCTGAATTGTTTATTTTTAAAAGACTTAAATTCAATGAGTAATTTATCAAGGTTAGGTTGAAAATCTTTTTCGATTGTCATTAATTGAGGATTGACTGGAGGTATAAATTCTTCAAAATCAGTTTGAGTAGGAGAGTTATTAGAGGCAGTCTCTTCCTCAGGTAAATGAGTGTGTGTAGAGTAAACAGGTTTACTAATTTGAGACGTAGCAGTATTATCAATACCTTTTAATTTAGAAGGTTGACCTAAATGGATTTGACTATTTTTTCGAAATAATGGAGTATTGAATATTTTATCTTCAGTTTCAATTTCAGAAGGTACACTAGAGGTGCTATGTCGAGATGATTGACTACGATTAAATTTAATACGAACTGTACCATCATGAACTGTACCATCATGAATTTGTTGAATATCTTGAATATCTTGGATAGATGATTGTTGTTGATTATGTTTGTAATGTTCATTGACAGTGATCCATTGATCAGGTAAATCTACATTTTTCCATTCAATCATTTGGGGAATATTTATATGGGTATCAGTACTACTACTTTGGATTAATAAAGTTTTATCTTTAGGGGACTTGTGCAATGCGTGAACATTTAAATTAGTTTTCATGCATTTATAATGAACACGATAAATTAAAGCAATATTATGGGTTTTATTCATCATATTGGTAAATGAATCATGTAATTGTATATTTAATGTTAATGCATGTAAAATATTTGGATCTCGTAAACTAAGAGTAAAATCAGGAAAACAATTAAAATGTACTGGACCTTTATGAAGACCAGTTTCCATCATACCCATTAAACTATCATTGTAATTAAGAAAACGAGCATCTCTTAAACATAATAAAACAGAAGTATTTTTTCCTTGTTGAGTTAATGGTTTGACACCGACTTGAATTAAACCTATGTGAATAAAATTGTAATCACTTTTTAAATATCGTTTTATGAGATTAGCATCAAATAATTGACAGGTTTCTCTGGGTTTTTCTAAAGCATATACTTGTTCAATTGTCTTAACATGCAAAGTGATTTTGAAAGTATTCTATATAAAAGAAGTTTTATAAATTTCTTTAATTGGTAATTTTGGTATATTCCAGTCTACATCAATTTTATCATTTTGTATTTCAACATCTTCTTCATTAATTACTAATCCTTGATTGAGTATTGAGGGCAAAGTGGTTGACCTAGAATTGACTGAAGAGTTACTTCTAAATAATCGATTCATTGTTTTGTTTAATTAATCAGTTTTACAGATATCTTAATACATACCCTATTCTTGTCTAGTTTACCACATACCTTATTAACTCACAGACCTTTGTATACATACATACCCTATCTCGGGACCCCTAAGTCCGACACTGCCTAAACCTAAGGACTTACTCAGGACTGGGAAGAAGTGGGTGATTTAAACAAAGGTGGAAGACTGTAATAAGATGGATAACACAGATTGATCTTGTGGGTGATTAAGATGAACTGAAAATCAGATTAATCAAATAAACAATGAAAAGATTAAGGAGAAGAAACTGAACAGTTAGAATCAGGACACAACATCACTTGGCTCTGATACCAAAAGGGGACTCTTGCGAAAACAACGCTCAAGGGGAAACTACACAAGGTGCTTATGCTTGATCGCCCCTAATCCCATGATGCCAGGCCCTTTTAGGGGCGGACGGCAGCATCGCGTACCTACCAAAGCATACGGGCACTAGCACTTGAGTGCACCCGTACCTGCCGTAGGAGAGCCTCTCTTTACCGGTACTCGGAGAGTGAGAGGATCGGCAGTCTGATAAGGCTCTGAAATTAAGCAAAAAGGGGTTTCTAAACCCCAAACCTTGTGGGAGTTCCAATCTCCCAATCTAAATTTTCTAAATTTTTGATTTAAAAAAAAAAAAATTCAGCATTTATTGATTTGGTCAAAATCCCCTGATCAGCCTTGTGGGAGCTCCAATCTCCCAATCTAAATTTCTTGATTTTTTGATTTAAAAAAAAAAAAAAACCTTAACATTTATTAACTTCTCCCAATCCCAAGTCTTACCCTCATAATAAACACTTTAATGTATTAAGAACAATTATAAAAAAAATTATTTGAAATCAAACACATATGAATTCCTTGAAAAGTCTCAACACATATGATTATTATCCCTCATAATAACACTTTAATGCATTAAGAATAAGTATAAAAAAAATTTCTTAAAAAGTCCAACACATATGATTATTATCAAAATATTAAACTTTAATATAATATAATAAAAAAAAAGAAGACATTTTGAAAAGTCCAACACATATGATTATTATCAAAATATTAAACTTTAATATAATATAAAATAGGAAAAAAAGAATACATTTAAAAAAAAAAAAGACATTTAAAAATCACAATTCACACATATAGATAATTGTAAATATATTAAGGAAAAATGGGTTTCTAAATCCCAAGCCTTGTGGGAGCTCCAATATCCGAATCTTAATTTTCTAAATTTTTTATTTAAAAAAAAAATTTCAGCATTTATTGATTTGGTCAAAATCTCCTAATCAGCATTTATTAACTTTTTTCAATCCACATACCTACATTTATTAATTTGGTCAAAATCTCTGATTAGCGTTTAAAATCTCCTTCCTGTACACTATGGTTAGTGATAAAATTGTTAAATTATTTTTATAAAAAATCTTAAAAAATATAATTTATATATTAAAAAAATTAAAATAAATATAAATATCTATAATTATCCCATACATAACACGAGTGATAGACTAATTTAATACTTAATTAAAAAACACTATGTAAAATTATGTAACAGTAGTACCCATTATTCTATAATTGACTAGTCATCGAGAAGTGCAAAAGTAGTGCAAGCTGGAGGGGCCACTGTGTGAAGAAGTTATCTGGTTGCGTATTAGTCTCGTTTGGTGGAGTCGTGAAAAAGTGATTATGACTTATACCTTAATAGTTTATAATTGTAAGCATAAGTTGATTTTTGACTTATAAATTAAGTTTTTCCTCCCTTATTCAAAGAATAAGTTGATTTTTAACTTACAAAAAATTATAAACTGTGTTGTTAAGCTGAACCAAACACATCAAAATAACTTAAATTAAACTAAAAATTAAAATAAACTGGAAATAAATTCTATCAAACAGGGCGATTGTAGAGTAAAAATCTAAACTGATCTCTTATAGAGTGAGGAGTTAACGGTTGAAAATAAAATTAATCAAAATAATGTTATTTTAGTTAATAATTTAAAAAAAATGAAAAATAAAAATATCAGCTTTAATTCAAAATGACGTACACGTTTCTGCAAATATGAGCCAATAGAGAGCGAGAGAGAGAAGGGTTGAGAGGAGGAGCAGGAAATCGCCGCCCCGCCCCGCCCCTTTCCACTCCCGACATTGATTGATGAGCCCACAAGACATCAACCCCATCACTACCCATCTCTCTCCAGATCATCCAAGCACAGAAAGTCCTTGATTGTCTTCTGGGTTACCCAAGAATCCAAAGCTTTGAAAACTTTTTGTGGGCGTGTAGTTCAACAGTGTGTTGAGATGGATTGAAAAAGTTAAAAGTTGGTGCAGTAAATATGGAAACACAACAAACAATCTGATTCTACTTTTCAATGGTATGAATGGAGGGAAAAAGATATCTTTTTGATTCTCTCTCTCTCTCTCTCTCTGCTCTAGAATAGATTAATAAAAATATTTACTAAATTATATTGGATAAATCCATAAATAAATCAATTGTGTAAACGTTTGTTTTGATTTTTGCCCTAAAAAAGCAGAAATTTTTGATATAGATTCTGTTGAACTTGTATGTGATGGTGTTATTCTTTCCTGCTGTTGCGAAAGTTTGATCTCTCGGGATACATTTGTTAATGATCAATCATTTCATTCAAGAGCTCCTATGATATATATACATGCGTAAATATATATATATATATATGTATATCTTATTTAGGAGTTGATTTTGGGGTTGTCAATATTTCCTTTAATAAAAAAAAGACACAGAAACGTGAAAGGGAAGAGGGAAAAAGGAAGAGGAGAAACGAAGAGAGAGAGAGAGAACGAGAGTTCCAAACACAACCATCGTCACTTACGTTCTTCACCGGCGAGCACTGGCCTCCGTCCTCCACCGTCATCTGATTTAAACCCACTTTTGTGATTAAAATTTTTTTTTAATAGTAAAATCGTTTGTATATTTATTTGTTTTGATTTATATATATACTAGGGATAATCCGTGCTTGAAGGCACTGTGAATAATTTTTTCTTGATATCACACGTGTTACGAAATTTAATTATAATAAATCAATTCAAAATGATAATATCACTCTAATTTAAAACTTCACAAAGAAAGAGGAACAAAATATATAAAGAAAATCTTTTATTTCAAATCTTTTATTTCCTAATGAATTTATCATGAATGTAAGCTTCCCACCTCATTCACATAATTGGGGTGGTGCCTTCAAGAGTTCTCACCTCATTCTCTAACATATTTTCAAAATCATCCAGGTTTAAGGAATAGTTCAAATCAGTCTACTAAAACATCAAATATCAATAGAAATAGTTCAAATCCTCCTAACTACTTATAAATAAATGAAATAAAACTAATCCAAGTTATTTTGAAGACTAACCTTATCGTTGATATCAGAATATCATGGATGATATAACAAACCGAAGCTACTTTCACAACCAGTTGTGTTGGAATGTCAGAGGTCTTGAGAAGAGAAATGAACTCAAAAACAAATCATGAAAATAGTGAATTAAAATACGCTGGTCTTTCTTAATCAAGAAACATAAAATTCATTACCATGATCAAATTGCAAGGGAGGGGGGAGGGGGGGGACTAAAGTCAAGTATATAAAAATTAAGAGGCAACAATACTATAACATCCTCCTTTAATCCACTAATAAATTATTCTTTTTCAATGTAACTCTAACATCCTGCATAATAGACACTAAATTTACACAAAAATCCATGTCAAGCATTTGTGACTTCCATCAAAATACGCAAAGATACTAAATTAAATTGTTGCACTTAAATTTAGTGAATTTTCAAAGGCACTTTACGGTCCACACTCAATAACCATCCATAAGGTCCAATATTTTACATTGATAAGAGACTTTACAAAAATATTAGAAATCCATTAAAATACATATCAGTAGGAAGCTTTACAAAAGTGGTTAACATCAAGAATATAAAAATGGTTAACATCAAGCTTTACAAAAGTGCTTTACAAAAGTACTTTTTGTCAACTTTACAAAATATATGCCATATAATGTCTTCAAATTTGGACGCCTCTAAAGTACTTGGATGCATCTACAACTTGGATGCCTTTAGAAAAAGTACTTGGACCCCTCTAAAGTGCTTGGATACCTTCAAACTTGTTCTCCATCACATTTTGAAATGTCCATGTATCAACTTCTATGTACTTTTTTCAATGAGGAGCATACACAACAATTTCATATTTAAAAAACAATAACATTAGCATATTGAAACAATACGAAAAATAGATATTGAAACAATATGGACTAAGGATACCTTATTACAATTCCATCGGAGTAATGTACTCTTATTTATTCTCTTGAGCTCCATAGCTTTTTAAACCCAATCCTACAAAAGTTTGACTTGATCATAATTTAAACAAAATTTTAATTAAAATACACTTTCAATTTATTTCCTTCTTTCATCATTTGTATTCTTTTTTAAACTTTAGTTACTTCCCTCTTCTATTTGGAAAATTTTATATATCTTTGTAAAAGATCCTTTATAATTTTTTCTAGTGTATTGTTTTTTAAGGATGCATAATTTGGTTTAGAAATTAGTAATATTATGGATTAAAAGCAACATGCCCATCTTCACAAACTTTACAGTACAAAAAAATTACACATAAATTATGCATGCTTCAAAATATCACATTCCCCCATGATTTTCTTTACACATGCTCCAAAACAAACTTGAAAAGAACCATACCACTTGTGTATTTTTTATTCCCTTTCTCGAGTAGTTTTCCTTTCCTTTTCCTTTAAGCTTCTCATTTTCCTTTGCCTTTCAAAAAATAAGCAAAAATTATTAAGAAAAAAACATGAGAAACAAATAAATTTGATTAGTGGGTTTACCCCATGAACACAGAGGACATTGCAGTCCCATTTATTATGAAGCATAACACTGACATTTCTATTTTGAGAAAACTGAACTTGTGTATATATAGAAATACATTTGAAAGGTAAAAGAAAAATTATATTAAGGAATGTAGATTAAATAAAAAAATGAGTATAAAGATATAATATTACTGTTTCTTCTAACATATCATCCACCTGTAAAGAATAATACAAAAGCATTTGATTATGAAAAAAATTATAAATAATAAGTAAGAAATTAAGTCTCGATTCATAAACTATAAACTAAACATATGAATGTTGTCCATGATTTGAATTAAAATGAATGTTGTCCATGATTTGAATTAAAATGAACTCCAAGGTTGTTAAAGAGGTTGAAGCACCACAGACCTACAATGAAGAAATAACTCATTTAATAGTGTTATAAATAGATTGGGTTTAAATAACAATGGGCTGTACAATGACTATTTGATTACTTAATTGTGCCATGAGTTAAGTACAATCAAATAAAAGGAAACCCAATTCTAATTTTTAACAATCAAATAAAAACAAAAGATAACATTACTTTTCATGTTAGAAAATGAAACCCAATTCACACATTTATCAAAATCACCTAAATCATTTATCAGAACACTAATCATATTTGAAACACTTAATTCTCATTTATGGCATACGTTATTTTTCATATTTGAAAGTTTATTTAGCAAAGTTGAGAGCTCCATCCACTAAACAGCAAGTTCTAGACGGTAGAGGATAACTAATATACCATGAATAAAATATCTCATTCAAAGAATTAATAAAAAATCACATAGATATGTAGAGGTCAAACTAATAACTTACCAATCATTTTCCGCCACCAAATTTTACTAAAATTAAACAATTTATCAAAATGAGTCATGTTTCCAACGAAAACTATCAATAAAACACATCAATCACTTAGTACTTTGCTTCCAAGAATCTATTTATTAAAATTAACAAATAACAAAATATTTGCACATCAACACAGTTTTAAAATAATAATTTGACTCTATACATTAATCAAAATAATGAATCATTCTAATATGAGGACATTTTCAAGTATTGGTAAAACAATTTGACTCCAAACAACATGAAAAGAAAATTTCATTTTTCTTACAAATTAATAAATCCTAAACTTTTTAGATATGCCACATTACCCCAACCTAGCAAAGGGTGCAAATGAGTAGAAATATATATAGTAATAAAGTCAACAAATATATACTTCTGCACCTAAAGTGGACAAATAGATAGACAAGCAAACAAAAAATATATCATAAAGTCAAATAATTTCATCAAAAATAATTCATCCATCGGGTGGTCAACCGCTAAAACGTCTCCAAGATATAACTAAGCTAACCTTTTTTTGACAAAAGATAGATATGATAAAGAAATATTATGAGAATTGAATTATTAACATTAAAAGATTTTTTAATTTTTGGGAGAAAAAAAAAAAAGAAGGAAAAGATTTAAAAAAAAAAATGTGGTTGAAGAGTAAGTACTTGGCTCAAAAGATTGGTATTACTTAATTTATTTTTCTCTTCTATAAATTGGTTTTGCTTCCTTTTTTATCCCCAATATTCATACTATCTACCATTCAATTTAAGAAAAGTTATGATGCATTGCTTTAGGCATTGATAAATTGCAAATAACGTCTTGCTCAATACCAATTTAATTCAAACTATATGCCATTCAATGTCTTGTGCGAGAAACTAAACAGCAACAATTTAATTCTTTTGAACTGTGTTTGGATCATGAACTTGAATATGGATTTGAAAAAGAAAATAAAAATGAAAAGGAAGAAAAAAATTTAAATTATATTGCATTTATATTTTACTCACGTTTTTTCTTTCATCTTTCCAAATCTCTACCTAAAACCATGATTCAATACCCTTAATAGATTCATACAAAAGAACTATTGTAATGAACTTTAGATTACATTTTCATTACCCTTAATAGATCCACATAGATTACATTTTCTTAAACAAAACCAAGAAAATATAGAGTAGGGATGAGGTTGCCAATTAAAATTTTATTAAATTCTAAGCATATGAAAACAAACAAACAAATAGGAAAACGTGATTGATTGGTTATCCCCAAAGATATCTTAAATCCCCAAAGATATCTTATATTTACCATAAGAAAATGTCTTAACCATGGACAACAATAAATAAAGTCACTTCCCAAAGATATCTTATCTTTACCATAGGTATTAATGGCACTTCCAAATACAATCCGACTCAAATCAAAATTGAGTGAATTCCTATAACAAAGTTAATTAATTCTAGAACTTGACACATTTCAATCAAGCATCCTCTGAAAGCTAATTGAGATCCAACTCGCGTTATCTAAGACCTGGAACACACCAACAGGATTGGACTGTATGATATGCTTCAACAATAGGATTTCAGTTTGAGGTGGTTGCTAATTTTACATATGAGATAGGAAAAACAAAAAGTGGAGAAAGTAAAAGAATTATCCCTCTACTAAAAAATATACAAAATATAGACCTAAATTATACATATCCCTCTACTAAGAAAGTAGATGATAATGTTGGACCCAAAAAATTAATCTCTACCTTTCTTTGACCCATTTACAAATGGATATGGTCATGGCTGTACAAAGAAATTACATAGTACATTTGAGTAAAAAAAAAAAAAAAAAACCACACACACAGAGGCAACTCTATCAAGGCTTTAATGGTCTTTAAAAAAAAATGTTACTATTTGTCAATAAAAAAATAAAGTGTTAAATGAATCAATGTAGAATTAAATTGGGAAAAAAAAATAAAATTAATGTGAGCCTACCAAATTTTTAGGCAATGAGAACACAAAAATGTAGTAAAATACCAACGACAATGTTTGGATGCAAAAGATTCTTAAGAAGTTTCACTTTTTTCTCAAGCTCTCTAATGTGAGCCTATTAAGCAAATTGAAAGCAATGCTTCAGATACGAATGAACAAAAGTTAGGTTTGCGGATGAAAACAAATTGAATAATCCATTGCCATTTTCAAAAGTTAGGTTTGTGGATGAAAAACATTAAGATGTGAATCGCTTACCTGTTATAGAATAAGAGGAGAGAGAGGAGGGGCCAATCCACCTGATTGTGCCATAGCAACCTAAAAAGTTAATCAAAATCACACCACACCCATCAACATACTGCAGTTAAATCAGAAAAAAGGAAAAATAAAATATTCCCCCAAAATGAGAGCAAAATAAAAAAGCAAAATAAGGAAAAAAGGAAAAATAAACATGAGAGCAAAATAAGATCAAAATAAAGAAAACGTTTAACATAGTAAGTTTCTTAATCATCATCCATCCTTCATGAGATGCAAAGCAAGTTCACCTTGATTTATCAATAACTTGATTACCAACAAAAATAGAAAAGAAACAAAAGGAATATTAAACTTACATTCAGAACTACAGGTTTAATGTTGAATGCCTTGTCAAAAGACTCTGTTTTCCAAGCTGAAAACTTACTATATCACAAATAATTTTTAAGAATTAATTAAAATAAACGTTCAAAAATTCTTTGATACACATCCCCTTAAAAAATGTGTACCATGCACCATAATTCTAATGATTTGTGGTCTTACTTAAGAATTATGTGGCATTTAGTTATAAGATTATGTGATGATCAAATTTATGATGAACTTCGTTATTAGACTTTTGTAGTGTTTATGGTTATAACCCCTGGTGGTTTTGGTTATAAAATTTTGTGATGTTTAATCATAAATTTAAGTGGCCTTAGTTATGAGGATTTATGATATTTTTTAAGATTATGTACTACTGTGATTAAAACTTTGGATGCATGTTGTTAAAAAGCTTTTGGGGCGTATATAGTGGCACTTCCAATGAGCATTTATTTATGGTTGAACTGGAACAAATTTAATATGACTTATTGGGTCATTCTATCAAACACGTGTAATGATCGTAATTGATTTGAGTCTAGTAAAACTCACACCATAAAAAAAAAAAAAATAATAATAATAATAAATGATTGTTCAACAATCCTATAAATTTTGAAAAAAATAATTAAAGCCAAAACGGTGCATTGATAGTTATAGTTGTGTGCCTATATATATTCTCCAAAATCAAAATGAATAAAACTTATTGGGTCATTCTATCAAACACTTGCAATACATGACTTATTGGGTCATTCTATCAAATACATGTGTGATGATCGTATAAACAATCAACTAAGCAATATCACTAATTGATTTGAGACCAGTAAAACTCAAACCAAAAAAAAAAAAACATGATTGGTAAGATTGGTTTATAGATGTTCACAATCATGATTGGTAAGATTGGTTTATAGATGTTCACAATCATGTTCTAGAGCCTCCTTGTTATATAGATGTTCACAATCATGTTCCAGAGCTATTGATACAATCTGATTGTTCCCAATCAGAAACACATATACAAACAGAAACACATATACAATCATGTTCCCAATCATGTTCTAGAGCTATTGATACAATCATGTTCCAGAGCAATTAAATCTAAATTTTTCAGAGTTATTAAATCTGATTTTTCCAGAGCTATTGATACAATCATGTTCACAAAAAAGGACTGTTAACAGATTGGTAAGATTGGTTTAGGGGATGGAAAAAAACAAACCTAAGAAGACAACAAATAAGATTGGTTTGCTCACCTAAATAGTATTTCTACCAGATTCTTCCATTCGTTTAGATTCTTCAAGGGAGATTGGGGCTGCCACTGTTGATGAAGATTGGGATGGCGGAGAAAGGGAGGGAGGAAGAGAGAAGATGAGGAGAGTAATAGGGGTTCAGGGTTGGGTCTCCTGCAAGGGTTGGGCTCCGATAGAGAATTGAAGAAGAGCAAGGGAATGGGCTCCGATAGAGGTAGAGAGAGAGAGAGAGAAAGGGTGTGGGTTCAAAATTTGAAATCAGAAAGAGAAGAGAGAAGTACGTGAGAGAGAGAGAGAGAGAGAGAGAGAGAGAGAGAGAGGGTGTGTGTGTTAAAAAGCAGGGCCATGTCACGACCCAAACCCGGCCCTATGGGTTTAGCACCGTAACTGGCCAGTAATCCGAGATTACCGAAGGCCTGCTGAACAGTAATACAGTAAAACAGAGTACAGGGCCTGGCGGAAGCCAATACAGTAAATAACTAGTGTCCATTGAGCTGTGACAATCTGTATGCCAAAAACATTTTTCATGCATTCATACAGTTCAAAACAGTACAGTCTATACAATCATATACAAACATTCAGTACGGAGACCTAATCCCTCGATAACAGTACAGTAAACAGTAAACGGTCTATACAGAAGTACAAAACAGTGAGGAGACCGATGGGGGACACCAAAAACACCCCAAGCCATAGCATGGCAACTCGGAACCTCGCAGTGAGGCACATAGGCTGGCTTGACAAAACTGGGGATTAACCCACGCTCCTAGCTCCGGTCTGGCTGCTGAGAACCTACATATATATATAAATAGTGAGCTAAAGCCCAGTGAATAACATAAAGCGTAAAGAGGTTATGAATGAATGTCCTTACAGTAATGAAAACAGTTCATTAAACAGTATTTCAGTCTTTCGGTATTTCAGTCAATCAGTCATATGTGGTACATCCAATAGCCTATAAACAATAGGTCCAAAGGACCGGGCCTTAACAGACCCAACAATAATGATGGCCATCAATCAGTAAACGATATGGTTCCACAAGGGAACCGACAGAGCTCTGTAACAGTAACAGTAATCAGTAAGTGCTAAGGATGCCACAGTACAGTTCGGAATACAGGACATACATTCATTCAATAAACAATATCAGTTCAATAAACAGTTCAGTTCAGTATTCAAAATATAACCATTTTGAACATATCTTTACACAAACGTTACTCACAGAGATTGGGCTACAGTATGCTAGAGCGCGTCCCCGAGTGCCAACCCTAAACAGTTAACAAAATGAACACACTCTAAGTTTAACAGTTGGGGAAGTATAATAATTAACTCCCTATTATGCCTCGGTGTGTTCTACGTCTATAGCCTCATTAAGATGTCTTAAACTAGGCCTAAGAATACCTAGGATGGAATGAGGATGTGAAAATACACTTAGAAAACAATTCCAGAATTTTCAGTGAAACAGAGTCCCGCTCGAGCGCAGGTTTACCCGCTCGAGCGGACAGGCAAACAAAGGTCCCCGCTCGAGCGCAATATCCCCGCTCGAGTGGACCAAAAAGTACTGGATAGGTGAAATCTCCGCTCGACGCCCGCTCGAGCGTGTCACCTAGTCCTCCGCTCGAGCGCTCAATACTCCGCTCGAGCGGACTGATGCACAGTGCAAGATGCTGGGAGCTCGATTTCTCCGCTCGAGCGTTACTTCTTCCGCTCGAGCGGACAACCAAAATCTGGAAATTCCAGATTTGAGTCCCAAACTCAAAACCAAATTCAAAAGCAATGTTTTCGATCCTCTTGGGCTATTTTCTGGAAAAACTCTTTTAAACACATAGAATAACATGTTTCAAAACTCAATTTAAGAAATCAAAGCCCAAGGGTGTTTAATTCAAACCCAAATTCAAACCATTTTCAAGAATGAACTTCAAACATGACATGCATGGATTTTAAACCAAATTAAAGCTTCAATCCTTGCTCGATTGAGCTCAATAGTTGGAAAACAAAATGAAAACATGGACTTTAGCTTAAACATGGACATGCATGGACAATCTACAATGAATTCAACTTCAAAATGCACCAATTCAAGCATGCATGCAACAATGGAGTTCCAATTCAACATTTATGAGCAAATTCATGACTTAACTCAAAATTGAAACATGAATTATGCAAGAATTAGCTCTAATTCAACAACAAGAAGATGAATGTCCTACCTTAGTCTTGTATTCAAGATTTAAGAGTCCAATTTGACAATCTACACTTCAATTCTCAAGCAATTCTTCAAGAGTAAGTCAATACACAAGATGAAATCACTCTCTCACTCTAACTCTCTCCTTTGGTCGGCTATACACTCAAAACATGGCTGAGGGAAATGTTGTCTCTAAGTGTAAGGCTCAATTACAATAATAAACAAAGGTCCACTAAGGGCTAGTTTGGTAAATAAGGCAAACTCTTCAATTAATCAATATCTAATCTAATTTAATCATTCCTAATAAATTTTCAGATAAATACACCATTAAATCACAAATATTCTACTGATCATGAAACACTAAACGGTTCCTAATTCGGCCGCCGATAAGGCCTTCAATTAGCAGGTTTAACACATGAATTCAAACAGATAATCAATCAATCAAATAGATGCAGTGTGCAATTCAATTTATAAACTTATTCAATTTCAGTTTCGATTTCAATCAGTCCATTCAGTACTTCAGTTAATTCAATTATCAGTCATTATCAGTTCAGTTTGGCAGTAATCAGTAGCTAATTTAGTAGTTTATCGGTAATCAGTACGAGGGTTGTTACAGGCCATCAGATTACATTTTGGACCATTAGATCTTGTGATTGAATAGGACAAATGAGAGACATTTTCAGCCCTTGGATTGAATCAATCTGACGGTTTACATTTTGACAAAGAGACAAAAGTCCCATCAGGATTCAAAAACTATCATTCCTTATTATATAGATATATATATATATATATCATCTCTCACTCTGTTTTTGTATTTTTTTTTTCAATTACTAAAACGATATTGTGCTGTATTGAGAAGTTGGTAAAAAATTGACTTTTTGACTTTTTTGGTGGCCTTTTTGACAAAAAGTTGGGTTGTTTTGGATAAAAAAGTTGACTTTTTTGACTAAAAAAATTAAAAAGCTAAAAAACTAACTTTTTTGGTGTGTTCCCAAAACACCCGAATTGTTTTAGTGAGTTTAAATCTCATCCTTTGGTTTAATGAGTGGGCTATGTGTCGGCTACTTGTCTTGCACTATAAGAGCATCTCTAACCCATTCTTCACAACTTTATATTTGAAAGATTTGCTCTTTCAACCCATTCTCTAAATCCATTTCCATTTGGAAGGAAGATGGGTTGATCCTCCATATTTGGAGGGAGGATGAAAAATAGAGGATCTCTTCTAAAATACTATTCATTCTATATTTTTTATTATATTACAAATAACTTTTAATATGTAAATTTAATTTTTATAAAATTGACATCATTAAAAATGATGAAATTATACCTTTAAAATGAGTATAATATTAAATATATTTTACAAAAATTTCAAAATTATATCCTTTTTGTATTTTTTGTTATATGTTATTAAATACAAATAATTTTTAATATGTACATCTAAATTTTATAAATTTGGCATTATTAAAAATATTAAAACTATATCTTTAAAATGAGTCTAATGTTAAATATATTTAACAAAAAATTAAAAATTATTAATGTTGCAAAATTTATTAGCTGGTAAGGAGAATAGATGGAAGGAAAATTAAGGGTTAATTTTGAAGGAAAATATTTAGAGAAGAAAATGAAGATTTGTGATTGGAGTTTGAATGAATAGTAACATATTCTATATTTACTTTTTGAATAAAAAAATTTATTTTCATCCTCTTAGTGAGAGGATTGGGTTGGAGATGCTCTAAGAGATCACTGTAAGGGCATTACTCTAGAGCATCTTTACGCTATATAAGTGATACTCGTATGAATGGCAACGGGGCGGGGCGGGGTAAGGCCGGGGACTACACCCTCCGTCCCCGATCCCCGAAAGTAATATATGCCTCGTCCCCATCTCCACCCCCGATCCCCGACGGGGACCCATACCCATAGCCCGGCCCCATCCCCGCCTCCGATCGGGGATCAGGGATCCCTGACCCCGAAAAATCCTCGGTGATTTTTTTTTTTAATCTGTAAAAATCTGTAAATGGATTAAAATATATTTGTCATATTTGCCAATTAAAAAAATTCTATAAACATCCAATTCAAACATATTTGTCTAGCAGCATCAATAAATCAATAAATATCTCCTAAACATCCACATATAAATTCAGTATAAATCTGTCCAGCATATTTGCCAATATATACAAATCAACATCAACATATTTGCCAATATCAATATATACATATTTGTCCAACATCAATATATACAAATTCTATAAACATCAACATATTTGCCAATATATACAAATCAATAAAATAGCATCTGTCCAGCAGCATCTGTCAAATATAGCATCTGTCAAATATTCAATAAAATAGCATCCTGTAGTAAGAAAATTCAGCAGCCCATACACAACCCACACACAAAACATCATGTAGCAACAAAATAGCACAAACAAAACATCTATCTAGCAGCCCACACACACAAGAAAATTCAACAAGTAGCAAAGATAATAATTAATCCCAAGCACAACCCGCAAGGGATAGGTTACCCAAAAATTGAAATTAAAAATAAAAAAAAATATCCATTACAACATAAAAAATCAAATCCATCGTTTCTCCAATATCCATACAAACCACACAACTTCCATCATCTCCTTCAACTTGAATTCCTGTTAAATAACAAAAGAAAAAAAACAAATAATTAATATCTCTAAACAAATGGCAGCTAGAGGTAACATCTCTTCCACTTTTTATCTCTTTCTATTTTATTTTTTATTTCACAACACAAATATCTCTGGAGAAAAGTTGACTTTGTGATGTAAGTGTATCATTTTGTATCACATTCACTTATTTATATTTCTTATTCTGTATTTTGACTTGTTTCCATCAAAATTGAGCTGGTAGTATTCATATTCTTGTCAAAATTTCTCCCTTAACCAGGAGGTTTGGCATCTTAAGAAGAGATGCTAACATGTGAAAATGATATGGAAAAGTATATTTCTTTTGTTTTAAGTATTTAATTTATTGTATGTTGCTTGTTGACTAGTAAATTTAGTTAGTCAAGCTGTAACTTGGATATGGATGGAACCATCAAATTTAAAGGCTTTAAGTTAAGTAAAATAGAAAATTAAAGAGTGATTTTTGTAAAAAATAGGAGTAAAGATGAAGGTATAGAGAGAATTTAATAGCCTAGAGACGTATTTTATTCATCATAGAAGAACTTGCAATGTCTAATGGATTCTATTATGAAATGAGCACATAGTCAATGTTTCTTTATAGTACAAGTAATAGGAAATTAATTAATGAAATTTTCAAAAAATTGGTGAAAATCATAAGATGGATGAGTGGGAATTTTAAGTTAGAAAACAAAAGTATTCGTGAAAAATATTTGTTGATAGCTTTATTTCTTTCATTTTTTTTTTTTCGTCTGTAGCAGATCCCAGATTGGAATGGTATATTAATATAACTTGATTCTTTAATAATTTCTAGTTATACAGGTTTTAACCATGACCTAATGTATTATATTTGTTATTCTCTTCCTGAAACAGCAATCCTTTCTGGTGCAGCAATTCCCATTTTGTCTCAGATAAGAACAGCCATAATCCTCAATTAATTTGCACCTCTTATTATGGAAACCCTTTTTTTATTGCCCTTCTTGTTTTTGTAGTTCCTAAGAATATTATTCTAAAACCATGATTCCTGAATTGCCAAAGCTTTATTCATGTACAAAATCGAAGTTTCAAAAACCTAGAGATCTGGGTGAATAAGGTCATTGCCCTGTCTAGGGTGTTAATTATGTACATGAGATGTTTAGTTAATTCTGTACATGTTAACTAAACAAATTAACTAAACATCAATCAACATCATCAACTTCACATAATTTCAACTACAAACAGATATCTGGACACAAATTAACAAATTAACAATTCAACTACAAAGGTGAAATATTTTTTGAGTACCGACACGTGGCAAGGTGACGCCGACGTGTCAGCGGAGGTGCCACGTGTCCTGGTCATTTGCCGAAGTTATCTCGGTGTTGCCGAGGTTACCTCCGAAGATATCGGAATCCGAGATGAGCAGATAAAGGACAAGAGTCCTGAAATGAAGAAAGACTTCAAGATGGATAAGGATAGTATTCCTAGGGAGTCTATCCTTATCTCTTGTAGAATCCAAAGTAAGCACTAAATAGGAGTCCATAGAAGTCAGGCTTCTAGTGGGACTAGGATTGAGTAAACTATAAAAGAGAGACACCCCCATGGGTCTAAGGTACGCAATTTATGCTTTGAGCAGTGAATTTAGCACTTGATTATCTTTGAGAGATATACTGACTTGATCGTCGGAGTGCCCCCAGGTGGACGAACCACCGCCGGAATCTTCTCTTTCTGTTGCAGGTTAGCTAGGTGTCATCTATTCTGCCAGTTCTCTCCAGCTGATCACTGAGTTGGCAATGTGATCGGAAAATTACTCACACAATTTGACGCCGTCTGTGGGAAAGATAGGAGAATAGATGGCCAGCAACGGACAGAAGGAAAAGATTGGAGACGACACTCCTGCTGAGAGTGGGAGACCTATTGACTTGGATGTTACAGGAGACGAATACAATGCAGAAACTCGTGACCAGAATCACGGAGTGAAGGACGTCGGCCAGACTAGCGACGCACCAAAGAAACCAGATCGAAGTGGCTATTACAATGAAGATGACCTCCAGGTATGGAAGGATAGATGCCTGCGGAGGGATGAAGAGATAAAGGAGATGGCAAACAAATTGGCAGACCTGCAGTCGGTTGTCAATTTCATGATGCAAAATAACGTCATGCAGCCGCCGTTCCCGCTGCAGGACACGCCGATTCCAGCAGCCAATGCCCAGAAGGGAGGGCAAAGAACAATCCCCATAGCCCCTCAGCACAACGGGAGCGAAAGACACTCTCACCGACTTTCTAGGGAGGTCGGACGAAGGGAGCCAAGAAGAGAAGAATCACGGAGAACACATCATACGAAGGAGGCGGACCCCAAGGGACATCGGCATGTTCAGGGGCAGGCGTTGTGCTTCGATACAATTCATGGAGAAGGGTCGAAGAGGACTCACCACGAAGTCGAAAGTAGTGCACCAAAAAGATTGAAAGCAGGAGATAGTCGAGCTCCTGGGAGGACGAAAGAAGACTTGAGAGATTACCTCAAGAGGAAGAAACAGAATGAATATGCCGAGGTAACTTCCCCGGATAAGCCGAGGACACCATTCTCGGTGGAATTGGATAGGTTTGAGGCGCCGAAAAGATTTAGTATGCCGAGGTTTCAAATATACGATGGTAAGTCAGACCCCAACTTCCACGTCGGATTATTTTTGAACTCAATGGCATTATATAGTGGGAACGAGCCGTTGCTCTGCAAAGTGTTCCCCTCATCCTTCGGGGAGATTGCATCAGACTGGTTCCACAAACTACCGAAGGGAAGTGTGAAGACTTGGGAAGGCCTGTCCGAGATGTTTGTGGCCAGGTTCGTGACAAACAAACTGTAGCCATTAAGGGTTGATGCATTGATGGCTCTGAAGATCGGTAAGGATGAAGGCCTTAGGGCCTATGCAAAAAGGTACTACGAGGTATTCAACCGAATACCCGAATGTAATCAAGAAGTGGCGGTTGTATCATTCAAGAACGGCCTGAAAGACAACTGCCCACTACGGAAGTCTTTGGCAAAAACTTTGCCAAAAAGCATGGAAGAGCTCATGGCGAGAATCGAGAAGTATGCCAGAGCTGAGGAAGATACATCGGGAACTAAGGAGGTAAAGCAAGAGAAAGGAAACGGCTCGCCGAAGCGAGGCCGAGGTAACAATGGATCGAACAAACATGAAACAGAACGAAGGGCTGCACAGGCGGTGACAACTGTGTTCCGGGCCCCAATTAACAAAGTCCTAGAACAAATACAAAACCAACCCTATTTTAGGGCACCAGTAAGAGCACCAGGGGAATTCATGAGGAGGAACGTCGGCAGGCGCTGTGCCTACCACAATGAAGAGGGGCACACAACCCAGGGTTACAGAGCCCTGAAAGCACACTTAGAAGACTTAGTAAGGCAAGGCCATCTGAGAGATCTAGTTGATGAGGCCAGAACAAGAGAAGAACAGACAAGATTGCCTCAAGCACCAGCAGCTCCGCCTCCCCCAGCACAACAACCTCAGGCAGGAGGACCTCGGGTAGTCAATGTGATTCACTCAAGGGTCAACGAGAACGAAATCAGAGGGGAGACCCAGAAGGTAAAACACCTACAACATGTCTATCAAGTCGGGGAAAAAAGACATCGGGCAGAAGAATGCCAAGGACCAATGATAACCTTTACTGAAGCCGACCTAGAGATGGTCCAGCATCCGCATAATGATGCCTTGGTAGTATCCCTCCAGGTTGGGGAGTGCCAAGTGAAACGCATCCTGATAGACCAAGGCAGCTCTTGTGACATCATGTACGTCCGATGTTACAAGGAGCTCGGCCTTCACCCAGATGACATGGAATAATCCAATGGCCCAATGGTTGGGTTCAATGGAACGCCGACATGGCCACTGGGAGCAGTAAACTTGGAGGTGCAGGCTGGCACCAGGAAGATCAAGACAGAATTCACCATCATTGACGCACCCTCCCCTTACAACATCATCTTGGGAAGGCCATGGTTGCATGCAATGGGGGCAGTTCTCTCAACATTGCATCAACTATTGCGATTCCCAACAGAACATGGGATAGAGGAAGTCAGGGCGACCAGCTGCAGGTGAATAATTGCTCCATGGCAGCAATGAAATCTACCTGCAGCATATGAGAGCCAGAAAATGCAGAAATTGAAGATGAAGACGTGGAAGTCCTAGAAGACATCGGCAAGGAGCCAGCCGAGAAGAGCGAAGAGGCACTGAAGAAAATCCTCGTCCAGGATAGAGATGAAGAACGCTTCTTTCTTCTCGGCTCGAGCTTAGCCAAAGTAGAGGAAAGAGAGTTGGAGGCTTTTTCTAAGAGCAAATATTGAGGTGTTTGCATGGACACCTTACGAAATGCCTGGCATTGATCCCGAGGTCACTTGCCACAAACCGAATGTTGACAAGTCGGCCAAACCTGTAATTCAGCGAGCTAGAAGACCGACGTTAGTGCATGTCGAAGCAGTAGAGGAAGAAGTAGACAGACTTTTGGAGGCTAGGGGCCATTAGAGAAGTTCACTACCCGACATGGCTGTCCCATACAGTGGTGGTAAAGAAGAAGAACGGTAAATGGAGGGTCTGTGTAGACCTTACCAGTTTAAACAAAGCCTGCCCCAAGGACAGCTTCCCTCTACCTAAGATTGACCAGCAAGTGGATGCCACCTCGGGGCATGGAAGGATGAGCTTCCTAGATGTCTACAGGGGATATCACCAGATAGCTATGGACCCAGCAGATGAAGAGAAGACTGCATTTATCACTCCCAAAGGGCTATACTACTACAGAGTAATGCCCTTTGGATAGAAAAACGCAGGGGCCACCTACCAAAGATTGGTAACCAAGATGTTCAAGCACCTGATTGGCTGAACAGTAGAAGTCTACATCGACGACATGGTTGTTAAGACCAAGGAGCCTGAGGGACATCTTGCCGATCTACAAGCAGTCTTTGAAATCCTTAAGACATATCGGCTCCGACTCAATGCATCGAAGTGTGCATTTGGAGTTGGATCTGGTAAGTTTTTAGGATACCTGGTGACCAGGAGGGGCATTAAGGCCAGCCCAGATCAGATCAAGGCCATCCTAGAGTTGAAAAGCCCGACATCAGCAAAACAGGTGCAGATGCTAACTGGAAGGGCTGCAGCCCTGAACAGGTTCATAAGCCGAAGCTCAGACAAGTGCAAACCTTTCTTCAAATTAGTGAAGAAAGCCACAGACTTTCTTTGGACAGAGGAGTGAGAAGAAGCATTAGCCGATCTGAAGAAGTACCTAACCACAGCTCCAGTTCTTTCAAATCCAGAACATGGAGAGGAGCTGTTCCTGTACTTAGCAGTTTCAGAACATGCGATTAGCGCAGTACTAATCCGAGAAGAAAAAGGGGAGCAAAAGGCTGTGTACTATGTAAGCAAAACCCTAGCCGACGCAGAAACAAGGTATCTACCCCTAGCGAAACTGGCACTGGCTCTAGTAATGGCTTCAAAGAAGTTGAACCATTACTTCCAGGCCCATAAAATTGTGGTACTGACAAAGCATCTATTAAAGTCCCTATTGCAGCAGGGAGACTTGACAGGAACAATAGCCAGATAGGCAGTCGCCCTAGGCCAATATGATCTGGAGTACAGGCCCAGAACTGCAATCAAAGGCCAGGTTTTGGCCGACTTTGTGGCCGAGTTCACGCCAGAGTCCATCGAACATCGGGCTCCGTTGAGCCAAGACAGACAATGTCTAAACAAACAAACAGAAGCCCAGCCCAAGGCTAAAGAACAAAGGAAAGAAGAGAAACCCAGACCCTGCAACATTTACATCGGCGACTCCTTTCAACTGTTCGTTGATGGGAGTTCAAACCGACAAGGAGCGGGGCCAGGAATAGTACTGATATCTCCAGATGGAGAAATATTGGAACAGTCCATTCGATTGGGATTCAAGGCCTCAAACAATGAGGCAGAATATGAAGCATTAATTGCAGGACTGAAGCTGGCAGCAGCAGTACAAGCAGATGAGGTAATAGTTTTTTGTGACTCATAGTTGATAGTTAACCAAACAACGGGTGAGTTTGCAGCCCGAGATGAAAGAATGTCGGCCTACGCAAAAGTGGTCATCAGGCTGGCAGCCTTATTCCAGAACTGCAGACTGCTTCAGGTCAGCCGAGATGATAACAACCATGACGACGCATTGGCTAACCTAGCTAGTGCAATATAACCAGGAAAAGCAAGGACAATAATGATTGATTACTTGTCGGGCCCGAGCATTGAACCAGTAACCACAGAGCGCGAAGCAATGTGCGTAGGCATGGGACCAAGTTGGATGGACGCAATTGTTGCGTTCCTGAAAGAAGGAAAGCTGCCAGATGACCACAAGGAGGCACACAAGATCAGATTGAAGTCAGCAAGATTCAGTCTGACAGCAGAAAGACATCTCTACAGAAGGTCCTTCACTGGAACCCTCTTAAGGTGCGTACACCCTCTGCAGGTTGAAGATTTTTTATATGAAATTCATGAAGGAATTTGTGGAAGCCACACTGGGGGCAGATCACTAGCTCACAGGGCTATTACCTAAGGGTATTGGTGGCCCTACATGCAAAAAGATGTAGAAGCCTATGTGAAGAAGTGTGAACAATGCCAAAGGTTTGCACATTTGATACACCAGTCAGCTGCTGACCTGAATCTTGTATCCAGCCCTTGGCCATTTGCCTAATGGGGAATGGATCTCGTTGGGCAATTGCCCCAAGCAACTGGGCAAAGGAAGTACCTGCTGGTAGCAACAGATTACTTCACAAAGTGGATAGAAGCAGAACCTCTTGCCAAGATCCGAGATGTGGATGTCAAGAACTTTATATGGAGAAATATCATCACCAGATTTGGGGTTCCAAGAGCAATTGTTGCAGACAATGGGACTCAATTTGATAGTAAGTTGATGAAAAACTTCTGTGCAAAGTTTAAGATCAAGAACTATTTTTCAACCCCAAGTTTTCCACAAAGCAATGGACAAGCAGAAGCATCCAACAAAGTAATTCTGGATGGGATAAAGAAGAGGCTGCAGGCGGCAAAATGGAAGTGGGTAGACGAATTACCCAATGTACTCTGGCATATCGGACTACGCCGAGAAGATCAACAGGGGAATCACCCTTTGCCATGGCTTATGGCACAGAAGCAGTCATTCCATTGGAGATCGGCATCCCAGGGATCAGAACCCAGGGAGTTGAGAACGGGACTAATGATGTACTCTTAACCCGAGATCTGGACCTTCTAGAAGAAAGAAGAGAGAAAGCTGTCATACAGCTTGCAGCATATTAGCAACAGCTTGCTAGAGCTTATAACAAGAAGGTTAATCCTAGGGAATTTCAAGTCGGCGACCTAGTCCTGAGAAAAGTCGTCGGCAACAAGAAGGATCCCAGGGAGGGCAAGCTTCGTCCAAACTGGGAAGGACCCTACAGAATCACTTCGGCATTGGGCAATGGGGCATATCGGCTTGAAGATAGTGAGGGCAAAGCATTACCAAGACCCTGGAACACTTGTAATTTGAAATTTTTCTATCATTAGATGTTGCTTTATTTTTTGCCGATGTCATCAATAAAATCTTAGCAGAATTCTCCACGACTTGTGAAACTATGCATAATAATGTTTTTTTGAATAATGAGAACCCAAGTGGAACTTAGGTTCACATTAGGGGGCAGAGAGAAGAGAGAATTGTTTAACACTTGTTGAAATTGGTAGCAATTTACAAGTTGAAGCTAAACTGAAGTGATGCTTAACACTTGTTGAAATTTGTAGCAATTTACAAGTTGAAGTTAAGCCGATATAATTGTTTATCTTCACTTGTTGAAATTTGTAGCAATTTACAAGTTGAAGTTAAGCCGATATAATTGTTTATCTTCACTTGTTGAAATTTGTAGCAATTTACAAGTTGAAACTAAACTGAAGTGATGCTTAACACTTGTTGAAATTTATAGTAATTTACAAGTTGAAGTTAAGCCGATATAATTGTTTATCTTCACTTGTTGAAATTTGTAGCAATTTACAAGTTGAAGTTAAACCGATATAATTGTTTATCTTCACTTGTTGAAATTTATAGCAATTTATAAGTTAAGCCGATATTATTGTTTATCTTCACTTGTTGAAATTTGTAGCAATTTACAAGTTAAGTCGATATAATTGTTTATCTTCACTTGTTGAAATTTGTAGCAATTTACAAGGTGAAGTTAAAACCAAAATTATTATTTAAACACTTGTTGAAATTTGTAGCAATTTACAAGTTGAAGATTAGCCAATATCATTGTTAACCGAGGTAATTCACCCCGAGAAGGTTGCACAAAGAAGGAAAGACTTGCAAAAAATTCTAAGTATAGAATCATGCAAAAACAGTCAAGAGAAGACAAAGGCAACAAGCATTCAAGAGAAGGAAGGTTGAATTAGACATCCAAAAGAACAAAGAGGAACGTCGGCCATTTGCAGAGCTTACATTGTCTGAAAAACAAAAAGCACAAGAGTACAAAAGACAAAAGAAGAAAAACATGAAAACTAAGATTCACCAACATCGACAGCAGGCTGAGTTTGGACGTCGGCGGACTGTTGAGAAGCTACCTCGGCTGCCCTTCTCCGCCGCGATCTCGGCATCAATTTGAGCAATTGTTTCATCAACACTTTTGTCGGCCAGAGGAACGTCGGATAATACTTGCTCAAAGGCAGTCTCCTTAGGAACCTCCTCAACCTCCTCATCTTGAGTCAAGTCAAGAACTTGCTCAGTTTGAGGAGGGGACTTGGCCCCAACGACCTCCTTGGGTTTCCTCACCAAGGCCTTATCCTCATCTTGATCCTCAGATTCAGAATCATCTTCAGATTGAGCTGGAGGTGGCGGCGGAGGGAATGGAAGAGGAATGGCGCCGGCATTCCCAAGAGGCGAGTCCTCGAGGACATTGAGCTTCTTAAGAAGGGACATCCAACCAAGGGAGAAACCTCTGTTGCATGCCTGCTTCACTTGTTGCTCATAGGCCTCTGTCACATCGGCCATACCCTGATTATAGGCCTTTTCATCGGCATCTTTTATTTCGGCCGCTTTAGTGGCCAAGACATCTTCAAGCTCCTTCTGGGCCTGGGCCACTTTATCCTCGGCCTCTTTTAGCTAGGCTTGAAGAACTTTATTTATTGCCTCGGTAGCACCGGCTTTTTCCTCGGCATTATCCCTCTCCTTGATGGCGACCTCGGCCTGGTCCTCCAGCACTTTCATCTTTGACTGCAGGCCCTTATTTGTTTTCTGAAGTGTGGTAACTTCCCTCTTTTTCTCGGCTAACTTTTCACGGTTCTGAAAAGATTGCATGGAGAAAGAGTGGGCATGCTGGATGGCCTGGAAGGAAACAGAAGTATTAGAAAAATATTCTAAGTGTAAAATAAAGAGAAAGGAAGAAGTACCAGACAAAAACACTTACTTGAACAGAGTGTTGCAGCATCAAAGCGTAGTTTTCATATTCACTAAACCCGGCGTTTCGTTCCAAGTCGCTTGGGAGAAGCAGTGCAGTGCTAAGTGCAACGCCGACATTTATATCGTCGGCGTTGTCACTAGCCATTACAGGCTTATCTTCCAAAGTTATTTCAGGGGCCCAGGGGGCATCAGGCTTCTTTGACCCCGAGGTCGTTGCAGATGACCTCGGCTTTTTCGACTTGGTGGATTCGGAGGGAAGGGCTTCAGCGGACCTCTTCGTAGGGACAGAGGCAGTTTTTTTGCTTGGAGCCAGCTGGGAAATTGGCAAAGTGTCTTCAGTCTCAGCCTGAGTCACTTTGGCCTTTGGTTGAGCCTTCTTGACTCTTTTTGGCTTGGGAGGAAGCTGGGTTTGAGTTGGTATAACATCAACGTCAGTTGGGATATTGGCTAAGAGATCTTTGGCCACAGGTTTTGCGCGACCCATCTCGGCTGCAAGAACAAGATGTCGGCGACATTTACGTTGAGATGGTGGGATTAGATATTGAGCCGAAGTAGACGGCTGTTCTATTGGATCGGATGTTGACCCCTGATCAGCCTGAGATGTTGATCCGGCTTGTGGAGTTGTGGCAGAGGGAGGAGATAAGCTCTTCTTTTTTCTCTTAGGAACGTCGGGAAGAGTTGATTTGTATGTCGGAATGAAATTAAGAAGCAGAGGCGCCTTCCGTTTTTGGACTGGCAAGTCCAAGAGTTTCTTTAAATTCTCGCTGAGAACGAAGGATTGGCGAAAGTTCTTTGGTGGCTGACGGAGAGCTGCAAAGGAAAACAGACATTAGAAACAGGTAGAATATTAAAAACTTGAAAAGAAACAACCAAGTGTCAACACAGGGCTCTTACCCTTGCCCTCTAAAATTGATCGAGGTAGAGGGAAGAGGTGGAGATTCTCATCTGGACCAAACTCCCAATTTCTTGAGGCAATGAGGTAATCGTCTCCAGCCCCCTTGTTGGAGTCTGGGAGGTCGGCTACGATTTTGAACTCCGTGGAGCTCGGCTTAAGATAATAAATGTAGCCTTTTTCTTTCAAGTTAAGGTTGTACATGGTATAGCAGTATTGAACGTCGGCTAAGGTGATCCTAACGTTTTCCTATTTAGCTAAGGCTATGATACCGTTGATCACTCGGTAGGAATTTATAGCAGGTTGCATGGGGTTCAACTTATAATAATGGAGAATCTCGCGAAACAGGATGTTGAGTGGGAGCCGAAGTCCACACTCGATAAAGGCAATTACGGGGAAGGGCATGGAGTAGTCAGTAGGCATGATGGCGCCATCATCCCCAGCCAACCTCAGATGGACGTCGGCTGGGATTTCAAACTCCTGTCTAAAAAATTCAAGTTTGGTTGGGGTGTTTACCCTATGCCTCCACATATCCATGACGTCGGCTTAAATTAAAAGGACTGGGTTTCAGAAGAGAGATGATCTAAAAAAGGTTTTGTGAACTTCGGCTAAAACCTAGGTTTGTATTGGTGCAAGAATTTATGAAGATTGTTTTAGTTTTGACAGGTTCTACAGTCAAATCCCAAACCTAAATCTATGAAGATGAAGATTGAAGGCACAAATCTGGAAAACAGAAAAATAAGAATGAAGTTTCAGAATCAAGAACAGAGGTGGGGCTATCAAAAGCACAGAAAATACAAGGAGTATAAGGTCAAGAACAGTGACAAAAGCGCAAGTAAGTGGTGAAACAGTGCGTGTGTTCAAGATTTGGGCAAAAGCAGAATCATGGAATAAAAACATTCAGATATATGGTTCGCAAGATAAATGTTTGAACAAAGCAGTAATGAACGACAAGTAATGAGGAATGTCAAAGGAATTGAAAACGAAAGGAACAGTTGCTTACCAGAAAAAATGGAGTCGGTATGAAGATTGCCGAAGTCAGACGACAGTTACAGATGTAGCAAAACGAGGAAAGCTTCACAGGAAGGGAGACAGGAAGGCAATTGCAGAGCTTGATGACTGGAACAATGGCATGTTCAAGAGCTAAAGAGAGAAAAGACGAAGAGAAATCGAATGCAAAAGTGAAAAAATGAGAAAGGGGGAAAGGTTTTGTCAAAAATTTGAAACGGCGGCAAAGCGGAGCAGTTAGTGCGCCTAGAACAATGCATACGTCAGACGGCGCGCACAGACGCAAGACGGCTTGCAAGCGCGTTAGAAACACGATCCAATGAGGGTCAAACGCGTAAGTGAAACGGTTGAAAAGCGATGCTTGACAGCTCACACGCATGAAGAGGTTCATAAGGGAGCTCTTGGAGTTCTTGATCTTTTGGAAGACATGTCGGCATATGATGATGACGTCGGCTGAGATACTTTAAGCCAACGTACTTGAAGGAAGTACCGATGTAGGTTCTATCACCTCAGAATGCCGAGGTAATAGAACCTAAGGGGCAGTTATGGGGAAATATTTTTTGAGTACCTACACGTGGCAAGGTGACGCCGACGTGTCAGCCGAGGTGCCACGCGTCCTAGTCATTTGCTGAGGTTATCTCGGTGTTGCCGAGGTTACCTTCGAAGATATCAGAATCCGAGATGAGCAGATAAAGGACAAGAGTCTTGAAATGAAGAAAGACTTCAAGATGGATAAGGATAGTATTCCTAGGGAGTCTATCCTTATCTCTTGTAGAATCCAAAGTAAGCACTAAATAGGAGTCCATAGAAGTCAGGCTTCTAGTGGGACTAGGATTGAGTAAACTATAAAAGAGAGACACCCCCATGGGTCTAAGGTACGCAATTTATGCTTTGAGCAGTGAATTTAGCACTTGGTTATCTTTGAGAGATATACTGACTTGATCGTCGGAGTGCCCCCAGGTGGACGAACCACCGCCGGAATCTTCTCTTTCCGTTGCAGGTTAGCCAGGTGTCATCTATTCTGCCAGTTCTCTCCAGCTGATCACTGAGTTGGCAGTGTGATCGGAAAATTACTCACACACTAAACATCAATCAACATCATCAACTTCACATAATTTCAACTACAAACAGATATTTGGACACAAATTAACAAATTAACAATTCAACAAATTAGCAATTCAACTACAAACAGATATCTTCACATAATTTCAACTTCAGAGCACACCAGAAGAAATAAAATACACTCAGAAGCCACAATCAGTAAAGAGAAAGTACTTCGATGAGCAAACCAAATGTCAGTAGTGAGCAAACCAACTGAACCTAATTTCTACACACAGAATAACATCATCAACATCATAATAGAGTTTGAATAAATTTGTGTGAATATTTATTTTTATAAATCTGCATAAAAAATACAACATCATCTACACACAGAACCTAAATAGATCTTCAATAAAAATAATCCTTCAGATTCATAATAAAGAAATATATAAACAGATATATATATTTTTATATATATATAAAATAAATAAATTTAGAGAGAAAAAAAAACAGAGGTTGAAGAAGCAGATCTATACATATATATATATAATATACATATATGTAAACCCTAGATCGAAATCCCTAGAGAGAAAGAGAAAGATACCTAAACAAAGAGAGCAGCGACGGAGGAGCGGTGGTGAGGGAGGATCGGAGGATCGCCGGTGAGGAGAGAGGCGCGGTAATGACAGATGAAAGAGAGAGGGAGAGACTAGTGGCGAGCAAGAGAGAGAGATAAGCGTCGTGTGTGAGTGAGAGGCTCAGTGGTGACGGAGGATCGCTGGTGAGGAGGGAGGCGCAGCGGTGACAGATGAAAGAGAGAGAGATACTAGTGGCGAGGGAGAGAGAGAGAGAGAGGAGCGCCATGTGTGTGTGAGAGGCTGAGTGCGTGTATGTGTCTGTGTCAAACCCTAAACAAATACAAGCATATATATATCCAGGGACAAAACGGTAATTTTACCTCGGGGACTAAGCGGGGCTAGGCCGGGCCGGGTCCGGGTCTGAAACACCTATCCCCGTCCCTGGCCCGGATATCATCGGGAATGAATTTTTGAATACCATCCTCGGCCCGTAAGGAATATTTTTCGGTGAATAACCACTGAATTCGAGGTCGGGGGATCGGGTCACCGTCGGGCCAGTTTCAGATTACCATCCCTAGTCACGAGGTGTCTTGACCAATATCTATATGAGGATTAGTAATCCATGCATTTAATGACACTCTCCGGTCCTAACTTAACCCAAAAAAAAAAAAAAAAAAAAAAAAAAAAAAAAAAAAAAAAAAAAGGTGATAATGACACCCTCAAAGTGGTTGGACCAAAATAGCTTATAGAAGTGTTTTGAAAAGTTGGTAAAAAATTAATTTTTTTTGTGTTTTTTAGTTTATTTTATCTTTATGTAGATAAAAATGTGAGAGGTAATTTGATCCAAAATGAGTAAAAAGTTAAAAATTGACTTTTTACTCTTTTCTCAAAAGACTCCATGACTTCCTTTGGGAAGTGGGTTGGCTTTTTAGCTTTTTTAACTTTTTTTGTGAGAGAATAGTGTAATGATTATGAGTTGAATGTGATATTTTGTTTTTTGTGATTAAAATAACCTATTTTGTCTTTTGTGGCTAAAATAACAAAAAAAAAAAAACCCCCTAAATCTATCTTGCCAAACGGAGCTATAGTGTACAAAAAATTTTCGCAATGCAGAGATGAATTGGCGTGGAGTGTGAAAGTAGTGTAAGTTGGAGGTGCCCTCTACATGAAGAAGTTATTTGGTTATATTTGTGCCTAAGGTTTTATTTGTCATAATTTAAAAAAGTCAAAAAGTTAAAAAGTTACTATCTTATTTGAGTCACATCATCTTATTTAAATCATATCTACTCTTCATTATATCACTTCAAACCCAACCTATATCCAACTCATATTTCATAAAAAGTTAAAAAGTATATTTATTTAGATCACTCATTCCAAGCCATCTCTAAATGTATTGTAATTAATAAATGAGTGAAATTTATAATTTTATATTAAGTGATTTTGAAATGTAAAATAATATTATAATTTGTGATTGACAAAGGATAACCACGTGGTGTCCATGCATATAATGACACTCTTCAGTGGTCATAATTTAAAAATAAATAAATAAGCAAAAAAAATAAAAAGAGAGGTGATAATGACACCCTCAAAGTGGCAGGACCAAAAATTATTTGAAGCCAAATTATCTACCAAGAGCATAAGTAACATAGACAATGAAAAAAAGAAAAGAAAAAAGGAAGTAGAATATAATGAGAATTTAACATTTAGATTGTGTTTATTTTGAGGGATTGAGGGGTGGGATTGAACTATTAGTCTATCCGTTGTTTGATTCAAAATTTTTACACTGGACTATTAGTCTTAAATCTATTAGACTATTGTGTTCCATGGAGGGGTAGGATACAAATAGAGGGATAAAGGGAATATGAGATTAGGTGGTAAAATGACAATTTTGACCATCTACTATTTAATTATGTATTAATTTTAGTAAAATTCAATAAAATTTAAATGTCTCAATTTAAAAATAAAATAATTTTATTTAATTTTTATTGAATTTAATTTTTCAATATAATTTTTTATAGATATTTTATTGATGTTTTATTTTAAAATTTTGTTTATATTTTATTTAATTTCATTATTTAAATTTTAATTGATGTTTTATTTAATTTCATTATTTAATTATTATTATTTTTTAAAATAAATTTATTTAAAATTTTAATTAAAAAAATAACATATATGTTTATTGATATTTTGTTTATTTAATTTTTTAAAAATAAATTTATTTTATAGTGTAAAAAATAAAATAAAATAAATCTTTATTTAATCTAGTTAAAAATAATTAAAATATTAAAGATATGTTTAATATTGTTATTACTTAGTAAATAATTGAAAAAGGTAAAATAGTTATTTGAACATTTATCATTTTTCATAATATCCCAAACAAACATAGAATTCATAACTTATCCAACTAAATAGTCATTTCTTGACATCTAATCCTATAACTAAACAAACATGAGATACAAATCCAGTTCAACCAAATAGTCCGCGAACAATGTATCCCAAAACTAACATTTCGATGGATTTTAATCCCCCCTTATTCAGTTTGTCCAAACAAACAAACTCTTAGTATTTTTTAAAAATAAAGTTGTGATGAGTTACAAAATTACAACACTCTCTCTCTTTCGATTGATGGCAGGCAAAAATAATATAGAGAATGGAAAAAAGAATATAAAAGAAGAATAAAAAGAGAATTTAAATTATTGTTGTTAATTTTTTGCACGTTCTTCTCTAGAAACCCTAATCATGAACCCAAATATCTTAGAATTTTTAAAAAAAAATCTAACATTTACAAGCATGTTAGAGCATTCACAATGGAATAACTAAAAAAATATATTAAAGTGTGTTATATGAAAAAAAGTGATAAAAGTAGGACCCAAAAATGTGTGTTAAGATTTGTTAAGAGTTTGTTAATTTTAGAGAGTGAATAATGGTGCAATGAATGTATTAAGGTGTGTGTTAAGACGTGTGTTAAAAATATATATGTATATATAAATAATAAATAAAATATAAAATAATTGAAAAGTGTAATGGGCCCCCACTCCATTGCACTCATCAGCGTCTCTCTTTTTATCTCTTCTCTCTCTTCTCTCTTTACAAATGGATTCAGAGGCTTCACAAATGCATTCAAAGGCTTAGCAAGGTTTGCACGTTTGGCCAGACGACCCCACTCTCTCTTCCAAGTGTCCGCCTCTCTCTCTCTCTCTCTCTCTCTCTCTCTCTCTCTCTATGGTTAAAACGCTAGTCACAGTTAACACACAAGCTAACACACAAAAGTAATGGCTGATACTAACGCATAAGTTAGCAGCTCCATTGCAGTACAAAACACTGTTTTGTGCTAGCAAAAAATTGACAACTGACACTAATAAATACACTAACACATTCATTGTAGATGCCCTTAGACTCATCTATAAATGAATTGTACCAAACAACCATTCAAAGATGAATACTCAAATCTAATGGGTGTAATGTAGCAGAAGAGGCTTGGTGGCACGTGGTGGCGTGGCGGGGAAGAGGGGTTTGGTGGTAAAAGTGATTGTAAATAGATTTTACTTTTGAGATTTATTACTTATCAAGTTATTTTAGGTTTTTTTTTTTTTTTTTTTTTTTTTTTTTTTTGACCTTTTAGCTAAATTATGAAATAAAAAAAAATTAGTATGTTTGGAATGACTTTTTGATTTTTTATGAAAAAATATGTAAAAAGTAAAGAGAAAAGAAAATCTTTGACTTTTTAGTATAGATTATAGGTTATAGGTTATTTAATTTTTTTAGTAATTTTTTGGTTTTTACGCTAAAACAAGCACATGCCAAATGAAACCTAAGTTTTATTAATAAATTTATTAAGCCTCCGTTTGGGAAGTGGGTTGGCTTTTTGACTTTTTGACTTTTTTAGCTATTTTAGCCAAGGGCTAAAAAGCCTGGTTTGGGAAGGACTTTTTGGCTTTTTTGACTTTTTGGTGAGGTGTCTTCCTGTTCATTTACCAAAGTGCCCTTGTTGTTGTTGTTGTTGTTTTTTTTTTTTTTTTTTTTTCTTATTTTCGGTTTGGATTTGGCGTATTTTGCTTAAATTTTTTTATTTTTTTATTTTGGGTTTTATTTTGGCGTATTTTGGTAAAATATTTCTTTTTATTTTTTTATTTTGGGTTTGGATTTGCCGTATTTTGCTTTATTTTTTTATTTTTTTTTAAATTTATGTTTTTGTCATTTTTATTTTTTTATACATTAATTAGTTCTTGTTTTTTAATTTACGTTTTTTGCCTTATTTATTTTTATTGGTATACAATAACATTTTTTTTATTTATGTGTTTCATTTATTTGTAAATTACGTGGCGAATGGTAATTTATGTTTTTATGTTTTTTTTTTATATATATTTTTGATGTGTTTTATTTCAAAAATAGGTTTTCATGTGTTTTATTTATTTTTAAATTACATGGCAAATGGTAATTTCTATTTTTTTTCTTTTTGGATGAGGCTTATTTTTGTCGTTCTTTTTTTTTTGAATTTATGTTTTTGTAATTTTTTAAATATTTTTAAATATTTTTGAATGAGGCGTTTTTTTAAAAAATAATTTATGTATTTTAAGTTTTTTTGTTTTGTTTTTTTTTTTTTTGCAAATGGTTTTTTCATGTGTTTTTTATTTTATTGTTATTTTAATTTTTTTTTTCATTTTCTGTGAAATGATAAAAAGTGAGGTTTTTTTACGTTTTTGTCATTTTTTTTTATTTGTAATTTTTTTTATTTCTATACATTAATTTTTTTTTCATTTTATGTAAAATGATAAAAAAAGTGAGGTTTTATATTATTGTCCTGTGTATTTTAAGTAATTTAATTTTAATTTAATTTTAAATATTTAATTTAATTTTTATTTTAATTTACGTTTTAATTTTTATTTTACTTTTAATGTTATTTTAAATATTTAAATAATGTAAATAATCTAAAAAATTTAATAAGTAAAAAATTAAAATAAATATTCAAAAAATTTAAATCGTAAAAATTTAAATAATTTAAATATTCAAAAAATTATTTTAACAAAAAAATTTAAATAATTTAAATATTCAATTAATTTAAATTATTAAAAATGTAAATATTTTAAATTTAAAAACAACTCTACACTCAAATCGTAACCAAACATATAAAATAAAACGCAAATAATAATTTATTTTTAAAACTCATAACCAAAAATATAACTTGAAACCAAATTTAAATAAATTTTTTTTTTTATTTTACTTTTTGTGTGAATGGACGCATGCCCCTCTTTCATGGGGGTAGCTTCGTAAATTTTGCTTGTCCAGTGTTGTTGCCTCTTTCCTGTGCATTTTTTGTCCTTTTTTGGCTAAATAAGCCATTTTTGTCCTTATGTGGCTAATTTAGCCCCCAACTTGCTTCCCAAACACCACCTAAGTGATAAATTTATTAGTGTCTATTATTTTTATAAATAAATTTACAATGATAAATTTATCACTTAAAATTTGTAAATAAATAAATCTAATTAATAAGACTCATTCACAAGTGTTTCAAAAAAAAGTAATTGCGAAGAGGATGGTTTATAATTTGGTGGTGGAGGGTAGAGGGTGTGATGTTGTTGTTCGCTAAAACATCATTTTCCACTTGTTAGATACAAATTTTTTGGGTCTTGGAAACTTTAAAGTCTCAATATAATTTTCTCAAATTATTGAATTTATAAATTATAAAAATACACATATCACGAAAGTATTGGATTTCATAATATGATAATATCTCTTAGACATTTAATTAATAGAAACTAAATTAAAGTAAATTTTTAAATGAAAGAACATGCCACTATTGTTTATTAATTAATAAAGAAATGTTTTCAAATTTCCTTATAATATAATCTTTTTAAAAATGTTTACTAAAAAAATAAATCTAGTTTTTAATTTCTAAATCCTTCTAAAAATGTTTATAAAAAATATAATTTTTTTCTATTTTTGCTATAAGAATGTAATATAATAAAACTCAATTTAATATTTTTCTATTTTTGTAAGGAAGTTCGAAAACATTTCCTTATTAATTAATAAACAATACTGGCATATTCTTTCATTTTAAAACTTACTATAATTTAGTTTCTATTAATTAAATAGTTTGAAAACATTTCCTTGTTAATTAATAAACAATAATGGCATATTCTTTCATTTTAAAACTTACTTTAATTTAGTTTCTATTAATTATGACATTTTTTTTTTTCTAAATTGCCTTACCATTTCAGAATTTTATAAAATATGTCTAGAAAATAATATAATTTTTTTTTCTTCAAATACCACTATTATACTTAGAGTCTTACATTTTTTTATAATTTTTTCAACAGTTCTCCTTTAAAATATTTATTGTTTCTTCAAATATAATAATATAGTAAGTTGAGATATGCAATAATGTGGATGGTTTGATCAATTATATTAACTTAATATTATAATCTATCTAATAAAAAAATAGATGTTATTATTATTGTTTTTATTTTTGGACAATGAAAAAAAATAGAACTAATTATTTTATATAGACCATCTACTATTTATAATTTAACTATTTTAAAAAGTAAAACATTGTTGGGTGTTTAAAATTAAACTTTTAATCATTTTTTCTCATAATTTTGATATTGAAAATCTTATTAATCGTTGCCCATATTTTTAATCGTTGCCCATATTTATCTTTTAAATGTTTTAAATGTTTAGGTTATGCTTGACTAGACAAATCAAAAAAGAAAAAAAATGAAAAAAATTATGTTGAAGACAAAAAAAAAAAAAAAGGTCAAAAAAATTTAGCTTTTTAAAAAAAAAAAAAACTTTTTTAGTGATTTTTTTTTCTTGTAAATTCTTTTACACTAAATGAACTAAAAAAAATACAAAATTATTTAAAATAATTACTAAAAACAAAAGTGTTAAAAAGAATGTGATTTTTTTTAATTAGATATCAAACAATGACTAAGTTTTGTTTTGAGAAGTTGATATTTAAAATAATCAAAAAAAATAAATAAAAAATCACTAAAAAAAAAAGTCATTTTCTCTATACTTTTTTACATTTTTTTTTCATAAGAAGTAAAAAAATTATTAAAAAGATTAATTCTCAAAAGTTTATTTTAAGTTTTCATTAAAATTTGCATTTTAAAATATTATTTAAAAAAATAAAATTATGTCAATGAGACAATCATTTCTTCAATGGTAAAATAAATTTTATGAAAACTTGTATTTTTTAATTTTAGAAGAAAAAATAATAATTAAGAATATTGATCACTGATTAGGGATGTTTGGCTCTAGAGGTGTAAAGATGGCTCATCGGCCGAAGTTCACCTGATGCCCGATCGAGCCTGGCCCAACCAAGCTCAAGGCTTAGACCAATCCAACCCCTCGAGCTAGAGCCTAGGCCATTTTTTTTTTTTATAATCCCGACCCGATTTGCCGATCCACCCAACGCCCAACGTTATTTTTAAGCTATTTTGATGAAAAAATATATTAAATAAATAAATAAATTGTCGAGCTTGGCCTAGGCCCGCCCCTAGGACTGAGGCCCAAATTTCCCTAGGGCTTGGGTTTGGACCCGGGTTGAGATTTTGTGCGAATGAGTCAACCTGATTTTTGGTAGGAGCCCACGAGGTTTGAGGCTAGGCTGAGGCGGGCCAAAATTACACACCCATTTGATTCTAAGAGATGATCATAGCTTATTTTAATTTGGAAGTCTGTGTCAGACTATTAATTTTAAAAAAAAATGATTTTGTTGTATGCAGAAGCTCAATTCGAGGGTTATATATTATTAACAATAAAAATGATAATGCTTGGATTCTGACACTTACTCAAGCTCTGACATGAATTTAATTCAAGTTAGTAAATTTTTTCCTCCATTCTGACCAAATTTAAATAGTTTTAAGGCCATAATTTTTTTACGAACATAAATTATTTAAGACTCTAAAATTTTACGAAATTAAATTACTTAAGTTGGTCGAACCCAAGTTGCACCTCGGCTAGGTCATGGGGTAAAGTAGATTGGGTTCTAAATTTTATGATCTAAAAATTCATGCAATGTTAATAAATATCTTTATCATAAATCTCAAAATTCAAAAAAAATAAAATAAAATTATATTCTAAAAATTCATAAAATATTAATATATATTATTATCATATACATTTAGCTGTGCATAGCACACGTCAAATGCTAGTTATATAATATAAAGAAAAACATTATGACCTCTTTGAAGTTAGAAATGACAATCTATTTTTCTCATATTTTTTAATTTGTATAACACTCAAAATACATGTCAATTTTTAATTGATCCAAAATCTAATTTACATAAATTAAATTAATTTTCAAATTCTTTTAATCATTGTCAATAATATATTAATTCTTAAATTTTGTAATTTGACATTGTTGTATCAATAGTTATGGAATGATATTTCCTTCAACCAAAGATTTCCATAACATAATTCCATAAGATATAACACTTAAATACACGTCATTTTATGGAATGATTTTCTAATACAATTTTCTAATGTTAATTTTATAACACTTCAAATTATAGCAACTCGAGTTAAAATCTGACCCTTTTGTATTCTTTGGACCAAGATCCGGTAATCATGGTTGTTATTTATACTCCTTGTTGTCTTGTTGTAATAATGTGGGATTGGTTGTTTGGAGTTGTTGGTTGTGTTTTGAATAGGTTGGGAGTTAGTTTTTCAAAAGAATTTCTGCCTGTTTCTCTTCAAGTTCACTCGAGTGCTCTTTTCTTCGCTCGAGCAAGCTTTTATTCCTTCTAGCATTTGAATTTGCAGTATGAACTTCTGGGAGGAGGGTGTTCTTCGCTCAAGCCATGGGTTGGTCGCTCGAACAGTATTTTGTGTCTGACGCTTGAGCAGTCTTTCTTTCGCTCGAGTAGTCTTTTTGCAGATCTAAACTTCTAGGAGGGGGTCATTGTGAGTGTTAGCCCAAGGTTATTCATTTTTAAAATTCTATTGATTTTGATCATGACCAAATATTTTGAACTTACTTTGTTACTTAAAGTTTTCAAAATAAAAATTATGTTTCATGGTTCTAGAAGTTATATGATTCTAAAGTATTATTTTTCAATTGTTTTTGGGCCCTCAAAACATGAGTATCAAAACTTGGTTGCAAAACTCTATCCGTCTAAGGGTCGATACCAAGATGGCAAGGGTCAACACCAAAGAGAAGCTCAAAATGCCTAAGTGTTTTAGCTGCAAGGGTCAACACCAAGACAACAAGGGTCGACACCAAATTTCAGAATGCAATCCAGCAGCAAGGGTCAACACCAAAAACAGCAAGGGTCGACACCAAATTTCATAATGCAATCCAGCAGTAAGGGTCGATACCAAGAATGATGAGGGTCGACACCTAGATCACCTGGAACTCAACTCAAAGAATAAAAGAAAGTAAAGGGTCGGCACCCAAGTTGCAGGGGTCGACACCTGCGAAATCTGGGTTTGAAAAAATCCAGCTGTTAAAACAGATTTGGACTATTGCAGATCATTTCTCAGCCATTTTTTCAGATTTATGTACAGAATATGTCATCTTTTCTGACCTCTGAATAGATCTTCTGGAACCATATCATCTCCAAGAAGTTGACCTATGAAGAAGAGCATTAAATAAAAAGCATGCACATTTAATGATCCTTCTCTTCCCAAGACTTGTCCACAGTCTACAACTCACCATACTCTGATCAAACAACAGCTGGAAGATATCATTCTTGATCTGCTCCAACGGCTAGGAATTTCAAAACCTCTCTCTCTTTCCAACAGTGAAGCCATTAATGCTATTAAGATGAACCTCTTCCTGTTCATTCAATACATTTCTTTAACACAACAAGCCTAGAGCATTCAAGAGCAATCAAGAGCTTTTAACATACTCCATTTTGTAGTTCCATTTTCATATCTGAGTGAGTCTTAAATTACTTGAAAGCTTACACTTTCATATTCATCTTTTGTGAGAAAATATTTGTAAAAGAGAACAGTTATACCTCTTATTCATATTCATTATTTTTTGAGTGACACACTTGTAAAGTGAGGCATTTAGTTGAGAGGTCCTTAACAGAATGAAGTAAGTCTTTGTAAATATCCACAAGCTAGGTGAAGCTTGGTGGTGCATCTATTCATAGTGAAGAAATTCTCAAGAAGTTGCCTTGAGGAGTGGACGTAGGCCGGTGAGCCAAACCACTATAAATCCTTGTGTCAAGCTCTTATTTCCTTTTCTTTTATTTTCTGTGCATTCATTTATTGTTATCTATTTTTAATCACTTAGTCTTTGCAAATTTATTTTTGGACCAAATTTTACCCAATTCACCCCTCTCTTGGGTTGCCTTCCTAAATAACAATTGGTATCAGAGCCTCGTCTCTAGTATTGTGACTTAACTGTCTTAGAGTGATCTATGGCAACCTCTAGTTCCTTTGTTCCTGAAGGTCAAGCCTCAAACAGACCACCCTTCTTTAATGGCACAAATTTCAACTATTAGAAAACCCGCATGATTATGCATATTCAATCTATCGACTATGTGGTTTGGAAAATCATATGTGATGGTCCTAAAGTTCTCACCAAAACCATAGATGGTCTGTTAGTCCCCAAACTTGAAAGTGAGTGGACTAGTGCTGATTATAAGGATATTCAATCCAATGCCAAAGCTGCTAACATGTTATATTGTGCACTTGATGCTACTGAGTTTAATAGAATATGCATTTGTACAACTGCGAAATAAATTTGGGATAAACTTGTTGTAACTCATGAGGGAACTACTCAAGTTAAAGAGTCTAGAGTGCGCTTGCTTGTTCACAATTACGAGCTCTTCAAGATGAAACCCGATGAGAACATATCCCAAATGTTCACTCATTTTACAGACATTATAAACAATTTTAAATCTCTTGGGAAGACTTATACTAATGAAGAGATTGTCAGAAAAGTTCTCTGATCATTGCCAAAACGTTGGGAGAACAAAGTTATTGCAGTGATAGAAGCAAGAGAGTTGTCAACGTTAAGTCTTGATGAGCTAATGGGATCTCTCCTAACCCATGAGATCATCATGTAAGAAGGAAAAGAAGAAGAAGACAAAAATAAGAAGAAAGGGATAGCTTTCAAGTCTACCTCAAAATCTCAAGAGGAAGAAGAAGATGCTTCAGAGAAAGATGAAGAAATGACTTTCATTACCAAAAGATTCAAAAAGTTTGTGAAGAAGAAACAAGGTGTAAGGAAGTTTTTCAGAAAAGACTTTAACAAAGATCCTCAAAAAGAAGAAAGTCATAAAAAATCTGAAGTTACTTACTATGAACGTAACAAGTTGGGACACTACAAATCGGAATGTCCAAAACTCAAAAAACAATTCAAGAAGGATAAGAAGAAAGCCATGATCGCAGCATGGGGAGAAGACAGTGATGACAGCGACTTAGAGACGGATCTTTGCAAAAATGAAATCGCAAATCTATGCTTGATGGAACTTGAAGATAAGGTAAATGATGACTCCTTCACCTTTGATGAATTACAAACTGCTTTTGATGAATTGCATGCTGAATTAAAAAAAATTAAGTATGAAAAGTAGTTGTCAAAAGAAAATGATCTCAAGTCTATTTCAAGAAAGGGAATCCTTGACTTCTAAAGATCAATACTTTGGAAAATAAAGTCTTGACATTAGAAAAGGAGAAAAAAATTTCAAAGAAAAAAGAATTCTTCATTTTAGAAGAGAAAGTAGATGATTTGCAATAGGAAAATGAAATTTTGAAAAAAGAGAAAATTGTCTTAAATGAAAACATAGAAGATTTAAAAAAATGTTCTTTCAAAATTTACTCAATGTAGAGATAACTTAGATAAAATTCTCAAAAGTCAAAATCAAACATTTGGAAGAATGAGAATTGGCTATAAATCTTCTTCAAAAGCAAAAAAATTCCAAAAAGACCTTTGTTTATGCATCATCCAACCATTCTCATATCACATGCCATTATTGTGGAAGAAAAGGTCACATCTCTCTTTCATGCCCTACTAAGAGAAACTCATTTGATAAAATGAAAAAGAAATGGGTTCCCAAAAACACTTCAACTCCTAACTCTCATGAACCCAAGAAAGAATGGGTACTAAAAGGTTAACAAAAATCTAATTTTTGCAAGTGTGCTTTAGTTCAAAATCCAGCAACAACCAGTGGTACCTTGACAGTGCGTGCTCAAGGCACATCACCGGAGATAGAGCAATGTTTTTAACCCTTAAACCCAAAGAAGGAGGTTACGTGACCTTCGGAGACAATAGTAAGGAAAAAATCATCGGTGAAGGTAGTATTGGTAAAACTTCTTCACCCATCATCGAAAATGTGTTGCTTGTTGAAGGATTGAAACATAATTTGCTCAGTATTAGTCAAATGTGTGATGAAGGTAATCATGTCACTTTTGAAAAATCCCACTACACCATTAAAAATTCTGTTAAAAACAAAATGCTTTTTGTTGGTTATAGGCATGAAAACATATATATATTTGATTTGCATAGTTTATCTCCTAATCATGATGTTAAATGTTTATCTGCTATGAATGAATTCGGATGGCTATGGCATAGGAGGCTAGGACATGCTCATATGGATTTGCTTTCAAAACTCTCAAAACTTGATTTAGTTTTAGGCTTACCAAAAATTGATTTTGAAAAAGATAGACTTTGTAATGCTTATCAACAAGGAAAACAAACAAGGGTTTCTTTCAAATCTAAAAATATTATTTCCACTTCTAGACCTCTTCAATTGTTGTATATTGACTTGTTCGGACCTTCTAGAACTTTAAGTCTTAGTGATAAATCTTATTGTCTTGTTTGTGTGGATGACTATAGTAGATTCACTTGGGTAATTTTCTTGGCACACAAAAGTGATACTTTTTCTGCATTTACTGTTCTTTGTAAACGTATTCAAAACTTGATTAGTCTCACTATTTGCAGCATTAGAAGTGATCATGGTAGAGAATTTGATAATGATGAGTTTATTTTATTTTGTAATGAGCATGGTATTGATCATAATTTTTCTGCTCCTCGAACTCCTCAACAAAATGGTGTGGTAGAAAGAAAAAATAGAGTTCTTGAGGAAATGGCTCGAACCATGCTTTGTGAAAATAATTTGCCAAAATATTTTTGGGCAGAAGCCGTCAATACAGCTTGTTATGTTATTAATCGTGCCATGATTAGACCCATCCTTAAGAAAATGCTAAATGAATTATGGAAGGGTAGAAAACCCAACATTGGTCATTTTCGTGCATTTGGATGTAAATGTTTTGTACTTAGTAATAATAAAGAAAATCTTGGAAAGTTTGATGCAAAATCTGATGAAGCCGTGTTCTTTGGCTATGCAAATTCTAGTAAAGCTTATCGTGTCTTTAATAAAAGAACCTTACTTGTTGAAGAATCTATACATGTTGCTTTTGATGAATCTAACTCCTTCGCTTCCAAGAATACTGCTAGTGATGATGTTGTAGATTCTAATTCAAGTATTGAAGGCATTTACTTATCAGAAAATGATGAACTTTATGCTTTGGAACCCAATGTTGAAGTCTCTATGGAAGATCTTCAAAAAGAGTATACCCATCCAACAAAGGAAATTAATTTACCCAAAGAATGGAAGTATGCTCATGGACATCCCAAAGATCTCATTATAGGAGTTGCCACACAAGGGGTAAGAACTCGTTCTTTTATTCGTAATGTTTGTGGCAATTTAGCTTTTGTTTCTCAAATTGAGCCAAAAAACTTTTCTGAGGCTGAACACAATGAAAACTGGATTTTTGCTATGCAAGAAGAGTTAAATCAGTTTGAAAGAAATGAAGTTTGGTTGTTAACTCCTCGTCTTATGGATCATTCTGTTATTGGAACTAAATGGGTTTTTCGAAACAAAATGAATGAATCCGGGGTTGTTATCCGAAACAAAGCTAGACTTGTAGCCCAAGGTTATAACCAAGAAGGCGGCATTGATTTTGATGAAACATTTGCACCCGTTGCACGCCTTGAAGCTATTCGTATGTTACTTGCATTTGCTTGGTTTAGAAATTTTAAACTCTACCAATTGGATGTAAAAAATGCCTTTTTAAATGGGTATATTTCAGAGGAAGTGTATGTTGAACAACCTCCCGGTTTGAAAACCACAAACACCCAGACCACGTTTATAAACTTTCAAATGCCTTGTATGGTTTGAAACAAGCCCTTAGAGCTATGTATGAATGCTTGAGCAATTTTCTTATTGAAAAAGATTTTTCTCGTGGAAAAATTGATACCACTCTTTTCATAAAAATAAAAAATGAAGATATACTTATTGTTCAAATTTATGTTGATGATATCATATTCGGAGCTACTAATGAATCTTTGTGCGAGGAATTTGCTAAGGATATGCAGGGTGAATTTGAAATAAGTATGATGGGAGAGTTAACATACTTTCTCGAATTGCAAATAAAACAAACCCAAGATGGCATTCTTCTATCTCAAGCCAAATATACCAAAGATCTCCTTAAAAGATTTGAAATGGACTTGTCCAAACCTGTAGCAACTCCCATGAACACTTCGATTAAAATCGACAAAGATGAGCAAGGTAAATCGGTAGATGAAAAGAAATATTGAGGTATGATTGGTTCCTTACTCTATCTAACGGCTAGTAAACCCGATATAATGTTTAGTGTTTGTATGTGTGCTCATTTTCAATAATTTCCAAAAGAATCACACGTCATCGCAGTAAAACGCATTTTCAGATATCTCGTTGGCACTCCACTTCTGGGGCTTTGGTACCCTAAAACAAATGTTTTTGATCTTTATGGTTATTCGGATGCTGATTTTGCGGGATGTAGACTTGACCGTAAAAGCACTAGTGGCACTTGTCATTTTCTTGGAAATTCACTAACATCTTGGTTTTGTAAAAAACAAAATTCTGTGGCTTTATCTACAACTAAAGCGGAATATATTGCCGCCGCTAGTTGTTGTGCTCAAATGCTTTGGATGAAACAACAATTTCTTGATTTTGGACTTCACTTTGATCACATACCTATTAAATGCGATAACACTTATGCCATTAATCTTTCAAAAAATCGCATACAGCACTCACGCACTAAACACATTGAAATAAGGCATCACTTTCTGCGAGATCATGTACTTAAAGGTGATATTGAACTCGAATTTGTCTCTACAAGTCAACAATTAGCCAATATCTTTACAAAGCCTCTCAATGAGGAACAATTCTACTTTATATGAACTGAGCTTGGTATGTTAAATATTCCCGTGTGATGTTAAACTATGTGTTATTATGCCTATTTGAAAAATTTGATGTGAAAAACACTAGTTTTGTGCCTTCCAGGACCCTTAAGGGTCAACTCCCTGCTCTCTAGGGTCGATACCTTGTGAACCAACCTTATTTTTTTATTGTTAAGGGTTGACACCTTTACTCTCTGGTGTCGACACCAGGTGATTTCTAGTTCACTGCTTTTTAGGGTCGACACCTCTCTCTAAGAGTGTCGACACCTGTTGTGTTTGAAAATACAGTTTTTTAGTGTCGACGCCCTATTCTCTAAGGGTCGACACCTGCCTTTTTGGGTAAAGATTTTTTTTTGTCGCGCGATCTTTTCATATTCGAAGGGTCGACCCCTCTCTTTGTAAGGGTTGACACCCTCTCAAGGGTATTTATACCCCGCGACCTTTCTTTTCTCTCTCGCTACACCTCCTAAAATCTAGCCCTAGCCCATTTTCTTGTTCAGGCGACTCTCTTCGACGATTCACATTCCGATCATCTTCCATTTCTCTCTCGATCTCTACCCTTCATTTCTATGGAATCTCAAGCACCTCCTCATGTTCTAACACGAAAGCGACCACGCTCCTCCTCCTCTTCCACCCCCGTCGTTAGTTCTCCTCCCGTGCTTCGATTCAAGAACCTAGAGTGCAAATCAGTCTTCAACAAGGACTTCAATCTTCGAAAGGTAATCTCTGGACGCACTATTGATATCGCTTTCTTCGAAAAACATTCTATTCCCGTGAAAACTTGGTTTGACAACCAAAAATGGTCTTCTCTTTTAAAACTCGACTGTGACATTTACCCCATTCTCATCAAAGAATTTTTTGCAAATCTCTTTTTTGATGCCCAATCTGCTTCCCATACCTTCGATTGATTTGTCAAGGGTGTGTCTTTTTCTTTAAATCCCACTGTCATCAACTCCATTTTGAAAACTTCCAATGATGGCGAAATGGTCACACCAACAGTCGCCCTTAACGTACCCCACTACACTTATCTTACAGGTCTTCATCTCTTTACAAATAACCCTGAGTTAACTCATCATATCACCATCTCTGGGAAAGATCTTTCCCTTTTGGCCGTTTTGATGCCGCCACATATGGCCACACTTATCTTATTTGGGCTCTCTCAACTGGTTTTCTTACTGATTTTGGTTTTTTAGTTGTCTACTGTATCAAACATGCCCATAAACAAAATAATCAAACCCTTCCCTACAACATGATTTTCACAAAAATCTTCAAACACTTCAAAGTTAATCTAAAGGGAGAAGAAAAAATCCCTCGTGAATCTTCACGTTATGGGGCTGAAACTTTGAGGAATATGGGTTACTCTTTGGTCAACAATATCTGGACCAAAACCAAGAAACCTAGCTCCTCCCTTGGTCTCTCTACCCCTGGTTCCTCCCTTCCTAGCCCTTATACTCATCAGTTCTCCATCTTTGGTCCTTCTACTCCACAATCTCCTTCTAATCTCTCATCTCTGTCTTTATAAATCGACCATCTTGACTCCTTGGTTCAAGGTCTTCTATTGGATGGCATTGCTTCCATCAATTCCAGGCTTAACCATCTACACCTCAATTCCCCATCCATCCCTACCTCTAACATTCCCTCATCATCTCATACTGTTCACACTCCATCATCCTCTGCCATGGAAGAAAAGATAGATGAGTTGAGCGCCTTGGAGCTCTAGCTTATCTCTCAACAAACTGAAATGCAAAAGGACATTGATCGCATGAAGGTGTAGCAAGCCCGAGTCCTTGCAGTTGCTAAAGAAAGTGTCGAAAGTATGATGATTGCCATCTACGAGATCAAAGACTCCAATGAAGAGTTTTGCTAAATTTTCCAGCAACGCTTGGACGATGATTTGGGAGAACAAATCAGAAAGTTCATGCTATGGTCTCAAGAATGGCGCGAAGTTGCCCCGCGTTGGCCTTGCTCTCCTCCTTCCTTTCGCTGATGCTCTGCCCCTTTTTTTTGTTAATGACAAAAGGGGAGAAAGTCGTAGTTGCTGTAGTTGTTTTACTTAGTTGTACTTGGATTTGTTTAGAAATAATTATTCGATGTGGATTCTTAGATGTGGATGCTTAGGAACAATTATTTTTGGACATACAAACATTTGAGAAACAATTACTTGTTAGGAAATTGAAGCTCTTGACATTTATTTGGAAACACTAATTTATTATGGTATGAAAATATTCTGTTATTACTTACGATTGGTTATGAATGCTTGTGATATGTTGTGAATATCTATACTTGAAGCATTATGGACTCTGCTCTAAATGCTTGTGATTTCATTCAATGAAAATAAATTGAAGAAATTGATTTTACTAATGATGGTTTCAGTGCATAATGACAGGGCGAGCTTGATCTATATTAAGATTGTTTTATTGTATTGTTATTTCTCATCATCTTTGATATGGCCATGAAGCCTTTTTTATAGGGGGAGTTTTTGATCTCATTTTTTAAACCCTTTATTATACAAAAATTCCTTGAGTAACTCTTCTTAACGCTTTCACTTATACTTTGAAAACTTTAAATATTTGTCATCATAAAAAAGGGAGAGATTGTTAGCCCCAAGGTTATTCGTCTTTAAACTTCTATTGATTTTGATCATGAACAAATATTTTGAACTTACTTTGTTACTTAAAGTTTTCAAAATAAAAAATATGTTTCATGATTCTAGAAGTTATATGATTCTAAAGTATTTCTTTTCAATTGTTTTTGGGCCCTCAAAACATGAGTATCAAAACTTGGTTGCAAAACTCTATTCATACTTAAAATAGGTCTAAGGGTCGACACCAAGATGGCAAGGGTCGACACCAAAGAGAAGCTTAAAATGCCTAAGTGTTTTAGCTGCAAGGGTCGACACCAAGATAGTAAGGGTCGACACCAAATTTCAGTGTGCAATCCAACAGCAAAGGTCGACACAAAAAACAGCAAGGGTCGACACCAAATTTCATAATACAATACAGCAGTAAAGGTCGACACCAAGAATGATGAGGGTCGACACCTAGATCACCTAGAACTCAACTCAGAGAAGAAAAGAAAGTGAGGGTCGACACCCAAGTTGCAGGGGTCAACACTTGCGAAATTTGGGTTTGAAAAAAATCTAGCTATCAAAACAGATCTAAATTGTTGTAGATCATTTCTCAGCCACTTTTTCAGATTTATGTACAGAATATGTCACCTTTTCTGACCTCTGAACAGATCTTCTAGAACCATATCCTCTCCAAGAATTTGACCTATGAAGAAGAGCATTAAATAAAAAGCATGTGCATTTAATGATCCTTCTCTTCCCAAGACTTGTCCACAGTCTACAACTCACCATACTCTGATCAAACAACAGTTGGAAGATATCATGCTTGATCTGCTCCAACAGCTAGGAATTTCAAAACCTCTCTCTTTTTCCAATAGTGAAGCCATTAATACTATAATTAGGGGTGTGCGCGGTGCGGTTCGGGCGGTTTGAGAGGAAAATTACAAACCGAATGGTGGTTTAGCGGATTAGCGGATTGAGAAATTGCGGTTTGAGCGGTTTTTGGCTGGCGGATTGAAGAATATTCTAACTAATTATCATATATTTGCATAATATATAATACTAATTTCTATAATATTTTTTAGATATATGACACAAAGTAATTTTACATAATATATTCTATATATATAACCACTAATTTGTAATAAATTTCATATCTTAAATCTCTCTCACACTCATTTTTACATTGATATTTTATTGGAAGTTAAAAAATATATATGTATTAACTATAGCGGAGCGGAGCGGTTCGGTTGGCGGATTATAAATTTTAAAGTTTAAACCGCGGTTAGCGGTTAGAGCGGTTTGGATTGATGCGGATTGGTGTGGTTTCAGCGGATTGGGCGGTATTTTGCACAGCCCTAACTATAATGATGAAGCTCTTCCTGTTCATTCAATACACTTCTTTAACACAACAAGCCTAGAGTATTTAAGAGCAATCAAGAGCTTTTAGTATACTCCATTTTGTACTTCCATTTTCATATCTGAGTGAGTCTTAAATTACTTGAGAGCTTACACTTTTATATCCATCTTTTGTGAGAAATTTTTTGTAAAAGAGGACAGTTATACCTCTTATTCATATTCATTATTTTCTGAGTGACATACTTGTAAAGTGAGGCATTTAGTTGAGAGGTTCTCAACGGATTGAAGTAAGTCTTTTGTAAAAATCCACAAGTTAGGTGAAACTTGGTGGTGCATCTATTTATAGTGAAGAGATTCTCAAGAAGGTGTCTTGAGGAGTGGACGTAGGCCTGTAAGCCGAACCACTATAAATCCTTGTGTCAAGCACTTATTTCCTTTTCTTTTATTTTCTGTGCATTCATTTATTGTCATATGTTTTTAATCACTTAGTCTTTGCAAATTTATTTCTGGACCAAATTTTTAAGTTATCCAATTCACCCCCCCTCTTGGATTGCCTTCCTAAATAACAGTGAACTTAAGCCTTGAGTTGGTCGCTCGAACGGTTCCTTTTGTCTGACGCATGAGCAATGTTTTGGTCGCTCGAGTGGTCTGTGCATATATTAGTATGAGAAAAAGACATTTTCTTTCACTTTTTGATTTCTCTCTCTCTCTCTCTCTCTAAAAGGTAACTTTATCAATTTTTTTCACTCTCTTCTCTCTAGTTCTTTTCTAAACACCCTTATACACACAAATCTGTTGGTCTCATCACCATAGTGCTTTGGAGAAAAGTGTAGAGCTCTTAAAGGTTAACATGTTAATCGGAAATGTTTTCATTTTCCGCTCCGTCAAAAGTTGGGTCTTGTTCTCCTCTCCTTCTACTCTTGAGGTAAGAATTTCTGCAACCTCCTTGTAGGATTCTTAACCTCGTTATGTGTTCCTTGAGAAGTGTAATGATTTGGGAGTAATGGGTTTGGTTTAGGGTTTGGTTTTAAGAATATAAAAGATGGGTTTTCAAATGAATTCATGGGAAATGTTGTGAAAATGAATATATTGTTAAGTTGTGTTGAGACTTGAAAATTTCTTGTTTAAATTTGTTTTTGAAAGGAATAGATGTTTTGTTAGAAATCATTGGTTTTGAACTAAGAATAAAAGTAAAGATGTTGAGTTTTTGAAAATATAAAATAAATGTATCTATTGATGATGAGAGGGGAGTTGAATATGTATTATCACTTCTATATTGAGATTATGAAATTATAATTGTTGTTGGAGATTTGTCTTTTGTATAGAGATATCTGTTTTGGATTATCGGTGGAGGATAGTATTGATTGTTGTAGAAATTGCATGAGAATTAGGTTAATTGAAATCAACTACTCTTACATCTTGCATTGATAATTGTTTTATATTTATACATTGAAAAAGTATTGTTTTGAGAAAAATGGGTAAATATCTTGGTGAATCTAGTTAGGGGGTGTGGTTGTGGTCTTACTTATGTTGGCCTGTGTGTCCTTGTGAAAGTCTAGAAATCCACGTGGTTAGGTGCCGATCCTTCTGGTTAGTACCGATAAAATGGCTTTGGTAATGCTTGTATAGCTTACAGGCAAACACGTACATAAAGATTTCTAGTGTTGTGTATCCAGTGCTCTATTTTCTTATTTAAAAAGTATTGTTTTACGAATTAATTTATAATACAAACAAAAACTTTCATAATGTATTAGTATTATTTCCTTCACAGTTGGGATTTGTTATTGCGATATAAAATCTCACTCTTCATGCAATTGAGATGCCACATAGAGCTATTTTAATCGTTGTTATTTTTTTTTAATTCTTCTTTCAAAGTTGTACTTTTACTGTTCTTTTGTTTTTGTATTTTTATTTTTTTGTTTTTTTCTTTTTATTTCAACCTGCAGTATGTTCTAAGGGTTGGGTTGTTTCGCCCATTAAATGGTACGCCAATTGGGTTCAAAATGTCATGAGACTTTGGTCTAAAGTTTTATTACCAATGGTGTGTGAATGTATGAAAATCAAAGTATATACGTGTGTGAGTGAATTTCCGATCACACTGCCCTCCTTAGTGAACCAGCTGTAGAACACAGGCAGAATAGATGGCACCCTGCAATCTGCACAGAAAGAAAAGGCTCCGGCGGTGGTTCTTCCACCCGGGGGCACTCCGACGATCAAGTCAGTATCTCTCAAAGATAATACAAGTATTTAAATTACTACTCAAGACTCAAAATTGCGTACCTTCGACCCGCCGGGGGTGCCCTTCTTTTATAGTTTAACCCCATCCCTGTCCCACTAGAAGTCTCACTTCTATGGACTCTAATTCCGGATTTACCTTGGACTCTTCAAGAGATAAGGATAGACTCCCTAAGAGTATTACCCATATCCATCTTGTAGTCTTTCTTCATTCTAGGACTCCTGCCCCTTATCCGCTTATCCCGGATTCCTGTATTCTCGCAGATAACCACGGCCTAGCCGAGATCATTCTGGTATCTTGACCAGGACACGTGACACCTCGGCTGACACTTCGGTGTCACCTCGGCCACGTGCTGGTACTCAGAAAATACATCCCCACAACCGCCCCCTAGGTTCTATTACCTCGGCATCTGAGGTGATGGAACCTACATTGGTACTCTTGCTGAACATCGGCTCGAGAACTTCCCAGCCGAGATCATTTACTTTTAGCCCGACATGATCTCTTCGGAGAACAAGAACTCCAGTGAACTCTTTCACGCGTATGAGCTGTTATACACCACTTTTTAACTGTTTCACTTACGTGTTTTACCCTTATTGGCCCGTGTCTGCGACGCGCTCATAAGCCGCCTTTCATCTGTTTATGCCGTCTGACGTGTGCGTTGCTCCAGGTGCAATAATTGCACTGCATTTTGCCGCCGTTTCATATATTTGACAAAAGACCCTTCCTTCGTCTTTTTTTCCTCACTTTTACATTTCGATTCTCTTGCTCTTTCTCTCTCTAAGCCTTCCCAAATCCGCCATTGCTCTTTGCTCTAAGCTCTGCAACTGGTTTTATTCCTCTATTCCTGCGAAGCTTTTCGCTACTGTTTCGACCGGCGTCTGTCCTCGGCGAATTTCATTCCGGACTCATTCTACCTGGTAAGCACTACCCTCCTTTTCCCAGTCTTTGATTGTTCTTGGAATTTCCTGTTTTTACTGTACTGTTTAAGCGTTTAATCTGTGAATCATTCACCTGAATGTACCTCATTTCATGATTTTGCACATGTCATGAATACTTGTACCATTTCACCATTGTTCTTGGCCTTCAATTCTTTGTGTTCTTGAATCTCAAACTTCGTTTTTTCTGCTTTTCTGCTTTTCCAGATTTGTGCCCTCCATCCTTGTTCTTCGTAGATTTAGGTTTGGGATCTGTCTGTAGGACCTATTAATTCATAGGAAAACTGAAAAGCCGATATCATGGGCATGTGGAGACACCGGGTGAACACCCCAACCAAATTAGAATATTTTAGGCAGGAGTTCTCTATTCCCGACGATGTCCATCTGAGACTTGCCGGGGAGGATGACTCCATTATGCCTATTAATAACTCAATGCCCTTTCCCATAGTAGCTTTTGCTGAGTGTGGGCTTCGGCTGCCACTTACTACCCTTTTTCGTGAGGTTCTCCACTTCTATAAGTTGAACCCTATGCAACTTACCATTAACTCTTACAGAGTGATTAATGGTATCATAGCCCTGGCTAGGCGTGAGAACGTTAGGATTACCCTGGCCGATATCCAGTTTTGTTATACCATGTGCGCCCTGGACTTAAAAGACAAAGGCTTTGTCTACTACCTCAAGCCGAGGTCCACTGAATTCAAACTTATAGCCGACCTTCCAGACTCCAATAAGGGAGCTGGGGACGACTACCTGATTGCCTCTGGAAACTGGGAGTTCGCCCCAAACAACGATGTCCACTTATACCCTCTTCCTCGAACTGTTAAGGAGGGCAAGGGTAAGAGCCCACTATCAATCACTTGTTTCTTTTTAAGTCTCCAAAACTTTGTCTGTTTCTAACACTAGTTTTCTATTGCAGATCTTCATCAGCCACCGAAAAATTTTCGCCAATTCTACGCTCCCAGTGAAGACCTAAAAAGACTTCTGGATCTCCCTGTGGCCAAAAAGAAAGCTCCTTTGTTGTTAAATTTTATCCCTACGTACAAGTCCATTTTGCCCGACGTCCCCAAACGAAAAACGAAAAGCCACTCTCCAACCTCTGTCACAACCCAGACTGCGTCCTCATCACGAACAGACCAAGGATCGACGTCTGACCCAGCGGACTTGCCATCCACTTCGGCACCATACTTGATCCCTATTCCTGAACGAAAACGTCGGCGTCGACTTGTCAAAACTGCTGAGATGGTTCGCCGAAAGCCCGTGGCTCAAAATCTCCTGGCCGACCTTCCAACCGACGTCGATGCTCAGCCGACGTCCACCATGCCCCCACCAAAACCAAAAAAGATCAAGAAAGCTCAGCCGAAGGCCACGGCTGCCCAAGTTGAGACTGAAGACACACTGCCAATATCGCAATTGGCTGGGAGCCAGAAGACCGCTTCTGTTCCTGAAAAAAGATCCGCTGAAGCACAGCCATCCCTCTCCTCAAAGTCAAAGAAGCCGAGGTTGTCTTCTGGCTCAACCTCTAAGTCGAAAAAACCCTTGGTCCCCTGGGAGCCAAAAATTACTCTGGAGGACAAGCCAGTCTTCGAGAGTGACAGCGCCGAGGATATTAATGTCGGCGTTGCACTCAGTACTGCCCTCCTGCTCCCGGGTGATCTGGAGTGGAACGCCGAGGTCAGTGAGTATGAGAACTACTGTCTCATGCTTCAGCATTCTGTTCAGGTAAATGTTCCTACTTGGAACTTGTTACTTCCTTTCTGTTTCTTACTTAAAATATTTTCTAACACTGTTTTTTGCCTTCAGGCCATCCAGCATGCCCACTTCTTTTCTATGCAGTCATTTGAAAATCGGCAGAGGCTTACCGATGCCAAGAGGGAGGTTACTGCCCTTAAAAAGTCCCATAAAGGGCTTGAAGCCAAGATGAAGAAATTGGAAGACCAAGCCGAGGCTGCTATTAAAGCCCAAACTTCTGCCGAGGAGAAGGTCGGCGCAACTGAGGCTATAAACAAGGTTCTTCAAGCCCAGTTGAAGGAAGCTGAGGACAGAAGGGCCCAGGCTGAGAAAGAGCTTCAAGAAGCCCTGGCCACAAAAAAGGCCGAAATTGAAGAGGCTGACGAAAAGGCATATGCTCAAGGCATGGCTGATGTCGCTGAGAACTACAAGCTTCAAGTCAGGCAGGCGTGCAACAGGGGCTTCTCCCTTGGTTGGATGGCTGTGCTGAAGAAACTTGACATTCCGGTTGACTCGCCTCTGAGGAATGCCGATCAAATTCCTGTGCCATGCCCTCTGCCTCCTCCTTCAAGTCAAACTGAGAATGATTCTGAGTCTGAATCAGAGGAAGAGGAAAAGGATGGTGATGAGGCCCTGGTCAGGAAGCCCAAGAGCGCCACTGGGACTAAGTCCCTTCCTCAAGATGATCAAGTCCTGGACTTGACTCATGATGAAGAGGATGAAGTCATAACCAAGGAGGCTACTCCTGAACAGGCGCCATCCGACGTTCCTCCAACTGAGAAGGGCCTCGAGGAGACACTTGCAGAGATTGACGCCGAGATCGAGGCGGAAAAGTCTGCCGAAGTAGTTCCTCAGGGATCTGCCAAGGTAGTTCTTCAGGAAGTGGCCGAGGTGCAAGCCCAGACTGCTCCTGAAACTGCTCCTGAAATTGAAGAGACGCAACCGTGATGCTTTTTTCCTTTTTCTGTCTTTTTGTACTTCTTGTACGTTTTTATTTTCAGAATAACATAAACTCTGTGGCTGGCCGATATGCCTTTTTCCATTCTGATGCTTGATACAACTTTCTTCTACTGAGTGTTTGTACTTTTATATTCTTATGACTGCTTCTGCATGAGTCTATACTTAGAATATTTTGCAAGTCTCTCCTCCTTTGTACAATCTCCTCGGGGAGAAATACCTTGGGTATGTTTATCTAAAGGTTTATCTCGGCTAGGATTTCACCTGTAAATTTTTCATAAACTTCAACAAGTATAAAGCATATACAATTTCAACTAACAAACTTTTCTCAAGTTTTAACAAGGGATTGAATCAATAAACTTAATTTAGCTTTATCTTGTAAATTGCTACAAATTTCAACAAGTGAAGATAAACAATTATCTCAGCTTAACTTTAACTTGTAAATTGCTACAAATTTCAACAAGTAAAGATAAGAAATTTATCTCGGCTTAACTTTAACTTGTAAATTGCTGCAAATTTCAACAAGTAAAGATAAGGAATTTATCTCAGCTTAACTTTAACTTGTAAATTGCTGCAAATTTCAACAAGTAAAGATAAGGAATTTATCTCAGCTTAACTTTAACTTGTAAATTGCTAAAAATTTCAACAAGTAAAGATAAGGAATTTATCTCAGCTTAACTTTAACTTGTAAATTGCTACAAATTTCAACAAGTAAAGATAAGGAATTTATCTCGGCTTAACTTCGGTTAAGCATAATTTCTGTTTAACTCCGGTTAAACTTTATCTTAGATTTAACCACGATTAAACATCTCGGCTTAACTTCGGCTAGGCATTACTGTCTTCTATCTGCCCCCAATGTGAACCTAAGTTCCACTTGGGTTCTCATTATTCAAAAAACAACATTATGCATAGTTTAATAAGTTCTGGAAAATTCTGGTAAGATTTCATTGATCATATCGGCAAAAAGTCAAACAACATCTAATGATAAAAAAACTTTAAATTACAAGTATTCCATGGTCTAGGCAGTGCTTTGCCTTCACTATCTTCGAGCCGATATGTCCCATTTCCTAACACCGAGGTAATTCCGTAGGGCCCTTCCTAGTTTGGGCCAAGCTTGCCCTCTCTGGGATCTTTCTTATTGCCGACGACTTTCCTCAAGACTAGGTCGTTGACCTGAAAATCCCTTGGATTGACCTTCTTGTTGTAAGCTTTGGCAAGCTGTTGCTGGTATGCTGCAAGCTGGATTGTAGCTTTCTCTCTTCTCTCTTCTAGTAGATCCAGATCTCGGGCTAAGAGTACATCGTTAGTCCCGTTCTCAACTCCCTGGGTTCTGATCCCTGGGATGCCGATCTCCAATGGAATGACTGCTTCTGTGCCATAAGCCATGGCGAAGAGGGATTCTCCTGTTGATCTTCTCGGCGTTGTGCGATATGCCCAGAGCACACTGGGCAATTCGTCTACCCACTTTCCTTTTGCTGCCTGCAGCCTCTTCTTTATTCCGTCCATAATTACTTTGTTGGATGCTTCTGCTTGCCCATTACTTTGGGGAAAGCTTGGTGTTGAAAAGTAATTCTTTATCTTGAACTTTGCGCAAAAATTCTTGATGAGTTTGCTGTCAAACTGTGTTCCGTTGTCGGCAACGATTGCTCTTGGAATCCCAAATCTGGTGATGATGTTTCTCCAGATGAAGTTCTTCACATCCACATCTCGGATTTTGGCAAGAGGCTCTGCTTCTATCCACTTTGTGAAGTAGTCTGTTGCTACCAGTAGGTACTTCCGCTGCCCAGTCGCTTAGGGCAGTTGTCCAACGAGATCCATGCCCCATTGGGCAAATGGCCAAGGGCTGGAAACCGGGTTCAGGTCGGCAGCTGGCTGATGTATCAAAGGTGCAAACCTCTGGCATTGTTCACACTTCTTCACATAGGCTTCTGCATCTTTTTGTATATAGGGCCACCAATACCCCTGGGTAATGGCCCTGTGAGCTAACGATCTGCCCCCTGCGTGGCTTCCACAAACTCCTTCATGAATTTCATATAAAAAGTCTTCGACCTGAAGAGGGTGTACACACCTTAAAAGAGGTCCAGTGAAGGATCTTCTGTAGAGATGTCCTTCTGCTGTCAGACTGAATCTTGCCGACTTCAATCTGACTTTGTGTGCTTCCTTTCGGTCTTCTGGCAGCTTTCCCTCTTTTAGGAATGCAATAATTGCATTCATCCAGCTGGGTCCCATGTCCACACATAATGCCTCTTGCATTGTGTTCGGTGGCTCTATGCTCGGGCCTGATAGGTAATCGATCATTATTGTCCTCGTCTTTCCGGTTTTCATTGAGCTTGCTAAATTGGCCAACGCGTCGGCGTGGTTATTATCGTCTCGGCTAACCTGAAGAAGTCGGTAGTTTTGAAACATGTCTGCCAGCCTGATGATTTCTTTTGCGTATGCCGACATCCTTTCATCTCGGGCAGCAAACTCTCCTATAGTTTGATTCACTATAAGTTGTGAGTCACAAAAAACGATTACCTCATCTGCCTCTGCTGCTACTGCCAGCTTCAGTCCAGCAATCAGTGCTTCATAATCCACCTCATTGTTCGAGGCTTTGAACCCCAGTCGAATGGACTGCTCCAATATCTCTCCATCGGGGGAAATTAACACTACTCCTGCCCCTGCCCCTTACCGGTTTGAGCTCCCATCAACAAAAAGTTGAAAGGAGTCGAGTCGCCGATGTAAATGCTGCAGGGTCTGAGTTTTTCCTTCCTTGGTTCTTTAGCCTTTGGCTGGGCTTCTCCTTCCTTGTTTGGACATCGTTCATCTCGGCTCAACGGAGCCCGATGTTCGATGTATTCTGGCGAGAACTCGGCCACGAAGTCGACCAAGACTTGGCCCTTAATTGCTGTTCTCGGCCTGAACTCCAGGTCATATTGGCCCAAAACTACGGCCCATTTTGCTATTCTTCCAGTTAAGTCTCCTTGTTGCAACAAGGACTTCAGTGGGTGCTCTGTCAGAACCACTATCTTGTGAGCCTGAAAGTAATGGTTTAGCTTCTTTGAGGCCATTACCAAGGCCAGCATTAATTTCTCCAGTGGTAGATACCTTGTTTCTGCATCGGCCAAGGTTTTACTCACATAGTAAATAGCCCTCTGCTCTCCCTTCTCTTCTCGGATTATCACAGCACTTACTGCGTGCTCAGAAACTGCTAAGTATAGAAACAGCTCCTCCCTAGGTTGAGGTGTTGAGAGGACTGGAGCCGTGGTAAGATATTTCTTCAGGTCGGCCAGAGCGGCTTCACATTCCTCTGTCCATAGAAAATCCGCGGCCCTTTTTCACCAGGTTGAAAAAAGGTTTACATTTGTCCGAACTTCGGCTTATGAACCTGTTTAGGGCTGCGGCCCTTCTAGTAAGCATTTGAACCTGTTTAGCCGATGTCGGACTTTGTAATTCCAGGATGGCCTTGATCTGATCTGGGCTGGCTTCAATGCCCCTTCTAGTCACTAGATATCCCAAGAACTTACCGGATCCGACTCCAAACGCGCACTTCGATGCGTTGAGTCGGAGCCGATATGTTTTTAGTATGTCAAAGACCTCTTTTAGGTCAGCAAGATGATCCTTTGGCTCCTTGGTCTTCACGACCATGTCATCAATGTAGACTTCTACTGTTCGGCCAATCAAGTGTTTGAACATCTTGGTCACCAGCCTTTGATAGGTTGCTCCTGCGTTTTTCAACCCAAAAGGCATGACTTTGTAACAATACAGACCTTTTGGAGTGATAAACGCTGTCTTCTCCTCGTCCGGGGGGTACATGGCTATCTGGTGATACCCCCTATAAGCATCCAAGAAGCTCATCCTTCCATGTCCAGATGTGGCGTCCACCAACTGGTCGATCTTTGGCAGAGGGAAGCTGTCTTTGGGACAAGCTTTGTTCAAGTTTGTAAAGTCTACGCAGACCCTCCACTTGCCATTCTTCTTCGTTACTACCACGGTGTTTGACAACCATGTCGGATAATTGGCTTCTCTGATGGCCTTGGCCTCCAGAAGTCTGTCCACCTCCTCCTCCACTGCTTCGACCTGCATCAACGTCGGTCTTCTGGCTCGTTGTATTACAGGTTTGGCCGACCTGTCAACGTTGAGTCTGTGACATGTGACCTCGGGGTCAATGCCAGGCATTTCATAAGGTGTCCAGGCGAACACCTCAATATTCTTCCTCAGAAAGGCTTCCAACTCCCTTTCCTCTTCTTCGGCTAATCCTGTGCCGAGAAGAAAGAAACGTTCTTCATCGCCCTCCTGGACGAAGATCTTCTTCAGTGCTTCTTCACTTTTTCTCGGTCGGCTCCTTGCCGACATCATCTAGGACCTTCATGTCCTCTTTTTCAACTTCTGCCTTCTCTGGTTCCCGAATGCTGCAGGTTAACTTCATTGCTGCCATGGAGCAATTTTTCGCCTGCAACTGATCTCCTCTAACTTCCTCAATCCCATGTTCTGTTGGGAACCGTAGCAGTTGATGCAATGTTGAGGGAACTGCCCCCATTGCATGCAACCACGGCCTCCCTAAGATGATGTTGTAAGGTGAGGGCGTGTCAATCATAATGAATTCTGTCTTGATCTTCTTCGTGCCAGCCTGTACTTCCAAGCTTGTTGCGCCTAATGGCCATGTCGGCGTTCCATTGAAGCCGACCATCGGGCCGTTTGAGTGCTCCATGTCATCAGGGTGAAGGCCTAACTCCTTGTAACATCTGACATACATGATGTCGCAGGAGCTGCCTTGATCAATCAGGATGCGTTTCACCTGGCATTCCCCAACCTGGAGGGATACTACCAAGGCATCATTGTGCGGGTGCTGGACCATATCCAGGTCGGCTTCTGTGAAGGCTATCATTGGTCCTTGGCACTCTTCACGCCGAGGTCTTTTCAGTCCGACCTGGTTGACGTGCTGCAGGTGTTTTACCCTCTGTGTCTCCCCCCGTATGTCGTTTTCATTCACTTTTGAGTGGATCACATTAACCACCCGAGGTCCGCCTGCCTGTGGTTGCTGCGCTGGGGGAGGCGGGGCCGCTGGCGCGTGAGGCAATCGTGCCTGATCTTCCCTTGTTTTGGCCTCATCTACAAGGTCTCTGAGATGGCCTTGCCTTACCAAGTCTTCTAAGTGTGCTTTAAGGGTTCTGCAGGCCTGAGTTGGGTGCCCCTCCTCGTTGTGGTAAGCACAACGCCTACCAAGGTTTCTTCCCATAAATTCTCCTGGTGCCCTTGCCGGCGCTCTGAAGTAAGGCTGATTTCGAATTTGATCAAGGACTTTGTGGACTGGAATTCGGAACACCGTTGTCACTGCCTGCTTAGCCTTCAACTCTGTCTCCTGTTTGCTGGGTCCATTGTTACCTCGGACTCGCTTCGGCGAGCCGTTGCCTTTTTCTGACTTTGTCTCCTTATTCCCCGATGTATCTTCCTCGGCTCTGGCATACTTCTCGATTCTTGCCATGAGCTCTTCCATGCTCTTTGGCAATGTCTTTGCCAAAGACTTTCGCAGTGGACAGTCGTCCTTCAGGCCGTTCTTGAAAGACACGACCGCCACCTCCTGGTTGCACTCAGGTATTCGATTGAACACCTCATAGTACCTCTTTGCATAGGTCCTAAGGCTTTCATCTTTGCCTATCTTCAGAGCCATCAATGCATCCACCCTCAATGGCTGCAGTTTGTTTGTGATGAACCTGGCCACAAACATCTTGGCCAGGCCTTCCCAAGTCTTCACGCTCCCCTTTGGTAATTTGTGGAACCAATCCGATGCGATTTCCCCGAAGGATGAAGGGAACACTTTGCAGAGCAACGGCTCGTTCCCGCTATATAATGCCATTGAATTCAAAAATAGTCCAACATGGAAATTAGGGTCCGACTTACCATCATATATTTGGAACCTTGGCATACTGAACCTTTTCGGCGCGACAAATCTGTCCAATTCCACCGAGAATGGTGTCCTCGGTTTAACCGAGGAGGTCACTTCGACTCCGGCATTCTCTTGCTTCCTCTTGAGGTAATCTCTCAAGTCTTCTTTACTTCTCCCTGGAGCCCGGCTGTCTTTGGAATTCAGCCTTTTCGGCGCACTACTCTCGGCCTCATGGTGGCCTCTTTTCGATCCTTCCCCGCAAGATGCATCGAAACACAATACCCGCCCCTGAACATGCCGATATTCTTTGGGGTCTACCTCCTTCTCGTGATATGTCCTTCGGGACTCTTCTCTTCTCGGTTCTTCTCGGCCGACTTCCCTGGAAGGTCGGAGAGAGTGTCTTCCACTCCTCGTGTGCTGAGGGGCTTCGGGAGTTACTTTCTGCCCCTTCTTCTGGGTGTTTGCTGTTGGCGTTGGTGTGTCCTGCAGTGGGTATGGCGACTGCATGACGTTATTTTGCATCATGAAATTGACAACCGATTGAAAGTCAGCCAATTTGTTTGCCATTTCTTTTACTTCCTCATCCCTCCGTAGGCACCTATCCCTCCATACCTGGAGGCTATCTTCATTGTAGCATCTGCCTTGGTCTGTCTTCTTTGAAGTGTCGCCCTCCTTGCCGACGTTTTTCTCTGCGTGATTCTGATCATGGGTTTCTTCGTTGGGGTTGTCTCCTTCAGTGTCAAGGTTGATAGGCCTGTCACTCCCAGTGGGAGCGTTGTCCCCAACCTTTTCGTTTTGTGCGTTACTGGCCATCTATTCGTCTTTCTTTCCCATAGACGGCGCCAAATTGTGTGAGTGAATTTCCGATCACACTGCCCTCCTTAGTGAACCAGCTGTAGAACACAGGCAGAATAGATGGCACCCTGCAATCTGCACAGAAAGAAAAGGCTCCGGCGGTGGTTCTTCCACCCGGGGGCACTCCGACGATCAAGTCAGTATCTCTCAAAGATAATACAAGTATTTAAATTACTGCTCAAGACTCAAAATTGCGTACCTTCGACCCGCTGGGGGTGCCCTTCTTTTATAGTTTAACCCCATCCCTGTCCCACTAGAAGTCTCACTTCTATGGACTCTAATTCCGGATTTACCTTAGACTCTTCAAGAGATAAGGATAGACTCCCTAAGAGTATTACCCATATCCATCTTGTAGTCTTTCTTCATTCTAGGACTCCTGCCCCTTATCCGTTTATCCTGGATTCCTGTATTCTCGCAGATAACCTCGGCCTAGCCGAGATCATTCTGGTATCTTGACCAGGACACGTGACACCTCGGCTGACACTTCGGTGTCACCTCGACCACGTGCTGGTACTCAGAAAATACATCCCCACAATACGTATATATTCTCTCTTAATTTACACCTATATATTTTTGTATGCCATTACACTGAACATTAAATGAGTTACAGATACCTAAATCTGATTGAGTTTTTATGCCTATATTATTTTTTATTTAAATATTTTAAAATTAAAGTAGGCATACATATTTTTCGTATAACATAACACAACTCTAAATGAGTTATAGACACCAACTAACTGGATATATATTTAGAGCATTGCTATATACCCCCAGTGGGGGTCGCGCCCCCAGTGACGTGGCGCGCCCCCACTGGCTGTCAACCAAAAAAAAAAAAAAAAAAAAAGAAAACTGTTTTTTTTCCTCCAATCCTAGCCCTCCACCTCACTGGGGGTCGACCCCCAGTGGGGGTCTTCAGCATTTTTGATATATTTAATTGTAAACAAGTTTGATTTTGTTGATTTCAATCTTAGTGATGGTGTGAAAATTACACTATTAGTATTCTATACTATTATATAAAACAAAACATAAAGTTTCACAAACTTGAATTTTTTTTCTCAATTTTTTGAATTTTTAAATTATTTAAATCAATATGACACATTTGTGTCACATTGATATTGGCTCAACCATAAACTTAATTTTTTTAATTCATTCATAAGTTGTAAATATTTATTTACATAAATTTTAGGTTAGTTCTTTTTTAATTGTGAAAAATTTTACTTCAATTTCAAAACTCGTTAAATCTTATCAAATTTTTTGTTAGTTTCTTTTCATATCTTTTTGTAATTTATTTATCTTAAATTTATAAATTATTGAACTTTTTAGTTCAACTTCCTTTATTTTCTGCTAATATTTTTTTAAAAAAGTTTTTTGTCCTATATATTAACCGAAGATGAGGTTTTGTTTAAGAGATTTCAGAAATTTTAATTTTTTAACAAATTCAAATATTTTTAATAAAATATAAAAAAATAAAAAGAGATAGAGATAAGAATTGAAAAAAAAAATTGACAAATCCAATAAACCTCCCAATCCTAATTTTTTAACAAATATTAAAAAGTTTTTATTAGTACTTAATTTCTAAATAAAATATTAAAATTTTCGTACATAACACCAGTTTTATGCTAATATATACATACACAATGTTTATTTACCTATACATAGTTTATAATTGAATATAATCCTTCTTAAATTTGTACTTCCATACAAACTATAATTACCCTACCACTTTAATAATAAAAAAATAAAAAAAATTGAAAAAGTAGAGAGTTCCAATTCAAATAGGAAAGAAACAAAATTTTGGTTAAATAAATACTTATAAATTTACGCATTAGATGTGGGTTTGCCCTATTGTTTTAGGAATCCTTAGTGAAAAACTATTGTTTTAGGAATCATTACATGGAAGATTTGTCTGAAATAGGAACCTGGTACATACTCATTCTATTTTATATTATTTCTCAGATTATTCAAATATGTTCTCAAACTACAGATTATAGAAAGGGGCTGGCTTTGGTCCAGTCCACCATCGGACTGGACCGTGCTGTTGGACCCGTGGGGGCCCACGACGGGTCTCGTTTTGAAAATCTGAACCGCTGAATGTGTAGAACTCGTTGAGTACTATAAATCTATGAAAAATCACGTTGATCGGATATTAATAACTATGTGATCAAAACAGTTTTTTATCAACCGTTAATTTATTCACCATCTATTTTTTTTTATACAAAACTGATTTGATCACATAGCTATCGATATCCGATCAACGTGATTTTTTTACAAATATATAGTACTCGACGAGTTCTATACATTCAACGGTTCAGATTTTCAAAACGAGACCCGTGGTGAGCCCCCACGGGCCCAACAGTACGGTCTAGTATGATGGCGGACTGGACCAAACCCAGACCCTTAGAGAAAAACTATTTGATTACTATTTATATATATTCCATTGCAATAGTGTGATTTTTTACCTTATTTATTTATTTTTTCCAGTTTTTGTTTTTGTTTTTGTTTTTCTAGTGTTCCAGACTATAAATCAGTTGAATAAAAAGTCTTTTAATTTTAAAATAAACTCTACTTGTAAATTCGTCACACATACATGAATGCTGTTTATTTATTTTTGTATTGTTCAATTTCTGTGATGAATCAACTCATTAAAGGTTATGACCATGTATATAATTTCTAAAAACTAGGCAGCTCTTTAATTTTTTAAATATTGTTATATTACTGAAATATTAAGAGTAATTATTAAAATTCTTGTTTACAAAGTTCTCCTTTTAACAGTTTAAAGAAGGGTCTAATCTCATCCCTGGATTCGTCCAGTTCTTTTTTCTAGGTCCGTAACAAGGCTCGTCAAGATGATTGGAGAATATTAATTTTTACTTTCATGTGTATTAATCATTCATGAAAAATATTAAATACATTAATGATATGATTTCATGATATTTGTTTTTTAAAGAACATGTATGGTACGTGACATGGATAGGCCCACAAGGACCACAGCCCACAGTGAACAAGCCCAAGCCCACCATTTAGACCCCATTGCATAACTCGGGTAGCAAAGCCCAGGACAGCTGGAGGCCAACTGAGCAGGGAAGGCCAATGATACTCGGACACATGGCAGGTGCAGAACAGACCACGTCAGCAGACAAAGATCTGCAAAGTTATTGCCACAATACATCACCATTAATGCGGCCCATCACAGCATTTATTACGACAACACCTTCCCGTCGGAACAGCGCCCTACGTCACAGGCTTTTGGCGAGGGAGGCAGGTCGGAAGGGACAGTAAAATGATTACCTAGGAATATAAGCAAGCATGGAAGGCAAGAAGAAGGTTAAGTATTTTTCCATTCCTCTAACTCTCTCTCTCTCTCTCTCTCTCTCTCTATCTACATTCACTACTTCTACTTCTAATTTACACGCCGGAGGGTTCACTGGGGGACTACCCTGTACCCCGTTGAACTTGTTTGCAGGTCTTCCAGTGGGCTTCATCACTCGGACGTGGGCTTGGGGAGCTTGGATCAGTCCAGTCCATCTACTGTGAACGAACTGTATCATCAGTTGGCGCTGTCTGTGGGAACTGGTTGGTCCGTGCGCCAGTTGTGTTCATTGCCGTCGGAGACCCCGTTCCCGTAACCTTTTACGTCTCACCCGTCAAGTGTATGGTCACAACTAGATCCATGGCTTCCCACCATAATGCTGCCGATCATCAGACCGACCCTCCCAATCCAAACGACCCACCACAGTACTTCATCGAGCTTACCAACAGCATCAACCGCATGGCTGAGCAAAACCAGGCCTTAATAAACGCTCTGCTCCAGAGAAACCTCCCTATCCCTCCACCACCGCCTCCAGATATCCCACCCCACCCAGAACAAACTCCGAGCCATATTGTCCCACAACCCAACCCACTCAACTCGGGAGGTTTTCAACCCCCTCACCCACATGTAAATCCACCACCTCCACCCCCACGTCCATCGGTCGTAACACCAGCCCCCGAGGGAGAAGCTAGCAGCGTCCAACACCTGTCTCCCTCTGGTGGCGACAACATCCCCCATTGGGATGCTGAACTCCGAGCCATGAAGCTCCAGCTCCAAGGGGTTATGCAGAACATCCAGCATAAGCCCTCCACCAAGGCGAACTCGCCGTTTGTCGCCTCCATCCGAGACAAACCCCTGCCCGCCAAGTTCAAAATGCCCACCATCGACTCCTTCGACGGAACGACCGACCTGGTCGACCACCTGGAAACCTATCGCACCCTCATGATCCTCCATGCCTTCCCTGACGAAATCATGTACCGAGCTTTCCCCGTGACACTGAAGGGGTCGGCTCGGCTGTGGTTTAGCCAGTTACCACCAGACTCGGTCTCCACTTTTCAGCATCTCAGTGACTCTTTCTTGAGCCATTTTATTGGAGCTCAGCGCCAACGACGCCCGGCGACCCAACTACTCAACATCCGTCAGACCGAGGGGGAATCACTGCGCAGCTTCGTTACTCGCTTCAATACCGAAGCCCTCCAGGTGGCGGAGAACGACGACAAGGTCATCCTCACGGCTTTCATGGCCGGCCTACGGTCGTCCGACTTCCTTTTCTCTCTCTCCAAGAACCCCCCGACCTCCATGGCCGCCCTACTCTCCAAAGCACAGAAATACATGAATGCCGAGGATTCCCTAGCTGCTCCGCAGGATCCACTCACTAAACAGCCAACCCCCAGAGACAAGCGAAAGGACTCGGAACCCCGAAGCGCCCAGTACACCAACCAAACACTCCACCATACCGATCGACCCCCTCGTGCCGACCGGTCGGCACAAACTCGACCGACCGGTCGGTTTGAGCGATACACGCCCCTTAATTCTCCCATGGAACATGTCCTTCATCAGATCCAACGGGATTACTCTCTCAAGTGGCCACTACCTTCCTGAACCCCCTCCAGTCGGAAAGACCAGTCCAAATACTGCCGCTTTCACCAGGATCATGGCCATAACACTGATGACTGTATCAACCTCAAGGACCAGGTGGAGGCCCTCATACGTCAGGGGCGCCTCAGCCGGTTCACAGATACCCGCCCCCAGCAAAGGCAAAGGACCGAGCCCCGCAGAGATAACAGTCGGCGCACCCCGCCTCGGCAACCAGCCCAACATAACCAAGACCATGACCGACCTCCGCAACAACCCCGACCACAAGGTCACCAACCTCCGCCAGTTGGTGAAATTAGAGTTATTGTAGGCGGACTTGCTTGCGGAGGACCATCCCGCTCGGCTCAAAGGGCAGAGTTTAGAAAAATACGGCAGGACTCAGACAAAACAGTCGCCACAGTGGACCGACCTCCCAAACAGCCTAAACAGTGGGCGGAACCCATCACCTTTACAGACGCTGACTGTACAGGCATCCGCTACCCGCATGATGACCCCCTTGTCATTTCGGCCATCCTCTCCAACTACAAGGTCAGACGGGTTCCTATCGATAATGGTAGCTCTTCAGACATCATCTTCCTCAACTGCTTCCGCCAACTCAAGATTGGAGAAGAAAGCTTGTCCCCACTCCAAACCCCCCTGGTCGGTTTCACTGGCGACCGTGTGACCTCCATCAGTTCCATTGACCTCCCCATCACCATCGGCGAATACCCACGGCAGGCTACGAAGTTGCTCACCTTCCTTGTAGTTGATTGCCCATCTGCCTACAACATCATCCTTGGCCGAACCGCCCTCAACACTTTCCAAGCCATCACATCCACCTACCATCTTGCCCTCAAGTTTCCCACTGATCTCGGGGTGGGAACAGTCAGAGGGGAGCAGACCATGGCTAGGGAGTGTTATGTTGCCTCGCTCAAAGAAGCCAAGCTGAAGGAGGCAATGATCATCGAAGGACTTGACGTCAGGGATGAAGACGAGCTGGTCAGAGGAGAACCTGTGGAGGAGCTCGTCGAGGTACCTATCGACCCCACCAATCCACTAAAAACTGTTAAGATTGGCTGCCAACTATCCTCCCAGGCAAAAGCCGACCTCACTGCCCTTCTGACCAAGCACAATGACGTATTTTCCTGGACCCATGCAGACATGCCCGGCATTGACCCCTTCTTCATAACTCACCGCCTCAGCATCGAACCTTATTTTCGGCCTCACCGTCAAAAGCAGCGTATTTTCCACCCAGAGCGTAATAATCTCATAGCCGCAGAAGTTGACAAACTCTTTGAGGCTCAATTCATCCAAAATGTAGACTATCCCAAGTGGTTGTCCAATGTGGTTCTGGTCCGCAAGAACAATGGCAAGTGGCGTCTCTGCGTCGATTACTCTGACCTGAACCAAGCTTGCCCCAAAGATAGCTATCCACTCCCCCGCATAGATCTACTGGTCGACGCCACGACCGGCCACCAAATGCTCAGCTTCATGGATGCTTTCTCCGGGTACAACCAAATCATGATGCACTCATCCGATCGGGAACACACATCTTTCATCACCGACCGAGGTACCTACCACTACCGTGTGATGCCATTCGGGCTGAAGAATGCCGGGGCCACCTACCAACGGTTAGTCAATGCAGTTTTCCACCATCAGATCGGTCGGAACATGGAAGTGTATGTGGACGACATGCTAGTCAAAAGCAAACTCTCCGTTGACCATCTGACCGACCTACGAGAGACCTTTGCCACCCTTCGCAAGTATCAGATGAAGCTCAATCCAGAGAAGTGCGCCTTTGGCGTAGGGTCTGGAAAGTTCTTGGGTTTTATGGTCAGTCAGCGCGGCATCGAGGCCAACCCTGAAAAGATCAAGGCCCTGATTGAGATGCAGTCACCCAAAACTGTTAAAGAAGTCCAAAGACTCACCGGCAGAGTGGCGGCTCTCAACCGTTTCATTTCTCGCGCGACAGATAAGTGCCTACCATTTTTCAAAGTTCTTCGGCAGACTTTTGAATGGACACCCGAATCCGAAGAGGCCTTTCAGCAGTTAAAGCAGTGCATGGCCAACCCCCCCTTCTCTCACAGGCAATAACGGGCGAGCCCCTCTTCCTGTATTTAACGGTATCGAACACCGCCGTCAGTGCAGCCCTTATACGGGAAGATGGCCCAGTCCAACGACCGGTCTACTACATCAGCCGAGCTCTCAGGGGGGCAAAGCAGAATTACCCACTGCTAAAAAAGCTGTCCCTGGCCTTGGTCACCGCCTCCAGACGACTTCGTCCTTACTTCCAGGCCCACTCCATAGTGGTCCTCACCGACCAACCCCTGAAGAAGATCATCCAGCAGCCAGAGCTTTCCGGCCGACTTATGCAATGGTCAGTGGAACTCAGCCAGTTTGACATCTCCTACCGCCCTCCCACAGCAATCAAAGGGCAAGTTGTAGCCGACTTCATCCTGGAATTCACCAACACCACCCCAACCACTACTCCTCCACCTCCACCAACCCCTGACGAACCAGAAGACCCCCATTCTTGGACTCTCAATGTTGACGGGTCATCCCGGAGGGAAGGTAGTGGGGCGGGCCTCATCCTCACCTCCCCCGAAGGTGGTTATTTCAAATGCGCTCTCCGTCTCTTGTTTGAGGCCAGCAACAATGAGGCCGAATATGAAGCGTTGATAGCAGGCCTCCGCCTGGCCAAAGACATTGGTGTTAGCCACATCCGCGTGTTCAGTGACTCCCAGCTCATCGTCGGTCAGATCACGGGGGAATTCGATGCCAAGGATGGCACTATGCAGGTTTACAGGGACATGGCACTCCCCCTTGTTCGCCTCTTCAACACTTTCCAGATCAAACACATACCTCGGGCAGAAAATTCCAAGGCAGACGAGATGGCTCAGTTGGCCTCTGCCGACCAGTCCGACCTCAACCACGGAGTCCGCCTCGAATACATAACTCATCCGGCCACCACACCCGACCTGCACGAAGTGCAGTTCCTCCAAACTGAACCCATCCCTTGGGCATCCGACATCATCCTATTTCTGACGACAGGGGCCCTCCCAGATGACAAACAGCAGGCCGCCAAAGTAAGGGCTCGGTCGTCCAACTATCTTCTCGATGGTGGCATCCTCTACAAGCGTGGTTTTTCACGACCATATCTGCGATGCCTCAATCCAACACAAGCAACCTATGTCATGCAGGAAATCCATGAGGGAATTTGTGGCAACCATTCGAGCGGCAGGTCCCTAGCACACAAAATACTCCGTACTGGTTACTTTTGGCCAACTCTTAATCAGATGCGACTGATTTTGTCCTCAAGTGCGATAAGTGTCAGCGCTTTGCCAATATCCCCCATGCCCCGCCTACAGAGTTGATCACGCTTTGCAGCCCCTATCCATTCGCCAAATGGGGGATCGACCTGATTGAACCATTTCCCACTGGCCGAGGCCAGACCAAGTTCGCAGTCGTCGCCATTGACTACTTCACCAAGTGGGTAGAGGCTGAACCTTTAGCCACCATTACTGAGCGGAACACAACCAAGTTCATCTGGCAATCGATCGTTTGCAGGTTTGGCATCTCTCAGGCCATTGTGTCAGACAACGGCAAGCAATTCGACAACGCCAAATACAGAAAGTTCTGTGCCGATCTCCAGATTCAACCATGTTTCTCCTCCCCTGGCCATCCCCAAGCCAATGGCCAAGTTGAGGTCACCAATCGTTCCCTTCTGAAGATCATCAAGGCTAAGCTGGAAGCTGCTAAGGGACTTTGGGCTGAGGAGCTGCCGAATGTACTCTGGGCCTACCAGACAACAGCTCGGACCCCCACGGGAGAAACCCCTTTCGCCTAACTTACGGCGCTGAGGCGGTTATTCCAGTAGAAATCGGTCTGCCCACTCTGCGAGTTCTACACCCGGACCCAGCGCTCACTGAAGAGCTCCGTCGGGCGGATTTGGACCTAATTGAAGAACTCAGGGAGACCGCTGCAGTCAGATTGGCCTCATACCAACAGAAAATGAGAACGCACTACAACCGCAAAGTCCGACCACGGAATTCGCCGTAGGAGATCTTGTCTTAAGAGAGGCCACTCTTGCTACCAAAAATCCAACTGAGGGAAAACTGGCAGCCAAATGGGAGGGCCCCTACATTGTGACAGCCCGTCCACGCCCGGGCACTTACCGACTTCAAGACATGGAGGGTCGAGACCTTCCCCACCTATGGAACGCTGAACATTTGAAACGCTACTTTCAATAGGCTTTTGCTCTTGTGTTGCTCAATTATTGTACTTTCTGCTCAATTATTGTACTTTCTTTTCGTGTAAATTTTGGTCATTGGAATACACTTCCAGCTACACCTGTCGTCTCAATAACATCTTTACTCGCAGTCCTTACACTTCAAAAGCCTCAGCCAGACTAAGCACTTCCAAAGCCTCAGCCAGACCGAGCCATTTAAAAGCCTCAGCCAGACTGAGCACTTCAAAAGCCTCGGCCAGACCGAGCACTTTAAAAGCCTCGGCCAGACCGAGCACTTCAAAAAAGCATCAGCCAGACTGAGCACTTCAAAAGCCTCGGCCAGACCGAGCACTTTAAAAGCTCGGACAGACCGAGCACGTCAAAAGTCGCAGCCAGACTGAGCACTCCCAGAGCCCTCGTCAGGCTCAGCCGTAATCAATAGCCCAAGTCTCAACCAGGCTGAGGGCCACCAATGCAGGTTCAGAATGCGTTACTTACAACCTCATTTCCATAGTTATAGCCTTAATAGCCTTAATAGGACACTCAGTCACAATTCCATATCAAAGTTTTTACATCACCCTTTACTTAGTCAAATTCCAAAGATGTCCTCAGATGCTTCACTTACTAATCAGATTAACTCCGATCGGTCACTCTCATCCATTCAATTTTTATACAAGTCCCATCTTAACCTACATTGTGCATTCAGGAGTTTTTACTCTCCATTAAAAAAGTACTTCACTGAAATTCTATACAAAGTCCAATCTCTGCTACCTTGAATTCCACTCGATTTTCATACAACTCCAGCTTTACTCCGCATTGAATTGTTACTTGATCCAATCCTACTATGCGTTAAGTTTTCGTACAGGTTCAGTATCACTATGCCTAAGCAAGCTTTTCGTTTTCCTCAACGTTGAATCCTTGTTAGTCCTCTATATGGAGAAGTTCCCAAATATAGTTCACTGACTTATACACAAGCAAACACAATCAATTGATAGAAACAAATGCAACTTTATTTATTCACAGCAATGTGTACACAAGTCCATTACATCAATTCAAAAAAAAAAAAAAAAAAAAAAATGAGACAACAACGCATAAAGGGGCTCTTCTCCACCTTCCCCAGTCATTCCTCTTCGCTAGATACAAGATCTTCTTCTTCCACACCTTCATCCAGGGGGGTCTGAGCCACATCGTCTTCCCCAATTGTCACACTACTCAGGTCTAAGTCTGGGAACAGTTCTTCGGCCCTGCGTTTGAACATCTTCCACCCACTGTCCCAGTACTCAGCCATTTCATGTTTGTAGAAATCTGACCGCTGGAAGCTCTCAATGACCTCAGACTCCGTTCTCCCCCCAGCAGTCATCCTTGACGAGCCTGCCCCAGCCGACTCCCTCCTCCCTCGCCAAACTGCTGGCGACTGCTGCGTCGACGGCCATCTGCAACTCAGGGGATCCCTTGAATTGATCAACTGCTGCGACATAAAGATCAGGGTAGGCCGCCCTTTCGGAGGCCGCCTTCGCCTTTTCTTCGTCCAACTCTCTTTGCAGGGTCGCCCTCTCAGTGGCCGCCATTGCCCTCCCTTCCTCCATCTCTTTCAGCAATGCCGCCTTCTCAGCAGCCGCCCTGCCCCTCTCCGCCTCCAACTCCTTCTGGAGGACCTCCTTCTCAGCGGTCGCCCTGCCCCTCTCCGCCTCCAACTCCTTCTGGAGGACCTCCTTCTCAGCGGTCGCCTTGCCCCTCTCTGCTTCTAACTCCTTTTGAAGCATCTCCTTCTCTCCCACTGCCTTGGCGCGCTCGCCATCCCAGCTCCTTTTGCAGAGCCTCAACTTTGGCATCTGCCTCATCTTTTTGCCTGACCAGCTCTTCATTGTTGTTCATGGCTTCTTCATGCCGCTCGACTGCAATGACACAGGCTCTTTTGGACTCCTCTAACTTTTTCTGCTCGCCAGCCAGTTGGAACTCGAGCGACACAACCTGGCGGCGTGTGTCCTCCAGCTCCGACCTAACTGCTTGCAGCTCAGTATGGGCAGTCTTCCAGTCGGCACTCTCCTTCGTCAACTTCACCAACTGGGCCTTGGCCTCATCTGCTTTGAGCTTGGCAGCCCCCGCCTTTCTTAGGAGGGCCCCCGCTAAGGTAGTCACCTCCATTTGAGCGGAGTATAACCCCCTTACCAGGTCAGCCTCACCGAATCTTGACGTCGAGCGCAGAGCTGCCTCTTCCACGATCTTCACCAAGCGGTCTGCTCCAGACCTGGCTGGGCCCTCTTCTCCGTCCAGCCGTCCAGCCACAACACGGGCATGGTAGATGGCTGTATTCAAGCTGACTACTCCTTCCTGGGGCGCAGGACCCCCCTGGGGTTGTTCCTCCCCCCCTTTGTCCAGGAACGCTCCTCCCCACCCCCTATGCCGATCGCCGCCATCACTGGCACAACTTCCCTGACTTGTGAGGACACGTCCGTCACCTCTGGGACGACCTCCCTTTCTGGAGTCTCCTTCACTTCCCCCCCTCCACATGTTTGGCCTGGCTGGCCTCTTCCACCCTCACTTCCTTCCTCCTTTTTTGTGTTGGCTCTTCCTCACTCCGCCTCAACCTCTTTTTCTTCTTCCCTACGCCCAATGCCTCCATCTCCTTCAACGACCTCTCCTTTAAAGGGTCTTTTGGGAGCGGGTCGCGGCACAAAACTCGCCCAAGTTCTTCTCTCCCAAGGGCTGAGGACGCGTCTCGAATCCCTCTCCCTCGCAACTGGTTGGGGCGGTTCGGGTCGGCTTGCGACTCTTTGAACTTCTGAGCTTTCACCAAGATGGCTTGATCTTCTGCCTCTTGCACTCTCCCTCCGGGCCTCCAATTCCGCTCGGTCGAGCTCCCCACCGATCGGTTTCGGACCCAACCGCGCCTCAAACAACGCGGATGGCTGAACGAGCTCATCCCACTTAGCTTTTTCCTTCTCCCTCCACTCATTTACTCTCTTCATCCTCTCCTCTGCCGCCGCCCCCAATTTTCGCTCCACAGACCTGGTTGGCACCTTCCACACCGTGCGCACACCCGCCCCTCCAGAGGTGGACACGTAGAACCACCGTGGCCTCCAACCTTTGATGGACGTTGGCAACCCCGCCACCAAACCCCTTCCCTGCCGCCGCCTGAAGAGTGACCCAAGTCTCCTGCTGCCCTGACGCCTTGTAGCAGCCGAAGAATTCGTCCACAGTCATGGCCTGCCCTTCATTCGCCTTCGGCCATGCACTTGCGTAAGCCATTAAAATCTTCCATGCATTGGGCATTAGTTGCCCTGGTGCTACCTCCAGATGGTTAAGCACGTCCACCACTATCTGTGGCAGTGGCAACCTTAGCCCACCCTTCAGGGCTTCCTCATAAAGAGAAAACTCTCCTAGCCTGGCGTCAAACGGCCTCTCTGTTGATGTGGGCAGCGACAACTCCACCTCCGCCGGAATCTGGTACCTTTCGCGGATAGCCTCCAACTCCGCCACAGTCATACTGGATCTGTCAGCCCTCGAATGCCAGTGATCTGGTTCCACCTGACTGATTGGCGTCGGTGCCGCAATCATGGTGGAACCATGGGATCGCACCCCCGCCCCCCCACCCTTTCTGCCCTATATTGTGCCGCTAGCTCCTCCGCATCATCGTCCCCTAGCGGGTTGTAGACACCCCATTTTTGACTGCCCTCAAGACTTGGGCACTACTGATGGTTTTACTTGGTGGAGAAAACTGTGCAGGGCAAAAGTTCAGTTTCTTCGGCAAGGAGAGAGACAAATCTCAACTTCACACCCCATTTTGGACCAAAATTATTTTGGATGGTTTTGAGACCTTAAAACCCTCTATTTCAAAACATTTTTGAAATAAAATTCCCACGATGTTCCGACACTCGCATTTCGGTAAATGGTGCGCTTTTCGGTAAACCGAGCAAGGACAAAGTGGAGATGAATGAAAGAGAGATGAAATCTTTGAAAAAATCTTTCAAAACACCTTACTTCGGGGTTTGAAGTTGAAGGGAAGAGGAGAAGAGGGGAGAAAACAAGTTGGAGAAGAGGTTCGGCATGAATCCGGGTAGAAGAGAGTCGAGCAGCCTCGCTAAATCAAGCTCATCTATCTATACACTTAGAGTTAAGCTATGAGGCCATAACCATTGGAAAAAAGACTTCCAGGGCTTCATTTTGCACTCAAGAATCTCTCAAAACCAAGTCCGGGTAGGGGAGGTGTGATTGGTTGAAGTTGGGCATCATCCCGGTTGGATCGAGTCTGCGCGGCTTCACCAAAAAGGGCATAACTTTTTCCACAGAAGAAATTTTAATGCAAGGTTTGCGCCATTGGAAAGATAACTTCCGGGGCTTCAATCTGGACATCCACCGGCACTTTTTGACCTCATCAGCCACCCATCGGCACTCTATTTAGCCGACCGGCCAGTACAAATTGCAGGTCGGCAATTTATTATGCCGACCGGCAATTTATTTGGCTGATGACCTCTTTTCATGGCTGATTTGACCCTTTTGACTCTTGCAGGCATGGTGCATGCCAGCTGTGCCAGCTGGGATGCACAAACCCAGCTCCCCGTGCATATGTGTGCCTATTTGGAGCCTTTGCCCCCTTATTTTTTGGACCCTTTGCTCATGGCTTCTTGAGGAAGCCTTGACCCCTTGTCTTGGCTTCCTCAAGAAGCCTACCAGCTGTCTTGGCTTCCTTAATAAGCCTTGGCCCTCTTGCTCCCCTTGAACCTTTCTCTTTAGCTTGTCTCATAAGCTTAGAGCCTCTCCATTTGTCTATATAAGGATCTCTCCTCCTCCATTGTTAAGGGTGGGATTTTTGAGCAAAAAACCAGAGATATATAGATATATATCTGATATATCTCACCTCCCTCTCCATATCTCTCTCATTCAACCATCAAATACCCTTGTTCTTGGGCCATTTCCTCACCAATCCATAGCACCACACCTCTACACTTCATTTCAGTACATTGGAGGCCATTTGCAGAGGCTAGGAGCTCATTTCCTTAGATCAAAACCTGCTAGTTTTATTGTCTACAAGGGTAAGCACACTTTTCCCCTAAACTAGCATTTTTTTTGGTTCATATCTAAGCCATATTTTCTTGGACATTTGAGCTCCGACCAAAACTGAAAGTGTCATTTTTTTGAGCTCTATTTCATCTTTTATTAAGGGTCTTACCCTGTTTGGGACCCCCATCTTACACTTCCTTCATTATCCCTTTGTATGCCATTTTCTTGAGTAGTATTTTTGGCCTATGAGTAATCTGTTTTGGAGCATGATGTGAACTGAGAATAGGCTTATTTTGAGCCCTTCTTCAACATTGGAGAAGGGCTCACCATTGTTTGGGACCTCCATGTATCACTTGCCATTGTACCCCTCTTTGGTCCCCATTTTTGCATGATTTATTAGCTTATGAAGCTTCTGTTGTTGGACTCTGTTCCGAACTGAAAATGGCCCTAAAATGACCCCCTCTTCATGTTTCATTAAGGGTCTAGGGCTGTTTGAGACATCCTTGGTATACTTCATGTTATAACCCTCTTGGTGGCCTCATTTTGCATGATGCTTTGGCCATACTTGTATCTGTTTTTGGGGCTTGTCATAAACTGTAAAACATCATATTTTTGGCCCCTCTCCAACATTGTAGAAGGGGCCTCCTGTGTTTGAGACCAGCAGCTGTGACTTGCCTCATTACCCCTCTTGCGGAGCCATTTTTGTATGCTGATTTTGCCATATCTATGCTCACTGTTTGGCCATGCTTTGAACTGTAAAAATGCTTGTTTTAGGGTTGTCTTGCTTCTGTCTTCATACTCCATGTTCAAATTATGCATGCTTTGTATGGATGTAAGTCATTTCATGTGCCTAATCTTGGGTTTCGGGGCCTATAGCATGCATTGGGTGACATATTTCCATGTTTTGGGACCATTTGGCATTGTGTTCCAGCACTAAAATTCACATGCTTGTATGCCATCTTGCATCCCTTGCCATGCTTTGGTAGAGTTGCATTTTTGTGCCTTAGGTTTGGTTAATGCATTGTGCATGCATTCCATGTATTGTGTTGCCTTACTTGCCTCATTATGGCCACTGTTTTGGACCTAGTAGAGAGCTGTCCAAGTTAGTGTAAGACCATCCTTTGCATGTCGATGCATGCTCACCTTGTGTGTTGTTGCATGTTTAGGTTGCGCGCCTAACATACATTGTTCATTTGCATGTTCATGTTGCATACTTAGCCTCTATGCCTAGGTTGCATTTCATTAAGCATGCATCCCTTGCCTCTTGATTAATCATGATAGAGGTTGGGGCTCTTTGATGTGTTTTGTGCTTGCATTTCATTTGATATCAAAGTTGCTAACTTGGCTTTTGGGCCATCATGCATTGAAATGCGTGATTGATGGCCCGGGGGTCGAGGGCCATGCTCCCTTGAGTCCATTGCATGATAGGGAGTGTGTCCATGCACACATTTGCTTGAAATTCCATGCCATACACTGTCTGTCCTCTGTTGCTGTCAAAACTGTTTTCTGCAGGAAGTTTCTGCCGACCGGCAACATACAGTGCCGACCGGCCATTTATGAATGGCCGATAGCTTCATCAGCAGCCGATGGACATTCTTCATGGCCGGCGGGCATTTCCTCCAGCCGAAGGTATTCTACAGTGTGTAAGGAACATGTCCCAGGACTTTGGCAGTCTTTGGAGAGGCAGGGCAGTGTAAACAGAGGCAGCAGTGGCATGGTGCGGGTTTTCTGGGCGAGTCGGACTCGAGTATGCATCATTCGCGTATCTCGAGGCGGGGCTGTGGCCACCTCCTTTCTGCATTCAATTTGTTAATTAATTAGAAATTATGCAATAATTAATTTAGCAATTTGTTATTTGGACTGTATATTCTTTTGGTCCCTCCGAGTGAGGGCATATTTGTAATAAGTGTGCGTGAGTGTGTGTATGTCTTCCAATCCCACGTCTTTCTTCCCTTTTATTTACCTGCTTATGATGGTAGATTAGGGCATATTTAAATTAGCATACCTTATGCTGTGCATGTATGCATCCATACATTTGTCTTACATGCATCGAGCTCGGCACATCATACAAACTGCATCGTACTTCAATTCCAAATTGAATACATGTTACTTGTAGCATTCCACATGCCATGTTTAGGATAGCCGAGCCTGTCTAGATTGCATCTTTGCATGTGTGACATTAGTCATTTTTAACATGAACTAGGATCATGCATATGATTACTGACTAGTTTCTGTTTTGGCTTGGAGTACTAGGTAAGTTTTTACACTTTAGCATACCGCATGCGTGTGAGTGTTGCCACAATAGCATGATTACCATGAGGCTAGCTGCTTATGTGATATAACTGCTTGAATGCCTGTGGATGGAGGTCGAGTTGCTTAAATTGGGATAATGCATTAAAACTGTGAGTTTTAAGCCCGCTGGACAGTGGCAAAACCATCTTTTCTAAAGCCCACTTGAAGGTGGCAAAATCTGCATTTTGGCCTACTTGCGAGTAGCAAACCATTTTCAAAACAAACATGTAATGTTTTATTCCAATTTAGGCGATTTGGTCTATACTTGTTTGCTGTGCGCATAACATAGTAATTCTAGGCTAATAACCGGAATAAGAATACATAATGTTTTCAAAATTGGATATCATGGTTAGTAGAGGCCGATCTTCGGATCGGGCGAGAGGGGGTGCTCATAGCTGACCTTCCCCAATCGTACCCAAGTTCCCGAGCCGAGGCAACTTTGGTGATGACGGACACGTGGCCTTTGGCACCGAGTCAGGGTTTCCTAAATTCTCCCATTTTAAAAAATATTTAGGTGGCGACTCTGTATCTGGCAAAGCAGTCCATGTTTGGCACTTTTTTTCAAAATCTGTTTTTCTCAAAACGATTTGCCAGAGTTGGACTCTTTGGTTCAGATTAGGAACCGCAACAAACAAAAAAAAAGGAGGGGAGTCCGAACTGTAGCCGAGGTCCCTCGCGGGCTTGTTACACGGGTCCACCCTCAGAATCGCAATTTCTTCTTGGGCCATTTCTAAACTATGTCTGCGAATCGCCTTTGATGCAGGTGCAAGAAAATTGAAAAAATGCTTCAAAGGTGTATCGTGAGCAACGAAGGAATTAACACTAGGGATACTTTGAGTTTTTGTAAAGAAGTAGGTGAATCGAATGATACCAAAAGCCCACGGTTTGCCCATATTCCAAGGATCCCAGTTAATGTTCGCCAGTTTGAAAACTTTTCAAATCATCCGCCAAAACTGTCTTTTCAAACCCAGAATGACCTATCGTTTCCTTTTTACCCCAACGCCTCACTTCCCCTCCACGATCCCGCCACGTGTATGGTCACGATGCACTGACTCCTCCCCTTACACTGTCTTTTCCACTTCACATCACCACGTGACACGCCGCCTTTTTGAGCCCCGTGCCCCTCCACTCGGCCACTTTCGTGGTCGGCACTTCTCACGGTCGGCCTCTCCCGCTCGGCCACCCTCACGGTCGGCCTCTTCCGCTCGGCCACCATCGTGGTCGGCACTCTTCACGGTCGGCCCCTCCCGCTCGGCCACCATCGTGGTCGGCACTTCTCACGGTCGGCCTCTCCCGCCCGGCCACCCTCACGGTCGGCCTCTTCCACTAGGCCACTTTCGTGGTCGGCACCCCTCACGGTCGGCCCCCTCCGCTCGGCCACCCTCACGGTCGGCCTCTTCCGCTCGGCCACCTTCGTGGTCGGCACTCTTCACGGTCGGCCCCTCCCGCTCGGCTACCCTCACAGTCGGCCTCATCCACTCGGCCACCATCGTGGTCGACACTTCTCACGGTCGGCCTCTCCCGCTCGGCCACCCTCGCGATCGGCCCCTCGCGGTCGGCCTCTCCCTGCCGGTCGGACTCATCTTCCTCATTACTATTCCCTTCGTTGGACTGAAGCTGCACTCAGGAATGGGGGACTACTGACATGGATAGGCCCACAAGGACCACAGCCCACAGTGAACAAGCCCAAGCCCACCATTTAGACCCCATTGCATAACTCGGGTAGCAAAGCCCAAGACAACTGGAGGCCAACTGAGCAGGGAAGGCCAATGATACTCGGACACATGGCAGGTGTAGAACAGGCCACGTCAGCAGACAAAGATCTGCAAAGTTATTGCCACAATACATCACCATTAATGCGGCCCATCACAGAATTTATTACGACAACACCTTCCCGTCGGAACAGCGCCCCTTACCCTGAACGAGGTAGGCTACGTCACAGGCTTTCGGCGAGGGAGGCAGGTCGGAAGGGACAGTAAAATGATTACCTAGGAATATAAGCAAGCATGGAAGGCAAGAAGAAGGTTAAGTATTTTTCCATTCCTCTAACTCTCTCTCTCTCTCTCTCTCTCTCTCTCTCTCTCTATCTACATTCACTACTTCCACTTCTAATTTACACGCCGGAGGGTTCACTGGGGGACTACCCTGTACCCCGTTGAACTTGTTTGTAGGTCTTCCAGTGGGCTTCATCACTCGGACGTGGGCTTGGGGAGCTTGGATCAGTCCAGTCCATCTACTGTGAACGAACTGTATCATCAGTAAGTATGATTTTTAAAAAAAAAATGCTTCGGACCCCCACTGGGGGTCGACCCCCAGTGAGGTGGCGCGCCGTGATTGGACAAAAAAAAAACTGTTTTTTTTTTTTTTTTTTTTTTTTTTTTTGAGTTTCAACCAATGGGGGCTCGCCACCTCACTGGGGGTGCGACCCCCACTGAGGGTTTGCAGCATAGTTGCTTTAAAAATATGCCATTAATTTTTTTTTAATGACAAATATGTTGAAATCTTGTGGATATGACTATCAGATTAATTTAATTTATTTTTATCTTTTATGGATGATTTACATATATAGAGATGAAAAAGGAAGGGTTAGTTACGATTCGGTATTGGGATTGGACTTAATTACCAAAAAGTCCTACTAATACATAAACTTAGTTACATTGATAAATTTATTAATCCAACCAATAAAACTCAGAATTACGCATATAAACAAAAACAAAAGTGAATTAGTTATACTCATAAATTTTTCATTCACATGACTTATGCATCTGCGGACTTTCATTAAGGACTTACAAGTAAATAAATCCAATTGATAGGACTTGTTGATGATTATCTTTATTAAAAAAACATCCAAATCATCCCAAGGAGCCCATTATTGGCCCAAAAGACGAAACTGGGCGGATTTAGTCAAAACACAAATTTTAAGAAATTGTTGAAGAAAGTCAAAAGTGAACAACTACATACTTTAGGAGCATTCAATTTGTTTTATCCTATATGGTATACACTTAAATTGGTTTGAATAATTTCTTTTTTAGACATTGCAATCCTTGTTTACAAAGTTTTGTTTTTAACAGTTCCAAGAAACAATTGAAGAAAATCAAAAGCATCTTGTGAGACTCACAGAGAGAAAGAACAATGGAGAAAAAATCAGAAGCAAGTAACAACAATGGTGAGAGCAACAATTATCATGAAGAACTCAAAGAGCACTTTATAGGTGCCTTGCATTTTGTTACAATGAAGATCTTGGAAATGGACCCCCAAAGTGCTAATGATTTGAGCATTCTCTCACTCTCTCTCTTTACGTTTTAACCTAGATCTAGTGATCTTCTCACCCTCCTTCCTTTGATAAAAAGATTAAGCTCTTCAAGATCTCCATTTTCATCCGAGTAGAAGTTGATTTCGTCATCTTTGGAGTTCATCTTTTGCTTGGCTCATCTTCTCTTGTTGATGTAGGGATAATCTACTCATTACTATGAGCTTTAACATAAATATTGGTCATTTTGTATAAATGGTTGGCTTGGGTGAAGTTAGGGTTTTGAGTTTGAAATAGTAAAAAAGGGGTTTCCTATTTTGGATTCTATATGTATGTGAGATCTTGAAAATGGGGTTATTTGTGTATAATGAGAGAAAATTTGGCCTTAGGTGCAATGTTTGAGAAAAGGGAGAGAATGCGCTAATTTGCATTATATAAATTATTTGTTTAAATAATGAAATCATTGTGAAAATATGAAATTGGTTTGGGAATTATGAAATTGGGGGAAATTATGATTAAATGGTGTAGTTGAATTGATAAATCACTCACCTATGGAAAAGTTAATAATTTATCTATTTGATAGATTTATTTATCTGTTTAGAGATAACTGTTTTGGGCTATTAGTGAATGATAGCCATGATTGTTGTAGAAACTGCATGATGATTAGGTAAATTGAATCTAATCAATTGGATTATGTCATTGAATATGACGGTTGGATTAACACATTGAATATGTGATTTAATTGGTCATTGTATATGACAACATGTTTAAATACATTGCATATGTATCTTTGTTTGGGAGGAGAAAGGGGATGTACTCCATTGTTTGGGAGGAGATAGAGGATGGACTCCATTGATAATTAAGTTGGCCGGAGTGTCTAGGGTGAAAGTCTCGAAATCTTTTATATATTTGAATGATGTTGATGATTGAAGTGTTGATGATATGAGTTGTAGTCTTATTTTGGATTGATTGGATAAAAATGAACCATGTTAATGAATTGATTTGGATAAACAAATGGAAGTGGATTGAAATATATAGATGTCAATGTTGATTGGTTATAGAAAGAGCGTAACTTGGTTTTCAAGTGTTAAACATTTATCGGATGCTAATGTTTTAGTTAATTCTCATATAATGTTTAGCATATTTTTACTGGGCATTGGCTTACCCTACTTGGGACACCATTTTTCAGGTACAGGTGTTATGCCACCTCCAAAATCTTAGCTTGGGAGGTTTTGGAGTTAAAGACTCCCTTTTTGTCATTCGTTTAGATGTTAAATGTATATTCAAGCCTAGGCCTTTCTATGTACAGAGCTAGGACTCTTTTGTTGTAACCAAGTGATGACTTGGAAAATTGTAAGCCCGTAAGGCATTTATTTGTTTAATATCTTTTGTAAAGAATACTCTGATGAATGTAATATGTAACATTTCTATTATGTTTTTATGGATGATTATGTCTTATTTTGAGGGCGTGACACATACCAGGTGGTCTAAACACAACATATTTACTTGCACAGTCAATGGTGGCACAGTATTTAGTTAACTAATCCATACCCAGAATACAATCAAAATGATCAATACTCAGTGGCAGTAAATCAACATACAATGTCATTTCACTAATCATAATGTCACATGATGGACAAACATAAGCACATATCATAGAACCCTCAGTCGGTGTAGACACAGATAATAAACAGTTCATAGGTTCTAATGGTCTAGTTAATTTCCGAAAGAAAGCATGCGATACAAATGAATACGTGGAACTAGAATTAATCAGCACATAAGTATTCTGAGCATAGATAGAAATTGTACCTGACACCACAAATCCGGTGTTCTGCACATCACCAGGCACAAGAGCAAATACTCGGCCCTGCTTTAAGGTTTTCTTTCCGGTGTTAGCTTTTGTGTTCATCCTTGGTGCCGAGGTGGAACCAGTTGAACTTGTTGCGGGGTGATTGGCATTTTCAAGTCGGACAAGACAATCTCTCATCATATGGTCAGTTTTACCACACCTGAAACAGGTACCTGATGCTCGATAACAAACCCCCTTGTGTTTTTTTATCACATTCTGAGCAAGTCAATACAGATCCATTGCTTTGGCTTGAGCTACTGTAAGATCCCGTATTTTGCTTCTTTGAGAATGGCCGACTTCTTTTGAAATTAGACCCCAGTCTTTTGCCGCTCCATTCACTTGTTGGAACAACAGTTTGTTTTTTAGCTGCCAAAATGGCTTCCGCCATCAATGCTCTATCCAGCACATTCACATACGTAGGTAAGTTGAGGACTCCTACCCGATCTAGTATATCTAAATCCAACCCACCCTCAAATTTGCGAGCTTTCTTATAATCCGTGTCCACCATGTGAGGTGAAAATCTGTCTAACTCAGTAAATTTAGTTTCGTACTCAGCTACGGACATTCTGTCTTGCTTGAGTTCTTGGAATTCAGAAACCTTTCGGTCCCGAAAGGACTGTGGAAAGTACTTGTCATAGAAAATTGTATTAAATTGAGCCCATGTCATGTTCTCATTACTATTCCGGACTAGCAACCACCATCTACGAGCTTCATCTTTTAAGGTATAGGTGGCAAAAAGAACCTTTTGAGTTTCAGAGCAAGGAAAGACCTCAAATAATTTTTCCATCTCAAGTAGCCTTGTTTCTGCCTTCAATGGCTCAATGCCACCTAAGAAAGTTGGTGGCTTCATTTTTATGAACTTCCGAGTTAGGTTGATAATGTCATTATTGTCTGGTTCAACTTGTATCGGTAGAGATGGAGGAGGTCAAGGTTGTTGCCTTTGTTGTTGCGTTATTACCTCAGTTAGAGCTGCAAGCATCTGTTCCATTTTGTTCATTCAGACTTCAGATAATTCAGTTGTCCTATCACTTCTTGTATTTTCCATTTGCTATAGGTAAACGGAACATTATGAACATAGTCAAATAGTCCTTTTTATAATAGTTAGATCATTTGTTTCCATATCTTGTGATTATAATCAGATTTAATTTTTCACTTTCAATAAACACATACTTACACATACAGATGGAACGCCCCTACTTCTTACTAGGACATCCTAAGCTTATATGGACGCGTGTGTGCGGTAGTGCTCGTACTCTGATATCACTCTGTTATGATCCAAACCGGCCCCCATGGGTTTAGCGTTGTAACCGGCCAGTAATCATTGGATTACCGAAGGCCTCTTAACAAAATAGTGTATCATTAGGGGCTGCGGAAGCAATAAACAGAGATATACTTAGTCCATCGTGTTGTGAAGACATACGTCAAACAGATATTTTTTAACTTCAAAAATATACGTGTGACGTCAAAAGATACAATTGATACATATCATTTCATATACTATACATACGAGCAGGGATTTGTCCATAATTAAAACAAAAGAACCAAAGCCTTAAATACAAAAACATAGCCAGGGGATTTGACATGTTCTAGAACCTCCTCGGGAGGCACAAAAGGGTGGCTGACAAAACAGAGTCTTAGGTCATCAACTCTAGGCCTGGTCTTGCGCCTGATCACCTACATACATAATATAAATAGTGAGTTAGAGCCCAGTAAATAATAACAAGGTAAAGGGGTTTTAATGAATGATGTCCATCATAGAATGAGAAATCAAAGTCTTATGTATATTCATTTTCAAAATTCATATATTTCATATCATAGTACGTGGTACATCCATTGGCGTTAACAAATCCGATGACCCACAAGAGACAGTCGTGAAGGCATTTCGATGACTCATATGCACAGAGACGTTTCTGATGACCCATATAGGGATGGGCATAAAGACATTTCGATGACCCATAAAGGGACGGCCATAAAGGCATTCCGATGACCCATAAAAGGACGCAAAATATCACATGATGTTATGGATGCCACGAATATATTTCAGAAATTTAGGTAATCATTCATTCACACAAAACATAGCATTCCGGAAAACTGATCATTTCATATCATCATAAAATAATTAAAGTTAAACATAACTTTACAGAGTTATTACTCACAATTAATCGATGGCTTCAAAGCAAATAGACAGAATGGGCAAATTAGATGTCTTGTTACGCGTGACCTACACGTACATAGCAAAAACATATAATGAAACACAAACTCGGTTGGTACTTAACTTCTTTCATTTCATTCCTAGTGTATTTCTAGATCTTAACCTCTTATTGAGTCTTAATCATGGCTTAGGAATGCCTAGGATGAAATGAGAATGCAAAAAAAAATGCATTTGAAACACTTGGTCAAATTTTCTGAACCAGGATCCCCGCTCAAGCGTAGCTTCTCCCACTCAAGCGAACATGTAATATGTGAGGGGACGCTCGAGGGGACGCTCGAGCGCAACTTCCCACGCTTGAGCGCTCTGCAAATTTTGAAAAAGTAATGGTTGCTTGATTTTCACGCTCGACGGACGCTCGATCCTTGCTCGAGCGTGAGACTCAGACCCTCACTCGAGCGTGACTTTTGTCGCTTAAGTGATCTACAAAAACACATGAACTTCTGGGAGCATGCATTTCATGCTTGAGTGGACTTCAGGTCGCTCGAGTAGAAATACACGCACTCAGAGTGGTCGCTCGAGCGTGGATTCCTTCGTTCGAGGGTAGGTGTATATTCTGGAATTTCCAGATTTTTTCTCCAAGTTCAAAACTCAACCTTAAAGCATCAAATTCGATTTTTCTGGGCCCAAACTTCAGGAAACACTTAGAAACTCATAAAACATCATGAGTTGAGGATCATTTCAAGAATTCATGGCCCAATAGCTTGCCAATTGTACAAAAATTCAACTTAAAATTTATGAATACTCCGTGAACATGACATGCATGAGTTTCTTTGAGCCTAAACTTCTCAAAACATGATCAAATGCTATAAAATAACATGAAACTTGATCATTTTCCAAAATTAAGTTGAATTCAAGACATGCATGAGGGAATTCTTGAAAATTAAACCCAAAATGTGAGAAAATATGTATGCATGTATGGAATGACTTAGTTTTCTTCAATTCTAGCTCAATTCCCACATGAATTCACTTAATTCACTTGTTTTTATACATTAATCAACTACATTACAAGATCATAGGCTAATTCTCTTACCTAGAGTCTGAATTGCACAAGTGATGGAGCTTCAATTCCCAAATTCTTTGCAAATTTCCAATACTTCTTGGCAATTCTCTCATATCCCAACTTTTGATCTCAATTGTCTTCTCTCTCTCTCACTCTCTCACTCTCTCACGTTTTTTCTTGTATGAGAGAGCTAAAATATGTTGAATGAAGAAGAAAGAAAGAATAAAGGCATATAAGAAGCCTTATATAGGCTCACTTGAAAATAATTATTTAAGGCTAAATAAGTGGACATTAAATTAATCTAATTTAATCGTTCCAAATTGAATTTCAATTAAACCTACCATAAAATTTTAAAAATTCTAATTAACACATAAATCAAGTCAATTTCTGAAACGGATGCCGATGAGGCCTTCTATTCACAAACCGAAACGAAAACACGAACAGATCTTTCTACGTTAAATAGATATAAACACAAATAAGGTAACATATGATGCAAAATTTCACTTTAATTACTCATTAGACATAATTAAACATGGATTAACATTAATCATGGGTCGGAGTTGTTACAGTTGCCATCCATTTGTCTCATCATCAGAATATGTTGCTGGAGCTGTAGGTGAGCCATCATCTCCACTCACATGGTTTTGAAATTCTAACCATGCATCGACAATTTTCCGGAGAGTGTCCCTGGGATCAACAGGGGAGTGGTTGAAGACATGGTCATTTCTAGCCTTCCAAATGAACCAGCCAATCATAGGTACCCCACTCAAAAAGGCTCGGCTAGACTCTACAGAAACCTCTGTTCCCTCCCAATTAATAGTCCATTGCACCACATTTGGTACGGAGCCTTGATCAAAACGAAGACTTAACCAGCTTTCAAACCATACAGTTTTTGTCCACACACTGTCAAATAACATATGCTCCACAGTTTCTAATTCTTGCAAACACACCGGGCACACTGTAGAGGGAGAGCACCTTCGTTTGAACAAATTTGTTTTAGTAGCTAACAAATTTTTGCATGCTCTCCTCCAAAAATGACGCATCTTTGGGGGAAGATCAAGATTCCAAATATGCTTCCAGAGATGGAGGGGAGTTTGAAACGAAGTCGAGGCCTGATCATTAGGGGTACTGGCATGGGAGGCACAGGCTAAAACGTATCCAGATTTAACCAAGTAGAAACCAGACTTGTGTGGATGCCAAACCGAAATATCATCTTTACCTTCAGCTGATATAGGGATAGTCTTGATTGCATTGATGATATCCCTGGGTATAGAATCTGGGAGAGACTCCAACTTCCACTGCTTGTGGACTGGATCAATTGCATTAGCAACAAGATTAATAGAGCAATGTAGGGGCCTTGGGCATGGAATCATGAAGTTGTTACTAGTTGGGATCCATCTATCTTCCCAAAAAAGAATAGATTTGCCATTATGGACCTGCCACCAAGTGCCTTTCAAAAGAACGGCCTTTTAATAAGCTAGACCAAGCCCATGAAGCTCTGTTACCACGAGGCACATTCAAAAATTCAAATCTAGGGAAGTAGAGTCCTTGGAGAATTTGTGCCCAATATGAAACATTTGAAACATGAATTCTGTGCATATAACTTTAGTACTTTTAGACAGTAAAATATTTGTGAAAAAATTTGAAACAAGATTATTGTAAACAAAATAAAATTTCATTTTTGTTGTTTTTAGTAAAACTTTTTCATTTTTTTGACAAATATTTTACTTTTTAGGAATATTTAAATTAGGCCCATGTAAAAATAAAAATAAAATTAAAACAATTTAAAAAAAAAATACTAGTATCATTTTTCATAATTATGAAACGCTTTGTTGAGTTATTTATTTGACTGATAAAATACCACAGTTGAAAAATATGTTGTACAATATTATATCCATGTGGTCCCATATTTAATAAAATTTTTGGAATCTTGACCATTACTCTTTCCTGTTTGTCTCACTTTGTCCTATTATTTCTTTTATCAATTGGTAGGTTGGAGAATATTACATCCATTAAATAATACCACTTTTTATTTATTTATTTTTTATTATTAATTCCTAGGAGAATATTACATGCACTGCATAATACAAGGACCCTGTGAGAAAAAAAATTTAATTCTTATACATTGAGTAAGAATCAACCTCTTAACTTCTCAATTGAGAGTATAAATGAGTGGCTAATTAGACTAGCCTAATTGATTGCTTGGCCTCTTTTGGGAACAAAATAAAAGTTGTTTTTTAGCTTTTAACATATTTTAGGTCACATCACTTCTTTATTTTTTTATACGTTTTTTTTAAAAAAAGTCAAAAAATTAACTTTTAACTAACTTCCCAAAACAACGCCTTTTATTTTATTCTATTTTTTTATTATTTATAGTCCATAATATATAGTATATCTGCGACTCAACCTTTTTTGTATTATTTTGAATTTTACATTTTAATTTTATCAATTTCTTTTTTAAAATTTTTAATCTGAGTCCAGTTAATCCAATTAGATGAGAATAAGTTTAAACGGTGTTTTGTATCACTTTGATTTTTCAAAATTTTAATTTTGTCAGTTTTGTCCATAAACATCATAAGACTTGCCTTTTCTTTTCCTTTTTTATCTTTTTTTATTTATATATATTTTTTGTCAATGTTTACGAACTAATTAAAAATTTTGGAGATCAATGTAACACAAAATGCATACTTACACACGAAAGGTGAATTTTATAATGATCCAATTAACAATTGAAACGGCTCGTTTGAAATTAGATAGATTGACTCAAATAGAAAAACGTAGAGATAAAATTTATAAAATTGGAACTTAAAAAACTAAAATGACACGAAACACATAATTTAGGCTAGTCAATGCATTTTATCATATAGTCTAGTATAGTCTTTGAACAATTTCTTCTATATTACAATTGTTGTTTACAAACTCCGTATTCAACAATTTCAAGAAATTGTTCAAGAAAATTACAAGTGAAAGGAAACGCACACTTTAGGATCATCAATCTATTTGATCCTATAGTCTAGTGTACACTCATTAAATTAGCTTAGTCTTTGAGCAATTTCTTCTATATTATAATTCTTGTTTACAAAGTTCTGTTTTTAACAGTTCCAATAAATTCTTGAAGAAAATCAAAAGGAGGGAAAGAATTATGGAGGAAAATTCTGAATCAACTAACTAACAACAATACTGTGAGTAACAATTACCCTGAAGAACTCAGAGATCTAGGCATAAATGCATTGAATCTTGTTACTATAAAGTACTTAAAAGTGGATCCCCAAACTTCTAATGATTTGAACACAATGAAAAGTGAATTTCTAAGCAATATTGAGCACAACAAGGTTAATTTGGAGCTTCCAAAAATGAATCATTCATTGAGGAGATTAATAATAAGAAAGGATTAGAGTTGAAACTACTGCAATTTGGATTAACAATCGATGGATTGAAGCCTCCAAAGTACCTGCCTATCAAGAACTTGCGCCACATAATTGAAGTTGAAGTGTCCCATTTGAGAAGCAACTGACAGTGAGTGATGTGAAGGCTGATCAAAGTCAGCTAATTGTATACCCAATGACTTGTTCAAAATGTTTATTAAGCCAGTGATGGATGAGAGCGAGAGAGAAAAACTTAAGGATGGGATTAAAGGGACTAAAGTGACAACTTATGATTTGAAAGGAAATATGTATCCAATGACATTCAAGATTTGGGGTTCCAAGACTCATGTTTTTACCACGGGATGGAAAAAGTTCTACCTTGCTAATAAGCTCAAGGCTTTGGAAGATTGGATCACTATTTGGATGTTTCGCCATAATCAAACTGACACCGACTCCCTTTGCTTTGCTATAATGGCAAGAAGGTTTGCAATACGTAATTTGCTATCAAAAAGTGCCAAAGCCACTGGGAAAAGCAAACATGGAGAGGTAAATTGAACATATGATTATTGTTTTCACTTGAAGAAGGCCAGCCACCAAGGTATAGTTGTTTAGGTTTATACATATTGTTATTAGAGATGATTTAAGTCCATTAGGTGTTCATTTTTATTTTGTTGTTTTAAAACTTTAATTTTGTTTTGGTTTATGGTAACGCTGGATGGTGTTTGTCGGTGGCTTCAACAACTTTAGGTTATAGTATTTCATCTAGTAATGTATGGACTCTCAAAGTGCAAACTATCTTGTTTTCAAGGTGACTAGTGATCAAATCAAAAAAGAAACAAAAGGTGACTAGTAATATATATGTTTTTTAACCAAAAAATATGAAGGTAATTTTACATAATCATAGATTTAGATAGAGATCTTAAAAATAAAAAATAAAAATAGAGGAAAAAAAACTTAATTTATGAAGTTAGAAGAGACTTTTTAAGTCGAACAATAACAAGATTAAACTATAAATATCATTTTAACTATTTACTGACTCGACATTATAATTTCTATTAAATGGTTTTCTTGAGACTGTGCTTGAATTAAAAATTAAAAAAGAAATTTGTGAAGAAAATGAAAAAAGGATAAGAAAAATGTATGAACTAAGTTGTTGTTGTTGTTGTTGTTTTTTTTTTTTTTTTGTCACTTTTTGTTTTCTTTTTATTTTCCTTCTATCAATACTTACTCCGTTGAGTGGGTCTTTTTTTTGCCCCAATATGAAATAGTGACGAGGGAACATGATTTGTTTTCTATACCCGCCCCAATTATATTAATTAACTAATAATATATAAGTTAATTTATTAATATAAAATATTAAAATATTCTTATATATATATAATTTTCACTGCTTTCTTTTTAACTGATAAAAAAATATATTAATATTTTTATCTCATCTTAAGGAAAAAAATAAAAATTTTGTCGAAGTAGGGCTAAGGTGTGTGAATAAAAAAAATTTCAATTAGTTTTACTAAATAACTAATTGAATATATAATTTCTTATGTAAATGTTGTGAAAGAAATATTTCATCAGTAGAAAAATAAATAAATTTGACAAGTCTTTTTTTTTCCTTAAAGTTTTTATCTATTAATTAGTTTTTATTTTTTATTTTTATATGGGGATCTATTAATTAGTTAGTAAGTAATTTTTACAAAGTTAGAGATCATCACATCATGCATTTTATAAAAACTCATTAAATATGAATGTAGTAATAAAATTTTAACAAACTAGGTGTGCCATGGCTCTTTTTGTTTTCTATGTAGTTTCACCTCTACCGTATGTCACGTCTCTCTCATTATTAGTACCAGCTTCCTTTTAACAAAGGCCAAGTTTTTCTTTAGTTTGAAATCATATTAGAGTGTGTTTTTAGGGTTGTGGAGGTCTATCATGAGTCCTGTTTTGATAATTTGAATCATTAATATGTAGAATTCGTTGAGTATTTTATTTCTGTAAAAAAATCACGTTGATTAGATATCAATAGCTACTTGATCGGATCAGATTTCCGTCAACAGTAAATATGATTTTCAAAATAAATTGTTAACAAAAATCTGGTCCGAGTAAATAGCTAGATATCCGACCAATATGATTTGTACAACGATAAAGTACTCGACGATTTCTACACATCGAATGATTTGAATTACCAAAATAAGACCTGTGATGAGCCCTACAATACTGTCCAATTGACTTTGTGGGCTACAAACAAGCCTGATGCTTTAATAAATGTGACAAAAAAAATTTATGGGTCATACTTGCACTCCTATACCACTCTCATCAATTCAATTTTTTTCGTTTTGACAAAGAGCAGGTAGACATGAGATGCCACAAATTTGATTCTATTGAGATTTGAAGAACATGTAATAAATTTTATAAGTTTAACATAATTATTTTGAGTTCTATAAAGATTTTAGTTTAAAAAAAATTTACTTCATTTTTTATTAATAATTCGTTAATCATATAAATGAACATATGATATTCTTTTATATGTTATATTGAAATATATATTTTATATGAGAAATTCTATTTTTATACACTTACTTACCTCAGTACATGCACTTAATGAAATATTATTTTAATGACAATTATGTCCTAAAGTAAAATGACCATAATGAACATCAAAACACAACCATAATATTATATCAAAATATTCTCTGTACATATCTTTTAAAAATTGTAAGAGGAGCTAATTTGAACCTACTAAATTAATTAGGCCCAGTAGTCCAAGGTTTGTGAGTCTGAATTTATTGCAAGTCCAAGATTGGTGGACCCGAATTTATCGCCATCAAACGGGCCGAATCGCTCTAAGTCTCGAAAGGGTTCGGATCCACGAACTTAGAGACATACTCGGACCCAGACTCGAAAGGGTATTGAGCAAGCCTAGAGATCCGAGGCACTCGGACTCGAAAGGATTCGGATCTACGAATCTAGAGATTTGAAGCACTTGGCTTCGACTCGAAAGGGTATTGAGTAAGCCTAGAGATTCGAGGCACTCGGACTCAAAAGGATTCAGATCTACGAATCTAGAGATCCGGAGCACTTGGCTTCGAATGGATTCAAATGCAATCTAGAAGTCACTCCGTTAATGAGTCCCAGAACACTTGCGGGCTCGGAGCTTTCCGGGATCTACGTACCAGAACCATGGGCGTAATAGAGTCCGAACAAAGGACCCGATCCCGAGGACGGTGAGTGAAGATAAATTCACTCTTCGGTTAAGCTAGCCTATACCCGGATTGAGGTGGCACGATCTAGGGGGTCCCCGAGACTTGGCAATATTTGCGGCAGGGCGTTCTCTTGAACCACCTCTGACCCTTATGCGGCAGGACGTCCTCTGGGACTACCCCTGACCCTTTGGGATGATTGGGGATCATTGGTTAGGTGTGGCTAAGAAGAAGGGTTCGCCGAAGGGTTGATCTCCTCTTCGGGGTTTTTCTCATCCTCGGAGAGGTCACCTTCTCGGACAAGGTGGTTAGAAAGAATATTTCCCATGTGCCTTGCACATGGGCTCCATCCTACATCATGAGGTGCCTATAAATAGCACCCACCCATAGCTTTACAAGGGATGGATTTTGGAGATTTAACTCTTGGGAAAGAACTAATTTCCCTTCTCCATTATCAACCTTGAGAGTGAAAGTGGGAGATCCATGGGAAAGCCTTGCCATTATTCTCTCTCTAGCCACTTTGCCTTCTTCTTCACCCAATCTCTTATCTCCATCATCTCCTTTACTCTTGTGTTCTTGAGTTGAGACTATTGAAGAATCTAAACCTCTCATCATCTTCTAGAGAATTCGAAGTTGTTCTTCAAGGATCTTCGAATTTTCTAACTACTTTCTTGAACCCCTTCATACATTTGGCGACTCTGCTGGGGAGGCAGATTGGTTAATGGTCTCAACGAGATCTGGAACCCACACAACTCTGACAAAAATGGCAGATAATGAGACTCATCAACAAGGCTCTTCCAATGGTGGTGATGAAAGGACTCAAGTTCAAGACTCACCTCTCATCCTTGAAGTCATTCAAGAACTCCAACACACTCAACAAGAGATTCTCACGACCCTTCAAAATCTCACCCACACCATGTTGGTGATGGGTTCGAATTTTGCCCCACCAGCAACAAATGGAGGTCAAATCGGCGCCGATAAGCATCAACAACTTCATGGTGATGTTGGGAATGGCCAAAACCATCAAGATCCACCCCGAATTTTCCCTGAAGTTGTACAAAATGGTGTGCAAAATCAAGTGCTAGGAGAAACAAGTCATGGCCAACCTACGGCCCCTGGAGCACAAAATCACGCACCTGGAGGATCGAGCCAAGGTGCAACGGTGGTTGGAGGAATTTCCGGTGCGACGAATGGTGTTCCAGCTGTTGTGGAAGTTCAAGGAAAGCCTACAGAATTTTCTCTACAAAATGTTGCTCCATCCATGCCTAATTTTGTTCCACCGATTGTAAATTCTACTCATGTACCGAGTGGGTCTCCTTTGGCTCCGATGCCGAGTTTGCAAGCCCAACCTGATATAGCCGTGGCGTACAATGGACTTTATGGGACCCAATGCAACATCCCATCACCAAACGGCGTGTCCATAGGTACCGAAGGCCAATATCATCATATGTCTTCACCGATGGTGAATTCTCAACACCCGAATGGCCAAGTTGCTCCAAGCTTAGTCTTCGGGTCTACAAGTCAGGTTCCGGGAATACCACCATCAAATTCTCTCCCTCAACAATTTCTCACTCTCACCGATGTGCAAGCCATGTTCGATCTCGAACGGGGCAAGAGGACTTTACCCTCTTTGCCTGATCCAGATGTCAAGCCACCATACCCTATCGAGATGTTGAGTTATCCATATCTGGAGGGGTACACGATGCCGAAGTTCATCAAATTCAATGCAAGCAAGGAAATGCTCGAGAACATGTTGTTCGATTCATTGAGACTTTAGGGATTCATGGTTCAAATCATGTCCTCCGACTGAAAGAGTTTTCAAAGTCCCTCACCGACCGAGCATATAGTTGGCATGTTAACTTGGCCCCAAACTCTATCTGAAGTTAGGAGGAGATGGTCAACAAATTCCACGCCAAATTCTTTCAGGTGGCTGAGAAAGTGACCACACTTACCCTATGTAAGGAAAAGCAGCAGGAAGCTGAAGACATTCTCGAATATGTGAAGAGGTTCCAAGACAAAGCTGTAGACTGTCATGAGGCTGTAGAGGAAAGCTACTTGGTCCAAATCTGTGTTGAAGGGGCATTGAACGGATACAAGATGCTTCTTGTTAATCACAAGCTACCCACCTTCTCGGCACTAATTGAAGCATCTCGGAACATTAACATACCTCAATCTCAGGAGATGGGGATCGAGACTAGTTATAAAACCAGCTTCAAGTCATCCCGAGGACCTTCTGTCACTGCGGCTTCCCCGTCTTCTACCCGAAAGTCGCAGGGGGAGGAATTCAGAGGTCAGAAGAGGAAATACTGCGAAGATGACACTCATTTTCCATGTAGTGTCAAGGAGGTGAAGGCCTTAGTTAAAGAATGGGTGGCAGACGGGGAACTGAAGTTGTCTCATATCGAAGAACTTTTGCCGAAGAAGGACCGTGAGAGCCCTAATTATTGTGTTTTCCACCAATCACTAGGGCATCCTACAGAAAAGTGCCGGACACTTAAGAAGGTCTTTAGAAAGAAAGTCGAAGCAGATGAACTAGAGTTCAAAGAACAAGGGCCCTAGGATATCTTAGAAGATGTGGCTATGATGTTGTATGACGGCCACAGCCTGAGCAGCTGGTGAAAGCTTTCCAAATGACCTTGCAACTTTAGGGGCAAATGTCAACATTCCACAGAAGAAGTCTATCTATGACATTTACAGTTTGCATTTACTGCATTGTCCATGAAGTTCTATCTTTCTTATATTATGAAGAAATTTATTTCCTTCATATTATGTATCTCCATTAAAAGTTATTTTCTCTACATTATATATCTTCATTGTGTTATGTTGCTTGAAACAATTTTCAATTTTTATTGCCCCTCAAAGAAGAAAAAGGAATAGTAGACTCAGTTACCAACCTGAAGGGAGTTTTCTTAACACAGTAGAAGTGTACTTCCACTCGGACCTCCGAAGAGCAGCCATGGCTTCCATCAATGCAAGCTTTGAGGGCTGAAGTAGAGTGTGTGCTCCCACTCAGACTTCCGAAGAATAGCCCTTACTTATATCAATGCAAGCTTCGAGGGTCTTTCTTGTTGAAGCAGAATGTGTGTTCCCACTCGGACTTCCGAAGAATAGCCCTTACTTCTGTCAGTTCAAGCTTCAAGGATCTTTCTTGTTGAAGTAGAGTATACTCCTACTCGGACTTTCGAGGGACAACCTTTGCTTCCATTGATTACCGAAGAAGAGAGTATACATACATTTAGACTTCTGAGAGACATCTCTTGCTTCTATTCAAACTTCCGAAGGACAACACTTACTTCTATCAGTGCAAGCTTCGAGGGTCTTTCTTGTTGAAGCAGAGTGTGTGTTCCCACTCGGCGAGCTTCAAGGATCTCTTTTGTTAAAGTAGAGTGTGTGCTCCCGCTCAGATTTTTGAAGAGCAAATCTTGTTTCTATCAGTGCGAGCTTCGAGGATCTGTCTTGTTGAAGTAGAGTGTGTGCTCCCACTTAGACTTTCGAAGGACAGACCTCGCTTCTATCAGTGCGAGCCTTAAGGATCTTTCTTGCTGAAGTAGAGTGTGTTCTCCGCCTCAGACTTTCGAAGAACAGATCTCGCTTCTGTCAGTGCGAGCTTCGAGGGATAGCCTTTGCTTCCATTAGCTGCCGAAGTAGAAGTGCGCATCCACTCAGACTTCCGAGAGACAGCCTTGTTTACGCTTGGACTTCTGAGGGAGAGCCTTCCGAGGGACAACTCTTGCTCTCATTAGTGAGGGTCCGAAGAACAACCCTTGATTTCATCAATACGAGCTCCGAGGATCTTTCTTTTCAAAGTAGAGTGGACTCTTACTCAAACTCCTGAGAGATAGCCTTTGTTTCCATTAGCTGCCGAAGTAGAAATGCGCATTCACTTGGACTTCCAAGGGACAACCTTGTTTCTGCTCGGACTTCTGAGGGATAACCTTGTTTCCGCTCAAACTTCTGAGGGCAGTCTTGTTTCTGCTCGAACTTCTGAGGGACAGCCTTGTTTCCACTCGAACTTCTGAGGACAGCCTTGCTTCTGCTCGGACTTCTGAGAGACAATATTTACTTCTGTTGGTGCAAGCTTGGTAGACTCGGTTATCTTCCAGAGGAATCTTTCTTGCCAAAGTAGGGTGTGTGCTACTTTCGGACTCTCGAGAGACAGTCTTGCTTCTGTTTGGACTTCCGAGGAACAACCCTTACTCTCATTAGCGCGGGTTCTGAGGGCACCGAGGTCGTGGATTTCGCACAAAAATTTATTTGCCTGAAACAGCAAAACCGACAAATGAGATGAGCAATATCAATTTCAGATCATGATTCAAGCATTATCAAAATGGGCAACATCAACAAATAATAATAGTCTATTTAAGCTACAACAATTTTACTCCTTCGAGCAAGTTCGTGAAAATGCAACAATCAAGGTGTTGTCTCCCCGGGCCAGTTCCTCTCAAGCCAACATAAAGCAACAATGTTCAAACAAAATTTCGGCATCAACATTTTATTTCCTCTAAGTGTCCACAAAATCAGCACACATCAATATATGGTCTTATTCTCTGTTACATTAGTTTATTCTTCCAAGCGAAACATTCACCGAATATGGATATCGGGAATTCATTCATCAAGTATATAAAGCTCAATATCGGGTTTCACTATTCTTGGAGCCACAACAATCAATTATCCAACAACAAGATTTATATACAATTTAAGGGACTTATTTCCTCGGATTTGTTTTGCAACAACATTTATTTACTCTACAAATTTCAAGACGAGCAAGTCTAACAAAATTTTCAGTAGCAACACCAATCCTTCATTTGCCACATTAATACTCTATGTATGTCAAGATTCTCGACACAAGTTCAAGATTCAACAAATTACCATCAGAGTTCTAGTTCAAGACTGAAATCAAAATTACCATCAGAGTTCACAAATTTAGAGTGTATCAGGGCAAGTTCAACAGTGTATTACCCATCTCAGGCCAAAATTGCAAAATTCAATATCAGGGCATTTTATTTCCCTTAATGACCAAGCACTAGCTATTCAGAAGTCAAGAGCACAAATCCCAAATTTATTCTTCGCAAGCCCTGGTTTATGAGCAACAATATATATATATATTTATTTATGTATCAGAAAAATCAAAAAAATCAAGAATGGGGTTTCGGCGGACACTTACTCACAAATTCGAATGAGTAGGAGGAGAATGAAGACCAAAAGCAGTGTGGGTCAAGTCTGATAGCACGGACAGTGGGCGAGAAAGGAGATTGGCAAATCGACGCCGCGTTGAGTTGGCGACGTGGTCGCGTTGATTAATCATGGGCGAAACCAGTGAGTATGCAAAAAAACCGAGATCTATATGATTCGAACTCTGAAAAATAGTGTCGGGCTGTGAGAATGACGAGCTGGACGGTGTTAGGCAAAACCACACATATCGCGTTGAGTGGGCGACGTGTGGTTCACGCTGAACAGCCGAAGACGAAGCCCAAGATGAAATACCGACAACAGTGGCGTGGGTCTTCGGTGATGGTGATGGCGTCCGGAGTTATAGCAGCGGCAATGATCTTCAATGGAATGCAAAAGCAAGATGCAGCTTTGGTTCTTTGAAGAAGATGGTGAACTGTTCATTTTCAAAGAAACAAACAAATGGGTTTCAAATTTCAGAGAGAGAAAAGGCACACCCAGAAAAAAATAAATAAATAAAATAATAGAAGGGTTTTGTTCGTAATCAAATTCCAGCACTAAACAATGAAGATTTCTAAGCAGAAGGCAAAGTCGGGGCGGAGATGAGCCACCGGTGGTCGGCGCTGGGCAGTTGAGGCCGAAAGTCGCAGTGATGTTGCTGGAGAAGTCGCAGAGTTATGACTGTGCAGAGAGGTTGGCGGCGGTGCTGGCCGTCGGAGCTGAGACAAGGCAGTGGCTAGGCCGCGACGTCTGCTGCAGTCAGAGAGAGTAGGCCGAGGTCGGCGGCATTTGCTTGAAGCTGTGATGAAGATTAGTGTGCAAATGGCAGAGCCTTCTTGAAGAAGAAGAACAGCTGGGTTGGTCTCTGTGTAAAAAGAGAGAGCCGAAGTGGCTATGCAACAAAGAAAAGTGAGGGGCTATTGATTGATTAGGGCTGCTATCATTTTCTTTAAATAAAAAAAAGGGGGTGATACATGGTATATCCTCTCAAATATTCTGCATATATATATATATATAAAAGGGCCAAGCAGTTCACGGTTTTTCAATTTGAAGAAAGAAAAAGTGGGTTTCCACTTTTGTAGAGAGAGAAATCAAATGGGTCATGATATAGGATCTGTTTGTTTTTCAATGGAAATTTTTTTTTTTTTTTTTTTTTGGGTTTGAAGATTCTAGAGAGAGAATGTCCAAAAAAGCAATATGTTTATATATTGTAAAAAAAAAAGGGGTCAGCTTTTCTGATTTGTTTATTTTCAAGGAAAAGAATTATTATTATTATTATTTTCTTTGGCAATTTAGTTGGTGTTGTATTAATTACATGTCCAGGTTCTTTTTGGGTGAGGCATTAAACAATTCAAGTTTCAATTTTCTTTCAAAAAAAAAGGTTCAAAAAAAAAAGTTCAAAAAAAAAAAAAGAAAAAGAGAGAAGTTATTTATAATTATTATTATTTTTTTAATATTACTTGTCGATTTTATCTGTAAATTACGGTGAATCTTCAGCTTTATCTTTAGACTCTATCAAGATCAAATATTTCCAAAGACGTAATGCGAAGCATGGCTGAGAAAGTGAAACTATGCATGTTCGAGAAAACTACAATTTCTCATACACGCAAGGGGCAAAATGTAAGAGGAGATAATTTGAGCCCACTAAATTAATTAGGCCCAGTAGTCCAAGGTTTGTGAGTTCGAATTTATTGCAAGTCCAGGATTGGTGGGCCCGAATTTATCGCCATCAAACGGGCCAAATCGCTCTAAGTCTCGAAAGGGTTCGGATCCACGAACTTAGAGACATACTCGAACCCGAACTCGAAAGGGTATTGAGCAAGCCTAGAGATCCGAGGCACTCGAACTCGAATGGATTCGGATCTACGAATCTAGAGATCCGAAGCACTTGGCTTCGACTCGAAAAGGTATTGAGCAAGCCTAGAGATCCGAGGCACTCAGACTCGAAAGGATTCAGATCTACGAATCTAAAGATCTGGAGCACTTGGTTTCGAATGGATTCAAATGCAATCTAGAAGTCGCTCCATTAATGAGTCCCAGAACACTTGCGGGCTCGGAGCTTTCCGGGATCTACGTACCAGAACCATGGGCGTAATGGAGTCCGAACAAAGGACCTGATCCCAAGGACGGTGAGTGAAGATAAATTCACTCTTCGGTTAAGCTAGCCTATACCCAAATCGAGGTGGCACGATCTAGGGGGTCCCCGAGACTTGGCAATATTTGCGGCAGGGCGTTCTCTTGAACCACCTCTGACCCTTATGCGGCAGGACGTCCTCTGGGACTACCCCTGACCCTTTGGGATGATTGGGGATCATTGGTTAGGTGTGGCTAAGAAGAAGGGTTCGCCGAGGGGTTAATCTCCTCTTCGGGGTTTTTCTCATCCTCGGAGAGGTCACCTCCTCGGACAAGGTGGTTAGAGAGAATATTCCCCATGGGCCTTGCACATGGGCTCCATCCTACATCATGAGGTGCCTATAAATAGCACTCACCCATAGCTTTACAAGGGATGGATTTTGGAGATTTAACTCTTGAGAAAGAACTAATTTCCCTTCTCCATTATCAACCTTGAGAGTGAAAGTGGGAGATCCGTGGGAGATCCATGGGAGAGCCTTGCCATTATTCTCTCTCTAGCCACTTTGCCTTCTTCTTCACCCAATCTCTTATCTCCATCATCTCCTTTACTCTTGTGTTCTTGAGTTGAGACTATTGAAGAATCTAAGCCTCTCATCATCTTCTAGAGAATTCGAAGTTGTTCTTCAAGTATCTTCGAATTTTCTAACTACTTTCTTGAATCCCTTCATACAAAAATAAAAATAAAAAATCTCAATTCATATCTTTTTGAGTAAAAAACATTAAACCCTAATTTCTTTATCTACCTTTCTATTTCTAGCAAAATGAAAAACCCATCAATTCGAACATGTCTTGTCCCCAATAAAAATCTAGCAATTATATCCAGCAATATAAAATACTCCACTTTAGACTTTTTATCGAACAGGTCATCTTAACACTCTCACTATAGTAAAATTTAGACAACAAATATATATAGATGGAGAACAAAGAAATTAAAGTAATTGTGATTAAGAGGAAGGTGGTGGTGGTGACTGTTTACGGTAGGAAGGAAATGGCGTAGCTAAGAATTTTAATGAATAGAGTCATTTGATATGTCATTATTAATGTCATTTCAATTTTTTAATTTTACATGAGTTATTATGTATGCCTAACATTAAAGTCCACACGAGACCATATAAATTTAATACGAAATGTTACTAGAGCAGTGGTGTCACTTGAATACAATGGTATCACCAGATTTCATTGTTACAATCCAAAACTTTTAAATAAAATAATACATATTATAGCGATCCCGGATTTTTCCCTTTATGTACAGTATTTTGAACTTGAGTTCCGTGGTTAAGCAATGTTGTATATATCTTGTTTTTTGTCCTTCAATACTTTGTACTTGAGTTATAGGATGTTTTGGGCAGGATTGTTACAGGTTGGGTGCGATTGGGAGCAAATGGTTGCTGCTCAGAATTTTGGCTCTTCGCTCGAGCGAGGCTTTTGTTGCTCGAGCGAGCTCTACGTTTTAGTTCCTTCGCTCGAGCCAAGGTTCATTCGCTCGAGCGAGAGTTGAGTTTTGTGTCTGGTGGCTCGAGCGAGAAGTCCTGCACTCGAGCTTGCGTCTGCGTCTGCGTCTGCGTCTGGTTCTGGACTTCAAAGTTGCAATTCTTGGCTCGAGCGAGCTTTCCTTCACTCGAGCGAGCGAGGTCTATGTTTTGAGTTTCTTCGCTCGAGCGAGCTTTTCTTCGCTCGAGCGTGCTTCTGGGTTGCAGACCTGAAGATTCGAATTGTTGGCTCGAGCTAGGCTTTCTGTAACAACCCTCGTCGCTGATTACTGATTAACCGCTGATTACTGCTAAACTGAGACTGATTATGATTGATAACTAAAGTAATCGAAATACTGAACTGACTGACTGTAGACGTCCCCGAACGCATCCCGGGGCGAGGAGTGCGAGCCCCCCCCCGGTTCTGGTTCGATATTGGGTCTACTACAGTTTGAAGGACTCAAATGTCACGGTTCTAAATCTTGAACCAAAGAGTCCAAATCCGGCAAATCGTTTTGAAAACAGATTTTTTTTGAAAGAAGTGCCAAACATGGACTGCTTTGCCAGATACAGAGTCGCCACCTAAATATTTTATTTTTGGAAAATTTAGGAAACCCTGACTCGGTGCCAAAAGGCCACGCGTCCGTCATCACCAAAGTTACCTCGGCTCGGGAACTTGGGTACGATTGGGGAAGGTCACTTCGTGAGCACCCCCGCTCGCCCGGTCAAAGACCGGCCTCTACTAACCATGACATCTTATTTTGAAAACATTGTATGTTCTTATTCCGGTTATTAGCCTAGGTTACTATGTGATGCGCTCAGCATACAAGTATAGACTGAGTCGCCTGAATTGGAACAAAACATTTCATGTTTGTTTGGAAGATGGTTTGCTACCCGCAGGTAGGCTTAAAATGCAGATTTTGCCACCCTCAGGTGGGCTTAGAAAACATGGTGTTGCCACTATCTAGTGGGCTTAAAACAAACAATCAATGCATTATTCCAATTCAGATAACCCAACCTTCACCCACAGGCATTCAGGCAGTTATGTCACATAAGCAATTAGCCTCATGGCAAGCGTGCTATCGTGGCAGTCACTCACACACATGCAAGGATGCTAAAGCATAAAAACTCACCGAGTACTCCAAGCCAAAACAAAAACTACATTAGAAATCATGCATGATCCTAAGTATGCTGAATTGCCTAATGCAACACATGCAAAAATGCAAACTATAGCAGGCTCGGCTATTCTAAACATGGCATATGGAATGCTACAACTAACACGTATTCAATTTGGAATTGAAATACAAATGCAGTTTGTATGATGCGCCGAGCCCGGTGCATGCAAAACAGATGAATGATGCAAACATGCTGTCATACTGTATGCCAATTGAAATATGCCCTATATCTAACCATCATAAGCGGGTAAATAAAAGGGAAGAAAGACGTGGGGTTGGAAGACATACATCACACTCACCCACACTTATTACAATTTTGCCCTCGCGCAGAGGGTCCGAATAAATATACAGTCCCAAATGAAAGAATAATACAGTCTGAAATATACAGTCCGAATAATATACAAATTTCTAATTACTTAACAAATTAACTAAGAAAACTGTAAACTGGCATGCAAGCCAGGGACTGCCTCGTTTCTGATGAACGATGTATGTTTGGGCTGCCTTGCGCGGAAATCCACGGCGATGCCCCAATTAGCCTCTGTTTCGCAATGTTCCTTGAAAAGCGTGCCAGGTCTCGAAAAACTGCTGATTCTTCATATGCTGCAACAGAGAGCAGGAAAAGGGGCATAGCAATGTATTTCGCAGATATATGCATGCCTCGATCCTCGTGCCACCAATCACGCATATCGATGCATGATGGCCGAGGAGCCGAATTGCACAACTCAATATAGGATGAATGCATTTGAATGCTACAATAAAACCTAACTCCATCACGGATAATCCGGAGTGTCGGTGACTGGGGAATTGAGACCCGTTCCGTCACCCGGAGTACGAAACGCACCTCGTTTCCCGTGCCCGGGCTAACTCCTATCCCGAACACAATGCAATATGCATGATATGTATGAAATGCAACTAAGATACAATCCTAACGTACACAATGCTATGAAAATGAGATGTCTCGGAATGCGTGCACACGGGCACGCAAACCGAGGAAATGATCCTAAGGCATAAAATGGCATACGCAATGCAATTGGACTTACACTAACATGAATGGACCTCAGCCACACTCACATAAGAGGCCGTCGGATGAAAGTGAAGTGCCTCGAAATGCGTGCACACGGGCACGCAAACCGAGGCAATGGCATACGGAATGCAATGAGACTAAAATGGCATACAGAATGCAAAATGGACTTACACTAACATGAGTGGACCTCAACCACACTCACATAAGAGGCCGTCGGATAAAAGTGAAGTGCCTCGAAATGCGTGCACACGGGCACGCAAACCGAGACAATGGCATACGGAATGCAATGACATGGAAAATGATATGCAAACATGCCAATGGAATTTCAGCACTGAAATATGGGGGAAAACAGTCCCGAAAGATGGCGAAATGACACCAAATGCAAGGAATGGTCCCGAAATACGAATTTAGGCACCCGAAATAGCCTATAGCTATGCAATGCATGCACAATATGGACATGGAATGAAAATACAGTAGCAAGGCAGCCCCAAAACAAGCATTTTCCAGTCTAAAACATGGCCAAACAGCAAGCATAGATAGGGCAACAATGGCATGCAAAAATAGGGGCCAAGAGAGGGGTATTGAAGTAGATGGTAAGTGCAAAGCCCAAACAACAAAATACCCTTCTACAACACTGAAGAGGGACCAAAGATATGAACATTTACAGTTTATGAAAGCCCCAAAATCAGTATACAAATATGCTCAAAATGCCATACAAGATGAGGCTCAAAAGAGGCTATAACATGAGGTATACAAAATAAACACCAAAAAGCAAAAGACCCTTAATAAATCATACCAAGAAGGTCAAAATATGGCCATTTTCAGTTCTGATCATGGCCCAAAAACAGAAGCAAAATGGACTAACAAAGCATGCAAAAATGGGGGCCAAAGAGGGGTATAATGGCAAGTACAACATGGAGGCCCCCAACAGTATTGATCCCTTCTACAATGTTGTAGAGGGACCCAAAATAAGCCTACTCACAGTTCATGGCACACTCCAAAACAATTTACATATAGGCCAAACAAATCATGCAAATTTACGGTAAATAGGAGGGATTATGAAGTAAGTGCAAGATAGGGGGCCCAAAAATGGGTGAGCCCTTCTTCAATGTTGAATAGGGGCTCAAAATAGGCCCACTTACAGTTTACATTATGCTCGAAAACAGATCACACATAGGCTAGAAATTTCATGCAAAAATGTGACATACCAAGGGGTATTGAAGCAAGTACCAAATGGGGGGCTCAAACAGGGTTGAGCCCTTAAACAAACATGAAGAATGGCCCAAAAAAGGCCTAGTTTTAGTTAGGGTCGGAGCCCAAAACAGTAATAAAATAGGCTAGAGAATTGGTGCAAGATAAGGCCAAAAAGAGGGTAAAGTGAACTTACCCTTGAAGACCAAAGCTTTGGCTGCTCCTTGGACCAAGTTTGCTGCCTCTAAGCCTCTGGAAAACCTCTCCTTGCTGCTGGAATGGAGTGGTGGTGGTGGTGCTTGGTAGTGATGAAGAAATGTGGTTGGAACTTAGGGATTTTGAGAGAAATGAGATAGATATGTGTATATGAGCTCAAGGCAATTTTTCCAACCTTGTTCTTTGAGTTGGGAGGCCCTCTATATAGAAGAGAATGGGGGAGAAAAGGAGGGAAGAAAGTGGAGGGAAAAAGGCATCAACTTTTCCTCCAACACTTTTCCCCGGATTGAGATATTTTTTGGGGAAAACAGCACACAGCTGTAAAGTACTCACACTGAGGATGCTGGCCGGCCTGGCATTTTTGTTGCAGGTGGCCGGCCGGCCACCCCCCATGGCTGGCCGGTTAGGGGTCAAAAGGTTCAAGCTGATTTAATGGCCGGCCACCAGAGAAAGGTGTCCTCCCATGTGCCCTCAACAAAGCCATGTAGTTCAAAATTGGCAACTCTAAAACAGGAGAGAGAACAAACCATTTTTAGGAGGGGTTCAAAAGGGTCAGGTGGAATTACTGGCCGGCCATGTGATATTAGGGTCCTCCCATGTGTGTACAACACAAATATGTGGTTTGGGGTTGAAGAAGGTGGCCCTAGGGTGGTCAACATTGGCTCGGAAGTGAGAAAAACGGGCGTCGGAGGGCGCCGGAGGAGCATAACTGGTTGCTGAGACAATTGATGGCCTCCCACCCTTCAGTGACCTTCCCGGTGATAAAACAGAGGTACCTGCGAAAAATGAACAAAAACCGATGCAAAACGAATGCTCGGGGACCAAAACACGCAGTTCGGGGTCCCGAAAATAGGCCGTTAAGCACCGAAAGTGGCATTCGGCCACGAAGTGGGTCTCTCAGGCCCCAGTGTCCCTCGAAAGGGGGTAAATGAGATGCATGCCAAAAACCGGAGGAATCGGAGATGGTTAGGCGGTCCCGAACCGAGGCACACGGCCTGACGGCTCCGAAAACCGAGAACCGGGCTCCGAAATGGGCAAAATGGCCTACGGCCACGAAATGTAGCACACGGCCACTGAGAGATGGTCTACTGGACCTCTCCCTCCCTTCATGAAGAAAAATAGAGAAAACCGAGCCTGGTTCGCAAACCGAGACAAGGCACAGAAGAGGGTTCGGAAGTCCGGAGGCAAGGCTCATGGCCGCGACTCTGGGACTTCTGAACGAGCACAATATGCAACATCACCGAGCGCTCAATTGGTGACGTCCAAGTCTTAAGGTCGGTCAAAATTGGGGTGTCTACAGTTGCCCCTCTTTGACAGAACTCGGAAGTCACAAGTGACGGGAGTGAATGTCAAAGCCCAGAGACGACCCATTTTTGACAAGGCCGAAGACTTAGACAATCATACAAGACGAAACAGAGATGTGCCCACAGGCGTGCCCGCAAGCAGAGGGCAAAATGCAAAGCGATATGCACGGGGCCAGATGTAACTCGATGATCATGCAAATGCAGCAAGCTGTAATGAAGCAAGTATTCGCAAATAGATGCAACAGTTTTAAGCAAGAATGCAAAGCAACAACTACATTTCATGCAGTTAGGAATGCAGAGAATTATTCAATTCTCGTCGCGTCTCACACGGAGAAGATACGATACCTGCGCGATTCGTCTGGTCGCACCAGCCTCAAATGAACCGTACATACAATATCGTGCCTGCAAAAAAGAGAAATTCCACAAGAACAATATGCTAACAACATATATTCAATGGGATTCCTGTGATTCCGAAGGTTTGACACACGCAGTGTCGGCGAATGAATGCATCGCAATGCGAGGAGGAAACGTGCGTGACAACGCATGCTCAAGCACAGAGATATGGTATGCCAAGAAATCATGCATGACAATGCAAGATGCTCATGAGAATGCAAGTTAAGTGCACGACAATGCAACACGAGCATAAATCAGGGCGCCCGTTTGTTATGAAACAACGAGCAAGGAAACGCGCATTTCGGCGGAGGCGACTCGATCACAGCCTCCGGTTCACTTCCCGAAGAGGTTACAATATGTTCAAAAAGGACACACCTTGATTCCGGTGAACGGTGATGAGACACATGTCAGAAATTGCAGCTGAAGTTCCGGCGGAGCAATTTCGCGCCAGAAAGTGCACTTTTCTTGAACTTTTTCAGGTCCCGGGAACTCCAATCTTCCTCAAAATTTGCAGAGGACTAGGGGAGGATGCGGAGAGCACCACCGGCCAGGTGGTTGCCCTAGGGGAGGTCACCGGCCAGGAACCAAAAAACAAATGGCCGGCCAGCCAGAAAAGGTGGCCGGCCGGCCACCTGTCCAAAACAGGGGGCAGTTTTGTCTTTTCGCCTCATTTTCTTTATATTCCTTCATCCATTCAATCCGAGACCACACCCACAGCTGCGAAAACTCCTCCTCTTGCCTCCCAAACCATTTTCTCCTTCAGATCTGCACTTTATACGCGCTTTTCAGCCTTCCACGCAAGTTGTTTTCGCGAAAACATTCAATTTTAAGCACTTTGGACCGATTAAATTTTGATTTCGGGGCTTCTTTTCTCATTTTCACCACTTGAGGTAAGTTTGTCTCAATATTTGGAAGATTTTCTCGAGAGTTGACTTTTGTTGACTTTTCCATTTCCCGAGAGTTGACTTTTGTTGACTTTTTCCAATTTTCGGCTCATTTTGCTCATTTTTTGCTCCTTTTGCAGATTTTTCGAAATGGCAGGTAATTTCCCTCATGGTGGAGGTCCTCCAGGCGCCGGGGATGATTTTGATGCTATGACGCTACCCCCGAGGGTCCGGCCTTTTATTCCCGAGAGATATGCCCCATCGGTACACATTCTTCCGCGAGCTATTTTTCGTCATTTTACTGACTTCAATGATCGGGCGCCCGGGGATCTACTTTTGCGAGAGCCAGAGCATCACCTCTCTTACGAGGCACGAGAGGTATTTTACTTCATTTTCTGTATTTTTCGTGCATTTCATACCTTCGCCATGCTTGAACACACAGTTTAGCTTATGACGTAGTACTTTGCTTGCATTGTGAACATGTGGCTTAAACACCTGAACTTCTGAACACTCGGCTCATTGATTGATTGTGACCGCACGGCACACATTAGTTGAGAATTGAACACACGGCTCAAACACTGATTTGTCGAATACACAGCCTGAATTTGAAGGTGAACACACGGCACACACTGACTAAGAGTAGAACACACAGTCCCAAACTCTGATTTTCTGAACACGTAGTCCAGATTGAAGTGAACACGCAGCCCACACTGATTGAGAGTAGAACACGCAGCCCCAAACTCTGATTTTCTGAACACGCAGTCCAAAGTTGAGGGTGAACACACAGCCCACACTGATTAAGAGTAGAACACGCAGTCCCAAGTTGATGGTGAACACACAGCCCACACTGATTAAGAGTAGAACACGCAGCCCTAACTCAAATTTTCTGAACACACAGTCCAAGTTGATGGTGAACACACAGCCCACACTGATTTAGAGTAGAACACGCAGCCCTAACTCAAATTTTCTAAACACACAGTCCAAATTGATGGTGAACACACAGCCCACACTGATTTAAAGTAGAACACGCAGCCCTAACTCAAATTTTCTGAACACACAGTCCAAATTGATAGTGAACACACAGCCCACACTGATTAAGAGTAGAACACGCAGCCCTAAACTCAAATCTTCTAAACACGCAGTCCAAGTTGATGGTGAACACACAGCCCACACTGATTTAGAGTAGAACACGCAGCCCTAACTCAAATTTTCTGAACACACAGTCCAAATTGATGGTGAACACACAGCCCACACTGATTAAGAGTAGAACACGCAGCCCTAAACTCAAATCTTCTGAACACGCAGTCCAAGTTGATGGTGAACACACAGCCCACACTAATTAAGAAATTTGAACACGCTGCCCAAATAATGAAATTTTTGAACACGCAGCCCAGATTGAAGTGAACACGCAGCCTACTGATTGAGAGTAGAACACGCAGCCCTAACTCAAATTTTCTGAACACACAGTCCAAATTAAAGTGAACACGCAGCCCACTGATTTTGAAATTTGAACACGCAGCCCAAATAATGAAATTTCTGAACACGTAGCCCAGATTGAAGTGAACACGCAGCCCACTGATTTTGAAATTTGAACACGCAGCCCAGATTGAAGTGAACACGCAGCCCAAATAATGAAATTTCTGAACACGCAGCCCAGATTGAAGTGAACACGCAGCCCAACTGAATTTGAAATTTGAACACGCAGCCCAAATAATGAATTTCTGAACACGCAGCCCAGATTGAAGTGAACACGCAGCCCACTGAATTTGAAATTTGAACACGCAGCCCAAATAATGAATTTCTGAACACGCAGCCCAGATTGAAGTGAACACGCAGCCCACTGAATTTGAAATTTGAACACGCAGCCCAAATAATGAAATTCTGAACACGCAGCCCAGATTGAAGTGAACACGCAGCCCACTGAACACAACTCATTCATTTCATTTGCACACAGCTCATTCATTTCATTTGCACACAGCTCATTCATTTCATTTGCACACAGCTCATTCATTTGATTCGCACACAGCTCATTCATTTCATTTGCACACAGCTCATTCATTTGATTGGCACACAGCTCATTCATTTGATTTGTACACAGCTCATTCATTTCATTTGCACACAGCTCATACATTTGATTTGCACACAGCTCATTCATTTCATTTGCACACAGCTCATTCATTTGATTTGCACACAACTTATACATTTGATTTGCACACAGCTCATTCATTTCATTTGCACACAGCTCATTCATTTGATTTGCACACAGCTCATTCATTTGATTTGCACATGCATTCATTCTGAAAGCAGGTTGGCGCTCGTACCGTGCGAGGATATGGCTCCACTGCTGCGAGAGAGTGGTACACTGAGTTTCCGAAAGTTGTTCGGGATTTAGTTGATCTAGCAGGGTTCGGGGCCTTTTGCGTAGGGTTATCACATTGTCCTGCCAGTAGGACACTGTTAGCCGCTTTGGTGAAGAGATGGTGGGACACCACCAATTCCTTCCACTTTTCTGCCACCGGGGATCTGACCATGACCCCGCTAGATTTTGCTGTACTCACCGGCCTAGACATAGGAGGTTGGCCCATTCCTTTCGACGAGGATATGGGCGAGTGGGAGGCCGCTTGGTTACATCTATTGGGGGCCCGCCCACCTGTGGACAGAGCTTCTGGGAGAGTCAGATATACCTGGTTCTCTTCCCGTTTTCGGAGGCCGGAGATGGAGCCTGAGTCTCCTGAGGAGGCCGAGCAGTACGCCCGCGGTTTCCTTATGTTCCTCTTTGGCACCACTCTGTTTACCGATAGGGGGAACACTGTTGGGTTATATGTTTTGAGTGCCCTGGTGGACCTATCACAGGTCAGTCGGTACGACTGGGGTGGCGCCGGCCTGGCTACCCTCTATTGCTATATGAGTGCTACCTCCCGCGGGCAGGGAGACTTACTCGGCGGCTATTGGAGAGCCTGGGAGGTACGTTCTGTCCTCTTGATTTACATTTCTGCTCTTCATTACTTGTTCATTGCACACACGGCGCACTTTACATCCTGTATTTTGCACTCAGCATTTTGTATTCACATTCTGCACTATTTTCCACAGTTATGGGTCTATGTATATTTTTCGACATTAGCCCCGGAGATGGAGGTGGCAGGACCCCTTATGACCCCATATTCCTTGGTATTCGAGGGCCAGCACCGACCGAGACCTCGAGAGACTCTCTTCTACCTGCGACAGTACTTTGACACTGTGCGGACGACAGAGGTATTTCACAACTCTCAGTTCCTTTCTGTTTTCATCTTTGATCTGCCTTGTATATTCCTAATTTCTGATTGATTCATGCACTGGTTATCCGCAGATTACGTGGCAGCCCTGGGTGATTTTGGGTGATGGTCTCCGATTTCAGTATGCCGGAGGATCAGGCACCTCCCAGTACAGGATCCTGCTCGAGGGACCGGTTGGTAGAGCATGGTTCCTGGGGGAACGCTTTCTGCGTCAGGTGTGGGGATACCTTTCTCAGGACCCTCCTGCAGCACCTCCAGCCACTATACGGACTGCTGATAGACTCTCTACCCAGGAGGTCATTAGCGCTATGCAGGGCACTGATGCTTTGCTACATCTTACAGAGGGAGACTACGCCACTTATCGTCACACATATCTGATGCCTCCCTTGACAGGAGTGCGCACTCCGCCACTGAGGCCCACTGATGTACCATCTTCGAGTCGGGCTCGTGCTACGGATATCCCCTCCTCCAGCAGGGCTGGTACGTCTCGAGGTGGGCGCGGATTCATTCCTCCGATCCCTCCGACTTTTCATCATCCTGGGTGGCCAGACATGCCGACCGAGTTAATGGAGTGGCAATATGGGACCACTTCTCCGATTCCGATCCCTATAGAGCCTCCGATGCCTGGTCACAGATATGTCAGTGATCCTGACTCACCACCGGTATGTTCCATCATTTTTCACTTATCACACAGATACTTTGGCAGTTGCTTATTTATTTGATGATTTGAGCTTGTATTTGCAGCCACCCCGGGAGTACATGGATCAGGTGCTCGAGATGGTGGCCTCACTTGAGGGGATGGTCCTGCGTAGAGAGGCGCAGTTGTCTATCATGGGCTTCCAGGTACTCTTTAGTTTTCTGGTATTTATCATACTCCTGATGACATGCTGATTTTGAACATTCTACTGCATTGATAGGCTGTTTGTGTAGAGCACATCTGACACACACCCCATTCTCATACTCTACTTGCATCTGATTTTCATATTTGAACTAATGTATTGAACTCTTCACTTTCAGATGCCTCCGGTATATGCTCCACCACAGGCCGGGCCACCCGAGCCTTCTCAGAGAGGTCGAGGTGCTGGGCCATCTGGGCCCTTTCGAGGAGCTGGGCCATCCAGGCCTTCTCAGGGAGTGTAGACACCCCATTTTTGACCGACCTTAAGACTCAGACGTCACCGGTTGAGCGCTCGGTGATGTTGCATGTTGTGCTCGTTCAGAAGTCTCAGAGTCGTGGCCGTGCGCCCTGCCTCCGGACTTCCGAACCCTCTTCTCTACCTTGTCTTGGTTTGCGAACCGGGCTCGGTTTTCTCTGTTTTCTTTCCTGAAGGAAGGGAGTGGTCCCGTAGACTATCTCCCAGTGGCCGTGAGCTACTTTTCGTGGCCGTAGGCCATTTTGCCCATTTCGGAGTCCGGTTCCCGGTTTTCGGGACCGTTAGGCCGTGTGCCTCGGCTCGGGACCGCCCAACCATCTCCGACTTCTCCGGTTTTTGGCGGAGACCTCTGTTTTAATGTTCCGAGGAACACTGGGGCCCCTGATGCCCACTTCGTGGCCGTATGCCACTTCCGGTGCCTGTAGCCGGTTTTCGGGACCCCAAACTGCGCGGTTTTGGTCCCGAGCATTCATTTTGCATTGGTTTTCTCCGGTTTTTGGCAGGAACTTCTGTTTTACTATTTCGAGGGACACTGGGGCCGCAGATGCCCACTTCACTGCTGAACACCACTTCCGGCACCTGCAGCCCATTTTCGGGATCCCGAATTGCCCGGTTTTGGTCCCGAGTGTTCATTTCTCATTAGTTTTTGTTCAAACTTGGCAGGTACCTCTGTTTCAACATTAGGAAGATCACTGGGGGGTGGGAGGCCAGCAAGTATCCCAGATAACCAGTTTGGCTCCTCCGGCGCCCGTTTTGCTCACTTCCGGGCCAATGTTGAACACCCTAGGGGTATTTTCTTCCAACCAAAGCTACATATCTGTGATCAGGGGATATGGGAGGACCCTAAACAAGAGTGGTCGGCCAGAAATTATCCAGTTCAGTTTTGAGCCTCTCCTTCAAGTCCAATGTTGTGGCTCCTGCTTCAATGTTGCCAAATTCCAACCTTGGATCCTTGTTCTACACATCTGGGAGGACACAAAAAGCAGATGGTCGGCCAGAAATTGTGCAGTTCATTTTTGAGCCTCTTCTTCAAGCTCTATGTTGTGACACCTGCTTCAAAGTTGCCAGATTTCAACCATGGGGCCTTGTTCTACACACATGGGAGGACACCATTGCATGGTGGTCGGCCAGCAATTTGCAACTTCATTTTTGGGCCATGGCCGGCCGGCCAGGAGGAGTGGCTGGCCGACCAGGTGGGGTGGCCGGCCGGCCACCTCCCAGAAAGTTACCTGGCCGGCCTGCTTCCCCCTTTCCAGCTCAGTACAGCTGTCCAGCTACTTTTTGAAATATCCCTGTCCTTCCGGGGGATATTTTGGGAGGGAAAGCTTGGATGCTTTTCCCTCCCCTTTTACACCTTGTTTTGCCTATTTAAAGGGACCAACACCTCCTTTGCCTAGGTTAGAAAAATTGGTCTCAAGATCACCTCTCCAAAATCCTCCATTTCCATAGCTTAAAACTCAAAAAAAACTTCAAGTCCTTAAGCCATTCCTTCACTAACCCTTAGCTCCACCATCCTCACTACCTTTCCAGCAGCAAGGAAGTGTTCTCCAGTGGCTAAGAAGCACCAAATTCAGGCCAAGAGGTAGCAACAATCTTGTCTTCAAAGGTAAATCTCAAATCCCTCTTTTGTAGCATAATTTTGCTTCCTATTTCTACCCTATTTCCTTTCATTTTTTTGGCTTTGACCCCTACTTATTTTATGCTTATTTTGAGCCCCTCTACAACTTTGTAGAAGGGCTCAACTTCATTTGATGCTTCTATGATACACTTGTTTCAATATCTAGCTTGTATGCTATTATCTTGCATGCTAGTTTTGGCCTATTTGCATTTGTTTTTGGGGCTCCGACCCCTACTGGTTTTGTGCTTATTTTGAGCCCCTCTACAACATTTTAGAAGGGCTCAACCTCATTTGGCCATTCTATACACCACCTCTCTTTGAAATCCATTTTAGGCCCTAAATCTTGCATATTTTGTAGCCTTTTGTGCTTGTGGTTTTGGCTCTTGGTCAGAGCTAAGATGGGTCTTATTTTGACCCCCTTTACATGTTTCATGAAGAAAGTTTTGTCATTTGGTGTGTGCTTTGCATGTCTCTTGTTATAACCTCTTTTGAGCTCCATTTTGCATGGAATTGTTAGCATGATTTTATTCTGATTTTGGGATTTCCATAAACTGAATATATGCTTATTTTTGGGCCCTCTTCAGTGTTGTAGAAGAAATTTTTTCCATTTGAATTTTTTATATACTACTTGCTTTGTAAATCCTCTCTTTTACCGTATTCTTGCGAGCTATTGTTGCCATGTCTATGCTTACATTTTGGTCATGTTTATTACTGAAAAATGCCATATTTGGGACTGCCTTGCTACTGTTCTTTCTGCCATGATCATATTTTGCATGAATAGCATGGCTATAGGCCATTTCGGGGCTTAATTTCGCATTTTCGGGATGATTGCATGCTTCGGGTATCATTTCGAATTGTTTCGGGGCTGTTTCCCGCTTCATTTAGGTGCTGAAATATGGTTTGCATGCTTGCATATCATTTCCTATGTCATTTCATGTCTTAATGCATTGCCTCGGTTTGCGTGCCGGTGTGCACGCATTTCGAGGCACCTCTGTTTTATCCGCCGGCAGCCTATGTGAGTGTGGTTGAGGCCCTCTCATGTTGGCGTAAGCCCAATTTGCATTTTCATGCTTGTATGCCATCGCCTCGGTTTGCGTGCCCGTGTGCACGCATTTCGAGACACTTCGGTTTTATCCGATTTTGCATCGCATATCATCGCCTTGGTTTGCGTGCCCGTGTGCACGCATTTCGAGGCACTTCGGTTTTATCCGATTTTGCATCGCATATCATCGCCTCGGTTTGCATGCCCGTGTGCACGCATTTCGAGGCCCTTCGGTTTTATCCGATTTGCATTTCATATCATCGCCTCGGTTCGCGTGCCCGTGTGCACGTATTTTGAGGCACTTCGATTTTATCCGATTTTGCATCGCATATCATCGCCTCGGTTTGCGTGCCCGTGTGCACGCATTTCGAGGCACTTCGGTTTTATCCGATTTTGCATCGCATATCATCGCCTCGGTTTGCGTGCCCGTGTGCACGCATTTCGAGGCACTTCGGTTTTATCCGATTTGCATTTCATATCATCGCCTCGGTTCGCGTGCCTGTGTGCACGCATTTCGAGGCACATCGGTTTTATCCGATTTGCATTTCATATCACCGCCTCAGTTTGCGTGCCCGTGTGCACGCACTTCGAGGCACTTCGGTTTTATCCGATTTGCATTTCATCATCGTTTCAGTTTGCGTGTCCGTGAGCACGTACTTCGAGGCACCTCATTTTTATCATTCCGGCATCCCGTGTGAGTGTGGCTGAGGCCCTCTCATATTGGTGTAAGCCCATCATTGCATTTCGCGCCTGTATGTCATCGCCTCGGTTTGCGTGCCCGTCGGCACGCATTTCGAGGCATCTCATTTTCATAGCATTGCGCATGCTAGGATTGTATGTTAGTTGCATTTCATGCATATCATGCATATTGCATCGTGTCCGGGATAGGTGTTACCCCGGGCACGGGAAACGAGACACGTTTCGTACTCCGAGTGACGGAACGGGTCTCAATTCTACAGTCACCGACACTCCGGATTACCCATGATGGAGTTAGGTTCTGTAGCATTCATCTGCATTCATTCTATATTGAGTTGTGCAATCCGACTCCTCGGCCATCATGCATCGATATGCGTGATTGGTGGCACGAGGATCAAGGCATGCATATATTTGTGAAATACACTGCTATGCCCTTTTCCTGCTCTCTGTTGCAGCAAAATCCAGAGTTAGCAACTTTTCGGAATTCGGCGCGCATTTCGAGAAACACTGCAAACAGAGGCTAATCGGGGCATCCCAGTGGATTTCCGCGCCAGGCAGCCCAACAGGCGGCATCTATCAGAAGCAAGGCAGTCCCTGGCTTGCACGCCAGTTTACCGCTTTCTTAGTTAATTGTTAATTAATTAGGAATTTGTATATTTATTCGGACTGTATATTTCGGACTGTAATGTTCTTTTATTTCGGACTGTATTATTATTTATTCGGACCCTCTGTGCGAGGGCATAACTGTAATAAGGGTGTGTGAGTGTGATGTATGTCTTCCAACCCCACGTCTTTCTTCCTTTTATTTACCCGCTTATAATGGTTAGATATAGGGCATATTTCAATTAGCATACAACATGACAGCATGTTTGCATCATTCATCTGTTTTGCACGCACCGGGCTCGGCGCATCATACGAACTGCATTTGTATTTCAATTCCAAATTGAATACTTGTTAGCTGTAGCATTCCATATGCCATGTTTAGAATAGCCGAGCCTGTTATAGTTGCATTTTGCATGTGTTGTATTAGGCAATTCTGTGCATCTAGGATCATGCATGGATTTCTAATCAGCTTCCTTTTTTGGCTTGGAGTACTCGGTAAGTTTTATGCTTTAGCATTCTTGCATGCGTGTGAGTGTTGCCATGATAGCATGCTTACCATGAGACTATGTGCTTATGTGATATAACTGCCTTGAATGCCTGTGGGTGGAGGTTGAGTTATTTGAATTGGGATAATGCACTGACTGTTTGTTAAGCCCACTAGATAGTGGCAAAATCACTGTTTTTATAAGCCCACCTGAGGGTGGCAAATCCGCATTTTAGCCTACTTGCAAGTAGCACCATCAAACCATTTTCAAACAAACAAACACGAAGTGTTTTGGTTCCAATTCAGACGACCCAGTCTATACTTATTTGCTGCGAGCATCACATAGTAAACTAGGCTAATAAACCGGAATAAGGACGCACAATGTTTTCAAAAACAGATATCATGGTTAGTAGAGGCCGGTCTTTGACCGGGCGAGCGGGGGTGCTCACGATGTGACCTTCCCCAATCAGGGTTTCCTAAATTTCCCATTTTAAAATATTTAGGTGGCGACTCTGTTATCTGGCAAAGCAGTCCATGTTTGGCACTTCTTTCAAAAAAATCTGTTTTCTCAAAACGATTTGCCAGATTTGGACTCTTTGGTTCGAGATTTGGAACCGCAACAAAAATCGAGTCCGAACTGTAGCGAGGTCCCTCGCGGGCTTGTTACAGTTTCTGGCGACTCTGCTGGGGATTTAGAGAACTTGACTCGAACTCATGATATCTGGTTTTGACTACACTTGTGTGTTTCTTTGCATTGCATTTGCATTGGTGCGCCTAGGGACACCGTGTTTTGCCATATGCCATTCCGAACGATTTGCCGGAGGCTTGTCTTGTCAAGTCATGTCCATAAGGCTGATCGGCTCTGGGCTCTGACAGCATGGGAACACAAACCCCGGTTTTACCGGGGCACCCTTTTTGACCATTCGACCTAGTGCATATTCGGATCCATAGTGACCATTCCAAACTAAGACAGGTTGCTTACCCGTTTATAGGTTGTTTGAAGCCGCTGCGTGCGTAGTAAAACCCTAGTTCCTGACAAAATAGGACAGGGAAACCCTACCCCAACATAGGGGTGTTTTGGCTCTTACTTATCTGTTATGTGCTTGTTAGAGTGCGTCTCTACAGGGAATGCATGTATCAGTTTATGAGTTTGGGCATCAGGCCTGCGGGCATCAGCGTTAGTGTTTTTGGGGAATCAGTTTTACCTGAGGGTATCAGTTTACGGGCAGAATTTTGGGCAGAATTCAGTAAAGGACACACTCATTCAGCTTTGCTCATATTGGTTATGGTGAAATCAGGCTGAGATGCTGTCGGTTTTCTCTTTTGCTAGGTAGTCTTGGAACCATAGCTTCAGAAGGCTCCAATATCCCCCGAGGTTCATCGAACTTGTGCTGATAGACTTTGTCAGGTCAGAGATTCAGTTCAAGGGCAATCAGTGTTCCTTTGCTAGAAGCAGGGTAAAAGGGCCAGTCAAGCACAAATCACCAGTTTAGCAGTTACCAGATCAGTGGCCCTTATCCACCCCCACCAGTGAACAGTCAGGCCGAGGTCTCAGTTTCTACTACAGAGATAGATCTACCAGTCAGTCAGATGGATCAGCAGAATACATCAGGGATGGAGGCAATGATGCGCCAGATGCAAGAAAGTATGAAACTCATGCAGCAAGACGCTGTCCGCCAAGCGGAATTCGCCAAGCAACAGGCTGTGATCATGGCCCAACAGGCAGAGCTAATAACCAAGCTACAGCAGCAAGCCGGGGCATCTGCTTCGCATCAGGCTCCTCCCCCACCAAGGGTTCCGATACCCGAGGAGACGCCAAATGTCCAAAATGTCCAAGAGGATATAGGCTTTCCAACGGGGCCAGCTCCGCCCCCGATTCTACCGCAACTATCCAAGGCGCCCACGCCTATCAATGTCCCGGACTCTCCCTTTGAGTTCGAAGCGGACCCCACAGCGCTGAAGCTGAGTAAGTTGGAAAAAATGTTCAAGAAATCCCAGGGAGTCAAGGCTATCCCAGACATTGAGGATGGATACACCAACACAGCTGTGACACTGCCGGACAGGTTCAAGATGCCTCACATCGACCGTTTTGACGGGTCGGGAGATCCCATGGTCCACCTGAGTTTGTTTTCAGATGTTCTGCGCCCGATGGGCTTGACGAGATTACAGAAGCTCTCCCTTTTTTGGCAGGACCCTGTCAGGTATTGCGGCCATCTGGTACGCCAAATTGGAGGATTCAGTGAAACGAAACTGGGAGGAGATGGCTGAGGCCTTCGTCGCACAATATTCATACAATACCCAAATCGAGATTACGACCCGTGATCTTGAGACAACCAGGCAAGAGCCGAAAGAAGGCTTCTCTGACTTTGTAACCCGCTGGAGGGCCAAGGCCTCAATGATGACCATTAGGCCAACGGATAAGGACCAAATTCGGATGATCGTACGCAACCTCCAGCCCAGGCTGATGCAAAAGATGATCGTGCTCCCCTTCCCTACCTTTTCAGATTTGCATGAGATGGGGGTACAAATTGAGGATGCTATGAAACAGGGCTTGATTGACAATGACAGGGAGCAACCCAGGAGGACCTTCAACCGCAACGCAAATACAGGCGTAAGCAGTGCTGAAAATGCCAGAGCTTCAGACGTGGGCATGGTTACCACCACCACACAAAAAACAGCCACCCCATTCACCGATACGTCCGGAGCTAGCTCGCAAATAGCCAAAAACCCATCTCAGGGCCAAAGGGGTGTTCACTCCACTATACATGCCCCTATCCAAAGTTCTGGGGGTTTTGATCAAGAAAGGGCATCTGAAGCCCCTGGAGCCACAGCCGCTACCAAAGAACCTCCCTCTCTCACACAACCCAGCCGACTACTGTGCCTTCCATCAGCGAGCTGGCCATGACACTGACATGTGCTTTCGTCTTCGCCACGAAATACAAGATTTGATCGACAACAGAGTCATCCCCGCACCAGGTCCTACAAAGTCTATCGGCACTTGATCAGTGAACTTGTGGGGGATAATGTGATGTGATCAGGGGATGAACCACCTGCGAGCGGCGCTCAGTTTACTCCAGACGTGGGAATGGCACGCACTGTTCGCACTATTTTTGTGCTTTCTGACTTGGGTATTGGGTCAGTCTTATTGTTTTGTTTTGAGTCTGTCTTTTTGTTTTAAGTCAGTCTCTTTTGTTTTGGGTCTGTCTTGTTGTATCGAGTCAGTCCTGTTGTATAGGAGTAGGGTGATTCTGGGGGTGTTACCTCGGGTACCACCATTTTGTTTTGTGTTTGTCTTTTCGTTTTGTTTTGAGTCTGTTTCTGCCAGGGAGCCAGTTGTGCCAACAGATTTTGAATGAAACAGCAGTGATTTTCACACTCTCGCATTTGCTTCTGCCGTGTGCTAGTTGTGCCGGGATTTGAATGAAATGGCAGTGCATTCCACCTGCTCTCTTGTGCCTTGAAGTCATTGTATTGACCTAAGTTTTTTTTCAAAACCTTTTTGAACACTGCGGTGAAAACGAAGAGGAAGGAATTCCTCGGGATTTACAAAACTTTGATCAAACTGAGAGAAAGAGAGGCGTGCTAAGCCCTTAATGAATGAAATCATGCTTGTTAGTGTGAGTACTGAGAAGGACCCTAGCTTTGATCCAGATTGGTCCTACACTGTCTTCAGCGCGAGCGATTTGTCGCTCTCTTAAAAACTTTCAAAAAATGTTTTGCGCGGTCCTGCAAAGACATGTGTGGAATCGCTCTTGAGATTGTGCAGCTTAGGATCGCTCTCAGCCTTGAGACTCAACCCCCCTTTTTCTTTCAAACCTTGAACTTGCATTCAGAATGTTCAACGGTCGACCACAATGTAAGGCCTGTGTGGCCAGATTTGAAGCAGCCCTCGAACAAGAGGCACCAAAGTCAGATCAAGAAAGCCAGGCCTCATTAGAAGAAGCTTGCAAAGCTAGATCAGAAGCACCCCTCGAACTAGGGGCAAAAAAATATCCGATGTGCTTGGAGAGCCAAATGTGGATCTTTCTGCAAGTCAATACAACAGCCACTCTCTTGGATACAGAGGGCTCCAATCTCAACACCATTTGGCATGGACTTGTTACACTTTTACCCTTTGAGAGGCTCGCTGGGCCGAAAACCCGAAAGGGCGACCCAGGCAAAAGTTAGAGCGAGACAAAAATATATATATACAAAAAATGCAAAAAAAAAAAAGAAGAGAAAAATACAAAAAAAAGGAAAGAAAAGAACAAAAAAGCAAAAAAGAAGAAAAGAAAAGAAAAAGGAATGAAAAGAATAGAAAGAAAAAGAAAAGAAAGAAAAACATAGCTCGCAAGGTCGAAAACCTGCAACAGGCGCCTTGGCAAAAGTTAGAGCATAAAAAGGAGAGGTTAATACCTGAGTGTACCTTAACCCCGAACTACGTAAGGCTTGATTCCCATCTTTGGGATACGTAGGCAACTTCATTCTGAAGTCCAGCCATAAACACTTCCAAATCAAGTGTGTCCATGTAATGGTTTTGACCATCCTTGCCTCCTCCGTATCCGAGAGTTCGATTGCAATCATCGCTCTGAGGACTGACTACAATGCGCTGCAGTGCCTTTCAAACAAGGGACAACTTTCCGTTGCCATTCAATACGCTGCGGTGCCTTTCAAACAAGGGGCAACTTTCCGTTGCCATTCAATGCGCCGCGGTGCCGTTCAAACAAGGGGCAACTTTCCGTTGCCATGCAGCCCTCTTCAAGCACGAGACAGTTTTCCTTTGGGCCCGAGGTTGTGCATCTCGAGAGTGGGTTCTATGCTCGTTGAGCAGTGGCCGTTTGCAAAAATAGTTTTTGAGAATTTTTACTGAGGCTGACTAGTTCTCTCGAAAATTGTTTCATTTTCCAAAACTGGACCATTTTCTTGGACCCAAAAAAGGAAAATTTTCAGTACTCATAGCCTGACTTGCATGATTTCAAATCAAAAATTGAACAAGCATGTTAATCTAACTCTCATTTTGGTCAATTTTTTTTAGAAAGCAAAAACAAAAAATGGTCAAAATGATGAACTAGGGGCACAGTTGAGTCAGGTTCTCTGTCTTTTTCCCCATTGTCAACATACTCGCCCAGAAGGGCACCCTACCTACCAGAAAGGGCACAACTGAAGTTAACCGCAAATGGTCGAAAAGGCTCTCTCACCCTCCAAGCAGCGAGGTATCAAGCCAAGTGCGAAGCACGAACTGGAATGGGCCAAGACATTCCACTCCATCATTTGGACATATCTGATCACGTCCAAACTCCCCAGCAAAGCATCATCAATCGATGTCAGCTACAGATTTGCTACACATCCTGTTGTAGCACAACCCCTCTGTAGGAGAAACTCACTGTTGTGAGCAGAAGAAGAAGAATCTAGCAGAATGCTAGGGGCACGAGCCCACAACTTGCTGTTCATCCATCAACCACCCAGGGGAGGGATTGAAAAATGAGAGATTGAAGAATAGAGAGATGTGCGATGTGAGAAAAAGTGAGCAAAAGGGTTTTGAGAGAAAAATCGAGATTGAGTGCCAGAGTGATGTGAGAATCACAAATGAGAAAGGGTGGGAAACACTACCCGGTGAAACAGGCTCCCTGTGCACGTCTGAGTGTCGTGTCTTTTGTTTTATCTTGATTTTGTTTTGGGTCGTTTCGAGTGTTACTCGATGTGTCTAGGTTGTGTGCCTTTTATTTCCTTGTTGAATCGTTTTTGCTGTGTTCAGTCGTAGGCTCAATACCTGGTCGAAAACTCATTTCTCGATTTCAAAAATAAAATCATTTTGTGCTCCGAGTGCTGTGCCGTTCTCCACATTTGTTCAAAACAGGATTGGTTCTTTCAAAAAGCCGCAGGGTTCACCCCCGATAAGTGAGAACAGTAAACCAGGACCTATCTGAAGCTATTTAGGTTCCAGACTGCAAAGCAAAAGAAAAGAAGGAAAATATCGGGCATCTGAGTTTGTTCCAACTTCAGTAAGTTCCGCGACTATATTCCGTGTGCACCTCTTCAGGTCTTGCCAATGTTCCGAAGTATGAGTGTGCCTCTACCTCAAGCTCAAAATCAAGTCTACTTCAAGCCAGAATGGCGATCAGAAGTGCTCTCCCTGAGTACCATTCCCTGCCAGAGGCATCTTGGACGTGTTTGCGATGAGTTCCTAGGAGACCAACTGCGACGGTGGAAACTAGAGTTCGAATGGCCGTGGCCTAGAACGCAAAGGTTCGGGATTTCTGAGACTAGAGTCTGGTTTAAATACCCAGAGGCGTGTCCTCGGCTTGAAATCTGTATGGCAGCCCCATAGATTGAGATAGCATGTGTATGCGCCTCAGTTCTGGATACTGAACCAACCTAGTCTGTCACCCCGTTGGAGAATAGGGAAAGTTGTGAATATGATCAGGAAATCAAGTGGCAGCCGTGGCTCCTACATACAGATGTTGTTACTTGTCAGCATTTCAGAGCTTTTGTACTACGAGTTAAAGGTAAAGTGTTCGAAGAGCACGAGGGGAGATCCCCGTTGGAGAAGAGCGGTTCACCGCCACTCACCTCATGAGGTGCTTTCTAAAGCGCCGCTTTGTCCATTTATTGCTTTCCTTAAGCATCATGCATTGTAATGCATTGTACCTATCAAGTTTCTTTTTCAGTCATGCACGATATTGTATGTACGGTTCATTCAAAGAAGTTCCGTTTGAGATCATTTATTAGTGCATCAACCACACTTCATTCATTTTGTGTATTTATCATGCACATATTCACTTTTTGTGTATCCATCATACACCTTTAGTGTATCAATCACACTTGTTCACATAGTGCATCTATCACACTTTGTGTTCACCTTTAGTATATCTATCATACTCTGCTCACTTTGTGTATCAATCACACTATGCTCATTCGTTGCATTGTTATGCACCCACTTCACTAGCATTATTATGCTCATTCGTTGCATTGTTATGCACATTTATCTAGCATTGTTATGCACCTCTTCACTTGCATTGTGATGCACGTTTCAAATTGCATTGTTATGCACCCACTTCACTAGCATTGTTATACTCATTCATTGCATTGTTATGCACATCTATCTTGCATTGTTATGCACACTTCACCTGCATTGTTATGCATCTTTTCACTTGCAATTGTCATATTTTCTCCTCTCGCATGCGGTGCGTTAGGACATCTTCGGTTTCGCACATTCGGACGAGTTCCGGTGTTTACTCATACCTTTCCTCTCTTGCGTGTGATACGCTGAGAGATGCTTCCTTTCCTCTCTTGCATGTGATATGCTGAGAGGTCTGCCTTCTTTCTTATGCGTGTGATACGCTGAGAAATCTACCTTTCCTCTCTTGCGTGTGATACGCTGAGAGATGCTTCCTTTCCTCTCTTGCATGTGATATGCTGAGAGGTCTGCCTTCTTTCTTATGCGTGTGATACGCTGAGAAATCTACCTTTCCTCTCTTGCGTGTGATACGCTGAGAGATGCTTCCTTTCCTCTCTTGCATGTGATATGCTGAGAGGTCTGCCTTCTTTCTTATGCGTGTGATACGCTGAGAAATCTACCTTTCCTCTCTTGCGTGTGATACGCTGAGAGATGCTTTCTTTCCTCTCTTGCATGTGATATGCTGAGAGGTCTGCCTTCTTTCTTATGCGTGTGATACGCTGAGAAATCTACCTTTCCTCTCTTACGTGTGATACGCTGAGAGATGCTTCCTTTCCTCTCTTGCATGTGATATGCTGAGAGGTTTTCTCTTGCGTGTGATACGCCGAGAAATTTACCTTTCCTCTCTTGCGTGTGATACGCTGAGAGATGCTTCCTTTCCTCTCTTGCATGTGATATGCTGAGAGGTTTTCTCTTGCGTGTGATACGCTGAGAAGTCTACCTTTTCCTCTCTTACGTGTGATACGCTGAGAGATGATCTTTTCCTCTCTTGCGTGTGATACGCTGAGAGATGCTTCCTTTCCTCTCTTGCATGTGATATGCTGAGAGGTTTTCTCTTGCGTGTGATACGCTGAGAAGTCTACCTTTTCCTCTCTTACGTGTGATACGCTGAGAGATGATCTTTTCCTCCCTTGCATGTGATATGCTGAGAGATGCTTCCTGTTTTCTCTTGCGTGTGATACGCTGAGAGGTTCACCTTTCTTCTCTTACGTGTGATACGTTGAGAAATATACCTTTCTTCTCTTGCGTGTGATACGCTGAGAAATTCACCTTTCCTCTCTTGCGTGTGATACGCTGAGAGGTTTACCTTCTTTCCTCCTGTGTGTGATACGCGGAGAGATGTTGTGTGTGAGACTCCAGGTACTCTCGGTAGTCACTTTTAGCCTTCTCTGCGTGAGACGCAATGAGAATTGCATAATTTTCTTACATCCTTTCTGCAATCCTTTCTGCATGAAATGTGGTTAGATTTGCATTCACTTGCCGACACTGTGTGTGTCAAACTTTCGGAACCACAGGAATCACATTGAATATATGTTGTTAGCATATTGTTCTTGTTGAATTTCTTTCTTTTGCAGGCACGATATTGTATGTACGGTTCATTTGAGGCTGGTGCGACCAGACGAATCGCGCAGGTATCGTATCTTCTCCGTGTGAGACGCGACGAGAATTGAATAATTCTCCGCATTCCTAACTGCATGAAATGTAGTTGTTGCTTTGCATTCTTGCTTAAAACTGTTGCATCTATTTGTCAATACTTGCTTCATTACAGCTTGCTGCACTTGCATGATCACTTGGCTCCGCGCCTTTCACTTTGCATTTTGCCCATGCCTGCGGGCACATATCATCTCTGTCTGTCTTGTATGATTGTCCTAAGTCTTCGGCCTTGTCAAAAATGGGTCGTCTCTGGGCTTTGACATTCACTCCCGTCATTGTTATGACTTCCGAGTTCTGTCAAAGAGGGGCAACTGTAGACACCCCATTTTTGACCGACCTTAAGACTCAGACGTCACCGGTTGAGCGCTCGGTGATGTTGCATGTTGTGCTCGTTCAGAAGTCTCAGAGTCGTGGCCGTGCGCCCTGCCTTCGGACTTCCGAACCCTCTTCTCTACCTTGTCTTGGTTTGCGAACCGGGCTCGGTTTTCTCTGTTTTCTTTCCTGAGGGAAGGGAGTGGTCCCGTAGACTATCTCCCAGTGGCCGTGAGCTACTTTTCGTGGCCGTAGGCCATTTTGCCCATTTCGGAGTCCGGTTCCCGGTTTTCGGGACCGTTAGGCCGTGTGCCTCGGCTCGGGTGACCGCCCAACCATCTCCGACTTCTTCATTTTTTGGCGGAGACCTCTGTTTTAATGTTCCGAGGAACACTGGGGCCCCTGATGCCCACTTCGTGGCCGTATGCCACTTCCGGTGCCTGTAGCCGGTTTTCGGGACCCCAAACTGCGCGGTTTTGGTCCCGAGCATTCATTTTGCATTGGTTTTCTCTGGTTTTTGGCAGGGAACCTCTGTTTTACTATTCCGAGGGACACTGGGGCCGCAGATGCCCACTTCACTGCTGAACACCACTTCCGGCACCTGCAGCCCATTTTCGGGATCCCGAATTGCCCGGTTTTGGTCCCGAGTGTTCATTTCTCATTAGTTTTTGTTCAAACTTGGCAGGTACCTCTGTTTCAACATCAGGAAGATCACTGGGGGGTGGGAGGCCAGCAATTATCCCAGATAACCAGTTTGGCTCCTCCGGCGCCCGTTTTGCTCACTTCCGGGCCAATGTTGAACACCCTAGGGGTATTTTCTTCCAACCAAAGCTACATATCTGTGATCAGGGGATATGGGAGGACCCTAAACAAGAGTGGTCGGCCAGAAATTGTCCAGTTCAATTTTGAGCCTCTCCTTCAAGTCCAATGTTGTGGCTCCTGCTTCAATGTTGCCAAATTCCAACCTTGGATCCTTGTTCTACACATCTGGGAGGACACAAAAAGCAGATGGTCGGCCAGAAATTGTGCAGTTCATTTTTGAGCCTCTTCTTCAAGCTCTATGTTGTGACACCTGCTTCAAAGTTGCCAGATTTCAACCATGGGGCCTTGTTCTGCACACATGGGAGGACACCATTGCATGGTGGTCGGCCAGCAATTTGCAACTTCATTTTTGGGCCATGGGCCGGCCGGCCAGGAGGAGTGGCTGGCCGACCAGGTGGGGTGGCCCGGCCGGCCACCTCCCAGAAAGTTACCTGGCCGGCCTGCTTCCCCCTTTCCAGCTCAGTACAGCTGTCCAGCTACTTTTTGAAATATCCCTTGTCCTTCCGGGGGATATTTTGGGAGGGAAAGCTTGAATGCTTTTCCCTCCCCTTTTACACCTTGTTTTGCCTATTTAAAGGGACCAACACCTCCTTTGCCTAGGTTAGAAAAATTGGTCTCAAGATCACCTCTCCAAAATCCTCCATTTCCATAGCTTAAAACTCAAAAAAAAACTTCAAGTCCTTAAGCCATTCCTTCACTAACCCTTAGCTCCACCATCCTCACTATCTTTCCAGCAGCAAGGAAGTGTTCTCCAGTGGCTAAGAAGCACCAAATTCAGGCCAAGAGGTAGCAACAATCTTGTCTTCAAAGGTAAATCTCAAATCCCTCTTTTGTAGCATAATTTTGCTTCATATTTCTACCCTATTTCCTTTCATTTTTTGGGCTTTGACTCCTACTGATTTTATGCTTATTTTGAGCCCCTCTACAACTTTGTAGAAGGGCTCAACTTCATTTGATGCTTCTATGATACACTTGTTTCAATATCTAGCTTGTATGCTATTATCTTGCATGCTAGTTTTGGCCTATTTTCATTTGTTTTTGGGGCTCCGACCCATACTGGTTTTGTGCTTATTTTGAGCCCCTCTACAACATTGTAGAAGGGCTCAACCTCATTTGGCCATTCTATACACCACCTCTCTTTGAAATCCATTTTAGGCCCTAAATCTTGCATATTTTGTAGCCTTTTGTGCTTGTGGTTTTGGCTCTTGGTCAGAGCTAAGAGGGTATTATTTTGACCCCCTTTACATGTTTCATGAAGAAAGTTTTGTCATTTGGTGTGTGCTTTGCATGTCTCTTGTTATAACCTCTTTTGAGCTCCATTTTGCATGGAATTGTTAGCATGATTTTATTCTGATTTTGGGGTTTCCATAAACTGAATATATGCTTATTTTTGGGCCCTCTTCAGTGTTGTAGAATAAAGTTTTTCCATTTGAATTTTCTATATACTACTTGCTTTGTAAATCCTCTCTTTTACCGTATTCTTGCGAGCTATTGTTGCCATGTCTATGCTTACATTTTGGTTATGTTTATTACTGAAAAATGCCATATTTGGGACTGCCTTGCTACTGTTCCATGATCATATTTTGCATGAATAGCATGGCTATAGGCCATTTTGGGGCTTAATTTCGCATTTTCGGGATGATTGCATGCTTCGGGTATCATTTCGAATTGTTTCGGGGCTGTTTCCCCCTTCATTTAGGTGCTGAAATATGGTTTGCATGCTTGCATATCATTTCCTATGTCATTTCATGTCTTAATGCATTGCCTCGGTTTGCGTGCCCGTGTGCACGCATTTCGAGGCACCTCTGTTTTATCCGCCGGCAGCCTATGTGAGTGTGGTTGAGGCCCTCTCATGTTGGCGTAAGCCCAATTTGCATTTTCATGCTTGTATGCCATCGCCTCGGTTTGCGTGCCCGTGTGCACGCATTTCGAGACACTTCGGTTTTATCTGATTTTGCATCGCATATCATCGTCTTGGTTTGCGTGCCCGTGTGCACGCATTTCGAGGCACTTCGGTTTTATCCGATTTTGCATCGCATATCATCGCCTCGGTTTGCATGCCCGTGTGCACGCATTTCGAGGCCCTTCGGTTTTATCCGATTTGCATTTCATATCATCGCCTCGGTTCGCGTGCCCGCGTGCACGTATTTCGAGGCACTTCGATTTTATCCGATTTTGCATCGCATATCATCGCCTCGGTTTGCGTGCCCGTGTGCACGCATTTCGAGGCACTTCGGTTTTATCCGAAGTACATTTCATATCATCGCCTCGATTCGCGTGCCCGTGTGCACGCATTTCGAGGCACTTCGGTTTTATCCGATTTGCATTTCATATCATCGCCTCGGTTCGCGTGCCTGTGTGCACGCATTTCGAGGCACATCGGTTTTATCCGATTTGCATTTCATATCACCGCCTCAGTTTGCGTGCCCGTGTGCACGCACTTCGAGGCACTTCGGTTTTATCCGATTTGCATTTCATCATCGTTTCAGTTTGCGTGTCCGTGAGCACGTACTTCGAGGCACCTCATTTTTATCATTCCGGCATCCCGTGTGAGTGTGGCTGAGGCCCTCTCATATTGGTGTAAGCCCATCATTGCATTTCGCGCCTGTATGTCATCGCCTCGGTTTGCGTGCCCGTCGGCACGCATTTCGAGGCATCTCATTTTCATAGCATTGCGCATGCTAGGATTGTATGTTAGTTGCATTTCATGCATATCATGCATATTGCATCGTGTCCGGGATAGGTGTTACCCCGGGCACGGGAAACGAGACACGTTTCGTACTCCGAGTGACGGAACGGGTCTCAATTCTCCAGTCACCGACACTCCGGATTACCCATGATGGAGTTAGGTTCTGTAGCATTCATCTGCATTCATTCTATATTGAGTTGTGCAATCCGACTCCTCGGCCATCATGCATCGATATGCGTGATTGGTGGCACGAGGATCAAGGCATGCATATATTTGTGAAATACACTGCTATGCCCTTTTCCTGCTCTCTGTTGCAGCAAAATCCAGAGTTAGCAACTTTTCGGAATTCGGCGCGCATTTCGAGAAACACTGCAAACAGAGGCTAATCGGGGCATCCCAGTGGATTTCCGCGCCAGGCAGCCCAACAGGCGGCATCTATCAGAAGCAAGGCAGTCCCTGGCTTGCACGCCAGTTTACCGCTTTCTTAGTTAATTGTTAATTAATTAGGAATTTGTATATTTATTCGGACTGTATATTTCGGACTGTAATGTTCTTTTATTTCGGACTGTATTATTATTTATTCGGACCCTCTGTGCGAGGGCATAACTGTAATAAGGGTGTGTGAGTGTGATGTATGTCTTCCAACCCCACGTCTTTCTTCCCTTTTATTTACCCGCTTATAATGGTTAGATATAGGGCATATTTCAATTAGCATACAACATGACAGCATGTTTGCATCATTCATCTGTTTTGCACGCACCGGGCTCGGCGCATCATACGAACTGCATTTGTATTTCAATTCCAAATTGAATACTTGTTAGCTGTAGCATTCCATATGCCATGTTTAGAATAGCCGAGCCTGCTATAGTTGCATTTTGCATGTGTTGTATTAGGCAATTCTGTGCATCTAGGATCATGCATGGATTTCTAATCAGCTTCCTTTTTTGGCTTGGAGTACTCGGTAAGTTTTATGCTTTAGCATTCTTGCATGCGTGTGAGTGTTGCCATGATAGCATGCTTACCATGAGGCTATGTGCTTATGTGATATAACTGCCTTGAATGTCTGTGGGTGGAGGTTGAGTTATTTGAATTGGGATAATGCACTGACTGTTTGTTAAGCCCACTAGATAGTGGCAAAATCACTGTTTTTATAAGCCCACCTGAGGGTGGCAAATCCGCATTTTAGCCTATTTGCGAGTAGCACCATCAAACCATTTTCAAACAAACAAACACGAAGTGTTTTGGTTCCAATTCAGACGACCCAGTCTATACTTATTTGCTGCGAGCATCACATAGTAAACTAGGCTAATAAACCGGAATAAGGACGCACAATGTTTTCAAAAACAGATATCATGGTTAGTAGAGGCCGGTCTTTGACCGGGCGAGCGGGGGTGCTCACGATGTGACCTTCCCCAATCGTACCCAAGTTCCCGAGCCAACTTTGGTGATGACGGACACGTGGCCTTCCGGCACCGAGTTAGGGTTTCCTAAATTTCCCATTTTAAAATATTTAGGTGGCGACTCTGTTATCTGGCAAAGCAGTCCATGTTTGGCACTTCTTTCAAAAAAATCTGTTTTCTCAAAACGATTTGCCAGATTTGGACTCTTTGGTTCAAGATTTGGAACCGCAACAAAAATCGAGTCCGAACTGTAGCGAGGTCCCTCGCGGGCTTGTTACATCGAGATGCTGGGCCATCTAGGCCTTCTCGAGGAGCTCGAGGAGTGGGGTCGTCTCGCAGACGTAGGGCACATGTTATAGAGGCAGAGCCTGTTGAGGAGGAGGAGGAGGAGGCCGCAGATCGTGAGTCAGAGACATCTGCTGAGGAGGGGGGCTCCGGCCTTGGTTCCGGGAGTGGAGACGAGGCTGAGGGGGATCCTGAGGATGACAGCTCCGACCCCGATGGTGATGATGGTGATGATGGTGCAGAGGTTATCCCGCAGAAGAGGATGAGGGGGCCTCCTCATTCCCGCTCCCGAGGATATTGATGCTGTTTCCTGCTTTATTTTACTTTTTGCTAGTAGTTTGTAGCACTTTGCATTTTGTTAGGCAGTTTTATTTTCTGTAAAACTTGTACCTTTGTTTGTTGTAAAAATGATGGAATGAAACAGCTTTTGAAAATGTGCTTGTATTTGAAATTCTTAGTATCGCATCGCATCATTTTGCACAAAAATGGAACTGAATGGAAATGTGCCTTGTGTATTTACCGGGTCAGGTAATGAACCGACGCAACAAACTTAAACAAATCGACTCACTAAGAAATAACAGAATCTCAGCAAGTTTACAACTCGATAAGCAAAATACAACAATGTTAACGACTCGATAAACAAGACTTAACAAAATTTGCGCAAACAAAGAGTAGCGACTCAAAACACAAAATGCGATAGCTCGACAAAACTTACAACTCGATAAACAAAACGACAACTCGATAAGCAAAATACAACACAGCGTACTTCGGACGATCTGGGTGTTGGACGCATCCAAAACTGAGAAAAATGAAGGCCTCCAACATTCCGACGCGTGAAAGTGCCTCAAACTTCCTTCCGGAGGGCAAGACAGGACCAATGAGCACGGCCGGCCATATTTTGCATCTGGGGACTGAAAGGTGGCCGGCCGGCCAGTTTTTGAAACAAAGATGGCCGACCTGCTGGAATAGGTGGCCGGCCGGCCACCTTTCCTGCAGCTCCTAGAATTCTGACACTTGTCCTCCTTCGAATAGTGTTTTGCCTCCTATAAAAGCTCCAACTTTGGAACTCATTCATTTCATCACTGCTTTGCACAAAAATGGAGGCATTTCTCGCAGAAAATCTTACATCTTGGATCTCTTCTTTAGATGGCTCGGAAAAGTTGAACTTCCGGGGCTTCGGCTTGAATGCACTATTCACGCTGGGCCGGACTCCACTGCACCTTCCTTTCCTCCATGCGGCGGCGAGATTTTGGAACCCGGTGACGCATGTTTTCAGCTTCGGAGGGCAAGAGGTATGTCCCACTTTTGAAGATTTTCAAGTTTTGATGGAGTCTGAACATTCAGAAGAGATCTTGCCTCAGTCTCGTTTCGGTCATGCCCAAGCTTTAGGGCGGATGTGCGGTCTCAACGCACATGATGCTCGATCCCTGATTTGTAATGGGATGTTGGATATCCCGAGCCTGATTTATCGATTCTCCGATGCCGGTGACCATTATCGGCAAGGTTTTCGACAACATGTCCTCTGCTTGTGCATGCTATCTCATTTTCTGTTTGTCTCGGGCTCCGGGGGAGCTAACATCCGTTTGATTGAAGTTGCTCAAGGCTTGAGGGAAGGAAAGAGCTGTACCGCCATGACATTGGTTGAGACGTTGCTGGGCTTAGACGCCTTCTACCGCCAGGAGACAACCAGGTTTGCGGGGAGTCCACTACTGCTGCAGGTAATGTTTCCCACCCAAGCTCACATATATATTTGCTCACATCGCTCGGCCCTCAGGCTCGGTTTTTCTCACAAAACCCTCATCTTACTTTTCTCTCATCGCACATCTCTCTATTCTTTATTCTCTCATTTTGCATCCGTCCCCAGATATGGTTGATGGATAAATTGCAAGTTGTGGACTCTTGCCCTGCTTACTCAGCCCGCGGCTACTTCTTTCGACAACGCCTGGTTGACGCCCTTGATGAGGGATGGTGGGTTGAATGGATGTGCAATTTGTCAGCTGAACGCATTGCTTGGCGTTGTCCTTGGCTTAACCTTCCGGCGATGAGCTATAGCATGTTCCAGGATACTGGGATCCGGTTGATTGGCCTGACCCATTGTGTATTCTATTTCCCATTTCGCATTCTGCGCCAGTTCGGCCATGATCAGACTTGCCCTCCGGAGGGAATAGAGTATCCGGTCGCCTTCCCGATCCGAGGTGCACACCTTGCCCGACATACTACGGCTTGGAGGACTAGAGAGCTCCTGCCCCCCGCCCCTATTTTCAATTGCACTTTGTCTGATGAGTGCTGGGATTGGCTCAATGAGGAGGCACAGATTGGCCCTAGGTCGGCATCGGAGGCTTCGACTAGCTCTGGGAGGGGGCGCAGGGACACCTGACTTGACTATGCCCCAGATTTATTGCTTTATTAGTACTTTCAAGTTTTCATTATGAGTGTAATAAAAAGCAACTTCAATTGTATGCAAGAGCAAGAGAACTCTGTTTTGAAATCAATGAAATTGAAGGTTGTGGTACTGAAAATTTTCCGCTTTGGTCCAAAAATGGTCCTAGTTGTGAAAAGATTAATTTGAACAAAGCCAACTTTTATTAAAACTTTTCAAAACTATTTTCGATATGGATCAGAACTGGACACGCCTGAGATCTGTCACTGAGATGCACAACCCCGAATCCTAGCAACTGGAAAGTTGCCCCTAGTCTGAACGGTACCACAGCACCTCCTGGCAACGGAAAGTTGCCCCTAGTCTGAATAGCACTGCACCGGAGATTACGATGAATATTGATGGACAAGGATGCCTGAGATGATCAAAATGGACAAAGTTGATTGGGGAAAATGTTTATGGCTGAACTTCAGGATGAAGCTGCCTACGTATCCCAAAGATGGGAATCAAGCCTTACGTAGTTCAGGCTTAGGTTCGCTCGGGTATTTTTACTCTCCTTTTGCGCTCTAACTTTTGCCAAGGCCGCCCTTTGCGGGTTTTCAACCTTGCGAGCTCAATTTTTATATTTTTCAATTTTTTGTGCTCTGAGTTTTGCCTAGGTCGCCCTTTCGGGTTTTCGGCCTAGCGAGCCTCTCAAGGGTAGTATTTCTTCAACTTGTCCATGTTGATTGGTTGTGAAAACTCTAAGCCATCCAGATCCATCAGAACCACAGCTCCACCTGACCAGATAGACTTAATGATGTAGGGACCAGTCCAATTAGGTCTGAACTTGCCCCTAGGGTCGTGGATGGGAGCTCGGTTATCCTTGAGTACCAAATCTCCTTCCTTTAAATTCCTGGACTTAACCTTCTTGTTGAAAGCCCGGGCAATTCTGCATTGATAGCCTTGAATGTGGTACAATACTTTCAGTCTTCTCTCATCGAAGAGCATGAGTTCCTCAAATCTGCTCTGCTGCCAATCCACTTCGGCTATCTGGCACTCAGCCAATACTCGCAATGACGGAACCTCAATCTCAATAGGTAGAACGGCCTCCATCCCATAAACCAATGAATACGGAGTCGCCCCAGTAGAAGTTCTGATTGAAGTCCTGTAGCCCCACGGAGCAAACGGCAGCTTATCTGGCCAGTCCCGGTAGGTTTCCACCATCTTCTGCAGTATGCGCTTGACATTCTTGTTGGCGGCCTCAACCGCTCCGTTGGTCTGCGGCCGGTATGTGGATGACTTATGAAAAGCCACGTTGTATTTTTCCAACAAGTCTATTACTTCCTTCTTGAAGTGGGAACCGTTATCTGAAATTATCTCATTTGGGACCCCGTAGCGACAGATGATGTTGTTTCTGATAAACTTTGCAACGTGCGAAGCCTTCAACACCGCGTAAGATTGGGCCTCAACCCACTTTGTAAAATAATCTATCGCAACCAGGATGAACTCATGCCCATTCGACCCCTTTGGCGTAACAGCCCCGATCACATCAATTCCTCAAACTGAAAATGGCCATGGTGAAGTCATATTGTACAGCTTTGTCGGCGGGAAGTTCATGCGATTTGCATGAATTTGACACTTGTGGCATCGCCGGACGAACCCAATACAATCCTCCTCCATGGTGGACCAGTAATAACCCTGTCTGAGGATCTTCCGTGCCAATATTACCCCGTTCATATGTGCTCCACATTCTCCTCCATGGATGGCTTCCATTAGACGCTTTGACTCTTCGGCATCAACACACAGTTTATGCATTCCCAGATGACCCCGTTTATACAGTTTACCCCCGCAGATGATGAACTGGACGGCCAATCTTCTTATTGCCCTTTTGTCTTTAGCATTTACCCCTGGCGGGTATGCTTCTTTTTCCAAGAAATTCCAAATGTCGTAATACTAGGGGTGTTCGTCCTGAACTTCATCTATGGCTGCAATCGACTCATAGGCAGGTGCAAATTTCTAGTCAATGATGACTGGACGCATTCGGACTCCACACGGGATGTCTATCATAGAAGATAGAGTTGCTAAAGAATTTGCGAACCTGTTGTTCTCTCTTAGTAGATGGGTAAAACTTAGCTTTTCAAATCGAGGAATCAGCAAATCCAAGGTCTGGTGATACATCATCATCTTTTCCTCTTTTACTTTCTAGTCTCCTTTTGCTTGAGACACAACAAGGTTCGAGTCCCCAATGACGTCCAATCGTCTTGCCCCTAGTTCCAGGGCTGCTTCTAGGCCAGCAATGCACGCCTCATATTCTGCTTCATTGTTCGAGACTTTGAATCGGAGTTTGAAGGCTAGAGGAATACGGGAATTATCGGGTGCTATCAGCAACACTCCTATCCCATACCCATGTTGATTTGACGCTCCGTCAAAGTACATCGTCCAAGCTTCGTCGTCGATATGCAAAATGGCTTCATCTGGGAACAAGTATTCAACTGCTTCATCCCCCTCAACCGGATGGTCGGCAAGGAACTCTGCTACTGCTCTTCCTTTGACTGACTTGCGTGTGACATACTTCGAATCAAATTCGGAGAGCAACAGCAACCAACGAGCCAGCCTACCCGTAAGTGCTGGTTTCTCGAAAAGATATTTGATGGGATCAAGACGTGAAACCAACATTACGGAGTGAGCTAACAAGTAGTGCCGCAGCTTCCTGGTAGCCCATACCAAAGCTAAGCAAGCCTTCTCCAGCGGTGTGTACCAAGTCTCATACTCTAGCATCTTCTTGCTCAGATAGTAGATGGCTCTCTCCACCCTGTCTTCAGACTCTTGTGCGAGCATACAGCCCATTGTGGTCTCAGTCACTGATAGGTACAAAATCAACGGTTTCCCTGGTTCTGGTGGTGATAAAACGGGCGGGTTCTGTAGATATTCTTTGATCTGTTCAAACGCTGCTTGACATCGGCCGTCCCATTGAAATTTCTTGCCTTTCTTCAGGAGACCAAAAAGTGGTTCACAAGTCAAGGTTAATTTTGAGATAAACCGTCTTATGAATTGCACTTTACCCAAAAAGCCTCTCACCTCCTTTTCAGTCCTTGGTGGGGGCATTTCTAGGATGGCCTTGATTTTGGAAGGGTCGACTTCGATGCCCCTTTGTGTAATCAGAAACCCCAGCATTTTTCCTGCTGTAACACCAAATGTACACTTTTGAGGGTTCAGCCGCAACCGGAATTCCCTGATCCTTTGAAAAAACTTATGCAAGGCGGTGTAGTGGCCCTCTCTTTCCTTGGACTTGACAATCATGTCGTCCACGTACACCTCAACCTCCTTGTGAATCATATCATGTAATATTGTGGTCGCGGCCCATTGATAAGTAGCTCCAGCATTCTTCAACCCAAACGGCATGACCCTATAGCAGTATGTCCCCCACGGGGTGGTGAATGTAGTCTTTTCCCTGTCTTCTGGCGCCATCACTATCTGGTTGTAGCTTGAGAAGCCATCCATGAATGAGAGCAAAGCATGCCCTGTTGTGAAATCCACTAACTCATCAATATGCGGTAAGGGAAAGTCGTCCTTCGGACTAGCTCTGTTCAAATCCCTGAAGTCCACGCATACTCGGATCCTGCCATCTTTCTTCGACACTGGGAACAATGTTGGCCAACCAAGTCGGATATTCAGATACCAGCAGGAAGCTTGCGTCGATTTGCTTGGTGACCTCTTCCTTGATCTTGAGAGCCCAGTCCGGGCGGATTCTCCTGAGTTTCTGTTTGACAGGTCGGGCCTCGGGGGTCGAGGGGGATCCGATGCTGTACAATCTCAGGATCGATTCCAGGCATGTCTTCATAGGACCACGCGAAAACATCTTTGAAATCTTTTACTAAAGCGACTAAGCGCTCGCGTTCCTCCGAAGACAACGTGGATCCGATCTGGACCAGCCGCGGGTCCTCCTCAGTACCAATGTTCACGGTAGTGATTTCGTCCACTAGGGGTTTAACAAATCTCTCCTGCTCCTGCTCAATTAATCGTTGCAAAAACCGGAGGAACTTCGTCCTCGTCGTTTTCAAAATTTTGAAAGTCTGAATTAATGCAATAAATTAAGGGGCACAGAAAAGTACTCAGAAACCACAGTTGCTTGCTTCTCATTAAGTTCATCCAAATCGTCCGATTCATTCTACCCCAACCCAGACTCAAATGAAAAGGAAAAAGACGACCTAGACAGGACTGTGGGCATCCGGGTTAACATCCCCAGGAGTACCAGACTCACCAGAGCTCATTCCGACTCACAAGACTCGGTGGAATCAGATTCCGGCTCACTACCTGACCTGGTGCTGTTGGACAAAAATCCCTCCTCGTATTGCCAAGTGAGAGAGGGTGCGATAGATGCATCTAAGATAGCTGCTGGTTGGCTCGCGGCCGTTTCATCCCCAATCATGGAAACCTCGGAGTTATCCCCCAAGCACTTATGGTCGATCGGAGGATCAGAGAGTAGACATGCCAGCGCTACCCCCGTTTCAAATTCTGTGCCCTCAGGATCCACTGTCTTGCACTGCTCAACCTCAGCTGATGGGTCCGTCTGCTCTTCGGCAACATCCTCCCCGGATAACTGCAGGTCGAAGAAGATCTCAAAACCGGGCATACGCTTCTTCTCCGCGTTTAACCACGGCTCTGGGAAGCCGCAAAATGGAAAGTCCTCCCCCTCCCGGACGAAGCGTCCGTTCAGGGTACCCTGGATGGGCCTATGCATCAAGTCAAATGGCTTCCCAGCCTGCTTGGCTCTGGCTCTTCCGGCCATTTCTTTTCCTTTCCTCACCCAGTCCTCTTTGGTGGGCAGATAACCCAGTCCAAAGGTATGCGGGTTGTGTGGCACTTCGGCCAATATTGCGACGCCTTTCCTGCCGCTCCTTCCTAATCCCATCCCGGGGATGTGTTGTAGCTTGTTCATGAGGTAGACGGATTGAGCACTGACGTACATACCTTCATTCACAGCCATAATGTTTTGCACAACTCGGGCCTCGGCCAGAGTAAATCCTGATATAAACACGTCCTCCATGCCGTGCTTTATTTCTAGGACTAGTGTAGACACCTCCGGAGGGGGATGGATCGATGAATTCCCAAATACAATGGCTACTCCCTTTCCATAGGGGTATTTCACCATCTGATGCAGAGTGGACGAGACGGCCTTCACCTGGTGCAACCACGGTCGCCCCAAAAGTAGGTTGAAAGTTGCAGGAACCTCCAAGACATGGAAATCTATCTCGTGTTGTCCAGGTCCAACCTTTGTCTGAATCTTGACGGTCCCCATCACTTCCCTGCTAGTATTATCGTACGCTCTGATCACCTGAGTTGTCGGGATGAAGTTCGCGGGCTTCAAACCGATTGCATAAGCTGTTTTGGCTGGGCATACATTGATAGCAGACCCGGTATCAACAAGTACCACCGGTATCCACTTGTCTCTACATTCCACGGAGATGTAGAGAGGTTTGTTATGATTCACGCCCTCAGGCGGCAGTTCTTTATCTGAGAAGGTTAAAGCCGGGGAACCTCCTCCCGGAAAAACTAGCCCAACCAGCTGCTCTGGTGTAGTGTCGATAGAGAGTTTGGCCCTGTCCATAGCAGATAGGGCAGCCTGTCTGTGCACCCGCGAAGCCATAAGCAGTCCCCAGATGGAGATGTCTGCTTGTATCTTCTTTAATTGTCTCAGCACAGCTTCTTCTTCAATTTGTCTCTCTCTCTATTTCTCAGCTTCTTTGTCTTTTCCAGATGCTTCGGGCTGATCAAGGTGTGGGGGCTTGAAGTACCGCCCGCTCCTGGTCATATGGTCCACCTCATCGAGGTACCACGTGCTGTCTGGTTGATTTACTCCCCAATCTTCGTCTGTGTGGGCAAGACATAAGTCATCGTCTTCTCACCACATCCCGTTAGCATCCAAAAGACACCTGTCTGGTTCTGGCAAATGTGTACTCTCAGTACCTTCATCCCATATGCTCACAGCATTTTCCGTTCTTGTGCCCACAGCACTCTCAGCCCCTTCGTGGGCTTTTGCCTTTCTGATTCTCTCGGAATCCCAAAAATTCTCCTGTTCTGTCTGTGTCGCTGCAGTTTGTTGTTCCGCTGTCTTTGCATCCATAATGCTTAAGTCCTGAGCGAAATTCTTTGTACCGGCGCTCTCCGGCAATCCATTCTGACTCTCGACCCTTCCGGCCACCATTGATACTTTTGCTCCTGCCGGGCCTTGCTCTGGCTGAAATTCCACAACGTCTGGCTGATCATCCAACCATCCGGTAATTTCTGCCGACTCCCCATATTCAAACCAGTTGATCGTTGCGTCCCCTGATTCTTGGTCGTTGAAGAACTGGAGGTTGGCAAAGTCCTCTTCCACTGTTGTCAGATCATCTGCCCCCTGTTCAAGTCTGTCCCCCTGAATCATGCACAGTTCAGCTCTTTTTGGCAGCCCCACACTCAGCTCAGACCGGCCCAATGATAAGATGTATTCGCTTGGATCATAGGCTCCCCCAGCATAATTCCCGGGCTGTTCCATCCCAGACTCAACAACTTTGTTCTTCTCTGAAACCTGCCCTGTTCCATCTTCAGTGGTCACTACCTTTGACTCAGATTGGGTTGTGAAGGTGTCCAACATGCACAAGGAATCGGTGCAATCAGGAAGGATCACCTCCGACTTAGGTAGGTGGAAAGGAGTAATATAGTTACTAGGATCGTAGGACACGACCCCAGTTTGGATAAGATTGACTCTTTTGGGTGGTGGATCTTGGTTATGGGTAGGGAGTGGGTTGGTTGTGACATTAGGTCTATCTGGAGGTAGAATCACATTTTTGTCGATAAGGTCCTGAACCTCGTGACACAGCCTGTAACAATGGTCGGTATCATGACCGTGCTACTGGTGGTAGGCACAATACTTGGCTGGGTTGTGAGAGGGGGGGAGTGGATTTGGTGGCGGCCTCGGCTCCAGGGGTTTTAAATGTCCCTTTCTAATCAAGACCCCCAGAACCTTGGACAGGGGCATGTATAGTGGAGTAAAGGTTCTTTGGCCCCTAGACTGATATCTCGAGGCTTGTGTACTGCTCCCGGATGTACTGGAAAAGGGTGTAGCCGCCGCGGGCCTTGGCTGGGGAGGGGGATTGGTAGTTACCATACTGACCTCCGAAGTTCTGGTATTTGCAACGCCGCTCGGGCCTGCGTTGTTGTTGCGGTTAAATGTCCTCCGGGGTTGCTCCCGGTCCTGGTCAATTAGACCTTGCTTCATCGCATCCTCGATCTGTACCCCCATCTCGTGTAAGTCTGAGAAGGCGGGAAAGGGGAGTACGATCATCTTCTGCATGAGTTTTGGTTGGAGATTGCGCACAATCATCCTAATTTGATCTTTGTCTGTAGGCCTCAAGGTCATCATCGATGCCTTTGCCCTCCATCGAGTTACGAAGTCTGAGAAAGTCTCTTTTTGTTCCTGCCTCGTCGTTTCGAGATCACGAGTTGTAATCTCGATCTGTGTATTGTACGAGTACTGTGCAACGAAGGCCTCAGCCATCTCATCCCAGTTTCTCTTTACCTCATCTTCTAACTTCGCGTACCAAATGGCTGCCACACCCGACAAAGTTCGACCAAACAGGGAAAGCTTTTGTGGTCGGGTTAGGCCCATCGGCCGCAGAATGTCTGAGAATAGCCGAAGATGGACCATAGGATCCCCGGACCCATCAAAACGATCAATCTATGGCATTTTAAATCTGTCTGGCAATGTTACGGCCACATCGGTGTACCCATCTTCGATGTCTGGAATGGCCTTCACCCCCTGGGACTTCTTAAAAAGCTTCTCCAGTTTGCTCAATTTCAGAGCTGTATGATCTATCTCGAACTCGAATGGAGAGTCCGGATGGTTGGCAGGTGTATGGGTCTTGGACAGTTGAGGCAGAAGCGGGGGCGGAGCCAGCCCCGTTGGATGGCCTGTGTCCTCTTGAATATTCTGGGCATTGGGTAGGGTGTTCTGGGTGTTCTGGGGGGTATTCTGGGGATTCGGCAGGGCATTCTGACCAGTGGATGCCTGCTCGGGTAATGGAGCTCCGGGTGGAGGAGGAGCCTGATGTGAAGCAGATGCCGCATTCTGCTGTTGCAGCCTAGTGATCAGCTCGGCCTGCTGGGCCATGACAGCGGCCTGCTGCTTGGAGAACTCCGCTTGGCGGGTGGCATCTTCTTGCATTTGTTTCATGCTCTCATGCATTTGGCGCATCATCGCCTCCATCCCTGAGGTATTCGGCGGATCCATCTGAATAACCGGTAAGTGTATCTCTATAGCGGAAACAGAAACCTCAGTCCGACTGTTTGCTGCTAAAGTAGACTGCTGCCCCGGTAATCTCTGTTCTGACACACTGCGCCTCATCGGCCTTCTTCTAACAATCGGGGGTAGAGAGTGGAACACTGGATGACCGTCAACCAGATCCTCGGATCAAATGAGTCGGCGACCTCGTGTCCAAAGTGCTTGGGGTATATCTACGGGTTCGGAAGCAATTGTGCTACAAATCTGCCCCTAGCAAAAAGATAAATAAAGCGAAAAGGAAATAAATAACCAGATAAACAGACAGCATAACAGCTTAAATTAAATACACAACACACAGTTAGGCATAACAACACACGGCTGATAAGCTGGGTATACACTGTCCTCAATCACTGATTACTGCCTCTATATCACTGTTCCCCAAAACTGAATCCGATACTCGCGGATAACTGATTCTCATATAACTGGCTGATGCCCACAGGCGTGATGCCCAATCTCAAAAACTGATGCCTGCAGGCCTGATGCCCAAACTCAAACACTGATACATGCATTCCCTGTAGAGACGCACTCTAACAAGCACATAACAGATAAGTGAGAGCCAAATCACCCCTATGTTGGGGTAGGGTTTCCCTGTCCTATTTTGTCAGGAACTAGGGTTTCACTACGCACACAGCGGTTTCAAACAACCTATAAACGGGTAAGCAACCTGTCCTAGTTTGGAATGGTCACTATGGATCCGAATATGCACTAGGTCGAATGGTCGAAAAGGGTGCCCCGGTAAAACCGGGGTTTGTGTTCCCATACTGGCAGAGCCCGTAACCGATCAGCCTTATGGACATGCCTTGACAAGACAAGCCTCCGACAAACCGCTCAGGAATAGCAGATGGCAAACACGGTGTCCTAGGCGCACCAATGCAAATGCAATGCAAAGAAACACACAAGTGTAGTCAAAACAAGATATCACGAGTTCGAGTCAAGTTCTCTAAATCCCCAGCAGAGTCGCCAGAAACTGTAGACGTCCCCAAACGCATCCCGGGGCGAGGAGTGCGAGTCCCCACCCCCCGTTCTGGTTCGATATTGGGTCTACTACAGTTCAAAGGACTCAAATGTCACGGTTCTAAATCTTGAACCAAAGAGTCCAAATCCGGCAAATCGTTTTGAAAACAGATTTTTTTGAAAGAAGTGCCAAACATGGACTGCTTTGCCAGATACAGAGTCGCTACCTAAATATTTTATTTTTGGGAAATTTAGGAAACCCTGACTCAGTGCCAAAAGGCCACGTGTCCGTCATCACCAAAGTTACCTCGGCTCGGGAACTTGGTACGATTGGGGAAGGTCACTTCGTGAGCACCCTCGCTCGCCCAGTCAAAGACCGGCCTCTACTAACCATGATATCTTATTTTGAAAACATTGTATGTTCTTATTCCGGTTATTAGCCTAGGTTACTATGTCATGCGCTCAGCATACAAGTATAGACTGAGTCGCCTGAATTGGAACAAAACATTTCATGTTTGTTTGGAAGATGGTTTGCTACCCGCAGGTAGGCTTAAAATGCAGATTTTTCCACCCTCAGGTGGGCTTAGAAAACATGGTGTTGCCACTATCTAGTGGGCTTAAAACAAACAATCAATGCATTATTCCAATTCAGATAACCCAACCTTCACCCACAGGCATTCAGACAGTTATATCACATAAGCAATTAGCCTCATGGCAAGCATGCTATCGTGGCAGTCACTCACACACATGCAAGGATGCTAAAGCATAAAAACTCACCGAGTACTCCAAGCCAAAACAGAAACTACATTAGAAATCATGCATGATCCTAAGTATGCTGAATTGCCTAATGCAACACATGCAAAAATGCAAACTATAGCAGGCTCGACTATTCTAAACATGGCATATGGAATGCTACAACTAACACGTATTCAATTTGGAATTAAAATACAAATGCAGTTTGTATGATGCGCCGAGCCCGGTACGTGCAAAACAGATGAATGATGCAAACATGCTGTCATACTGTATGCCAATTGAAATATGCCCTATATCTAACCATCATAAGCGGGTAAATAAAAGGGAAGAAAGACGTGGGGTTGGAAGACATACATCACACTCACCCACACTTATTACAATTTTGCCCTCGCGCAGAGGGTCCGAATAAATATACAGTCCCAAATGAAAGAATAATACAGTCCGAAATATACAGTCCGAATAATATACAAATTTCTAATTAATTAACAAATTAACTAAGAAAACTGTAAACTGGCATGCAAGCCAGGGACTGCCTCGCTTCTGATGAACGATGTATGTTTGGGCTGCCTTGCGCGGAAATCCACGGCGATGCCCCAATTAGCCTCTGTTTCGCAATGTTCCTTGAAAAGCGTGCCAGGTCTCGGAAGACTGCTGATTCTTCATATGCTGCAACAGAGAGCAGGAAAAGGGGCATAGCAACGTATTTCGCAGATATATGCATGCCTCGATCCTCGTGCCACCAATCACGCATATCGATGCATGATGGCCGAGGAGCCGAATTGCACAACTCAATATAGGATGAATGCATATGAATGCTACAATAAAACCTAACTCCATCACGGATAATCCGGAGTGTCGGTGACTGGGGAATTGAGACCCGTTCCGTCACCCGGAGTACGAAACGCACCTCGTTTCCCGTGCCCGGGCTAACTCCTATCCCGAACACAATGCAATATGCATGATATGTATGAAATGCAACTAAGATACAATTCTAACGTACACAATGCTATGAAAATGAGATGTCTCGGAATGCGTGCACACGGGCACGCAAACCGAGGAAATGATCTTAAGGCATAAAATGGCATACGCAATGCAATTGGACTTACACTAACATGAATGGACCTCAGCCACACTCACATAAGAGGCCGTCGGATGAAAGTGAAGTGCCTCGAAATGCGTGCACACGGGCACGCAAACCGAGGCAATGGCATACGGAATGCAATGAAACTAAAATGGCATACAGAATGCAAAATGGACTTACACTAACATGAGTGGACCTCAACCACACTCACATAAGAGGCCATCGGATAAAAGTGAAGTGCCTTGAAATGCGTGCACACGGGCACGCAAACCGAGGCAATGGCATACAGAATGCAATGACATGGAAAATGATATGCAAACATGCCAATGGAATTTCAGCACTGAAATATGGGGGAAAACAGTCCCGAAAGATGGCGAAATGACACCAAATGCAAGGAATGGTCCCGAAATGCGAATTTAGGCACCTGAAATAGCCTATAACTATGCAATGCATGCACAATATGGACATGGAATGAAAATACAGTAGCAAGGCAGCCCCAAAACAAGCATTTTCCAGTCTAAAACATGGCCAAACAGCAAGCATAGATAGGGCAACAATGGCATGCAAAAATAGGGGCCAAGAGAGGGGTATTGAAGTAGATGGTAAGTGCAAAGCCCAAACAACAAAATACCCTTCTACAACACTGAAGAGGGACCAAAGATATGAACATTTACAGTTTATGACAGCCCCAAAATTAGTATACAAATATGCTCAAAATGCCATACAAGATGAGGCTCAAAAGAGGCTATAACATGAGGTATACAAAATAAACACCAAACAGCCAAAGACCCTTAATAAATCATGCCAAGAAGGTCAAAATATGGCCATTTTCAGTTCTGATCATGGCCCAAAAACAGAAGCAAAATGGACTAACAAAGCATGCAAAAATGGGGGCCAAAGAGGGGTATAATGGCAAGTACAACATGGAGGCCCCCAACAGTATTGATCCCTTCTACAATGTTATAGAGGGACCCAAAATAAGCCTACTCACAGTTCATGGAACACTCCAAAACAATTTACATATAGGCCAAACAAATCATGCAAATTTACGGTAAATAGGAGGGATTATGAAGTAAGTGCAAGATAGGGGGCCCAAAAAGGGGTGAGCCCTTCTTAAATGTTGAAGAGGGGCTCAAAATAGGCCCACTTACAGTTTACATTATGCTCAAAAAAAGATCACACATAGGCTAGAAATTTCATGCAAAAATGTGACATACCAAGGGGTATTGAAGCAAGTACCAAATGGGGGGCTCAAACAGGGTTGAGCCCTTAAACAAACATGAAGAATGGCCCAAAAAAGGCCTAGTTTCAGTTAGGGTCGGAGCCCAAAACAGTAATAAAATAGGCTAGAGAATTGGTGCAAGATAAGGCCAAAAAGAGGGTAAAGTGAACTTACCCTTGAAGACCAAAGCTTTGGCTGCTCCTTGGACCAAGTTTGCTGCCTCTAAGCCTCTGGAAAACCTCTCCTTGCTGCTGGAATGGAGTGGTGGTGGTGGTGCTTGGTAGTGATGAAGAAATGTGGTTGGAACTTAGGGATTTTGAGAGAAATGAGATAGATATGTGTATATGAGCTCAAGGCAATTTTTCCAACCTTGTTCTTTGAGTTGGGAGGCCCTCTATATAGAAGAGAATGGGGGAGAAAAGGAGGGAAGAAAGTGGAGGGAAAAAGGCATCAACTTTCCCTCCAACACTTTTCCCCGGATTGAGATATTTTTTGGGGAAAACAGCACACAGCTGTAAAGTACTCACACTGAGGATGCTGGCCGGCCTGGCATTTTTGTTGCAGGTGGCCGGCCGGCCACCCCCCATGGCCGGCCGGCTAGGGGTCAAAAGGTTCAAGCTGATTTAATGGCCGGCCACCAGAGAAAGGTGTCCTCCCATGTGCCCTCAACAAAGCCATGTAGTTCAAAATTGGCAACTCTAAAACAGGAGAGAGAACAAGCCATTTTTAGGAGGGGTTCAAAAGGTTCAGGTGGAATTACTGGCCGGCCATGTGATATTAGGGTCCTCCCATGTGTGTACAACACAAATATGTGGTTTGGGGTTGAAGAAGGTGGCCCTAGGGTGGTCAACATTGGCTCGGAAGTGAGAAAAACGGGCGTCGGAGGGCGCCGGAGGAGCATAACTGGTTGCTGAGACAATTGATGGCCTCCCACCCTTCAGTGACCTTCCCGGTGATAAAACAGAGGTACCTGCCAAAAATGAACAAAAACCGATGCAAAACGAATGCTCGGGGACCAAAACACGCAGTTCGGGGTCCCGAAAATAGGCCGTTAAGCACCGAAAGTGGCATTCGGCCACGAAGTAGGTCTCTCAGGCCCCAGTGTCCCTCGAAAGGGGGTAAATGAGATGCATGCCAAAAACCGGAGGAATCGGAGATGGTTAGGCGGTCCCGAACCGAGGCACACGGCCTGACGGCTCCGAAAACCGGGAACCGGGCTCCGAAATGGGCAAAATGGCCTACGGCCACGAAATGTAGCACACGGCCACTGAGAGATGGTTTAATGGACCTCTCCCTTCCTTCATGAAGAAAAACAGAGAAAATCGAGCCTGGTTCGCAAACCGAGGCAAGGCACAGAAGAGGGTTCGGAAGTCCGGAGACAAGGCTCATGGCCGCGACTCTGAGACTTCTGAACGAGCACAATATGCAACATCACCGAGCGCTCAATAGGTGACATCTAAGTCTTAAGGTCGGTCAAAATTGGGGTGTCTACACTGACTGATTGAAATCTGAAACTGATTGATTGAGTATATCTGTTATATTGCATTTCTATCTGTCGCCTGTTTGATTATCTGTTCATGTTTTTATGTTTGAACTGCAAATTGAAAGCCTTATCGGCGGCCGAACCAGAAATTGATTGATGTTTTAGGACCATCATAATTTATGTGATTTTATGGTGTAATTATCTGAAAAGTGATTTAGTATGATTAAACTAGATTAAAATAAGCTAAACTACATGAGTTAGGTTTATTTACAACTTTGCCATTGTGAGTAGCCCACTATTCAAGCATATTTGAGCCTACACTTGATCTCATAACACATTCCATCAGCCATTCTCCTTGTTATTGCAGGACTATAGAGAGAGAGAGACTAGAAGAGTTGATTTCATCTCACTTTTGCTTGATATTGTTTGGTGATCTTAAAGAATTGAAGGGCAATCGCCTAATTAAGCTTCTAGTCTTGTGATTGAAGGACTTAGGTAAGGAGATTCAACCTCTTAATTGTGTCTTTAAGTTGAGTCTTGTATGGTTCATGTCATATTGAGGAGCTAAGTCATGAATTAGTTCTAGCATGTTGAATTGAAGCTCATTCCATGCATGCATGTTGGTATTGTTGAGTTTTTAAGTTGTTTTCATGACAAAATGTTGCATGCATGCTCATAATTATGTTTTAAGTCCATGAGTTCATCTTGTTTTGAAAAAGAATGAGCTCATTAGAGCATGTATTGAAGCTTTTAAAGTGGTTTGAATTCATGCATGTCATGTTTGATGATCGATCATGAAAAATTGATTTGAAATTGGGTTGAATTGACCTACCCGTGGGCTTTGATTTCTCAAATTGACCTTTGAAACTTGTTTGTTCTATGGGTTTACAAATGTTTTCCAGAAAATTAGCCCAAGGGGATTGGTTTTGATGCATCAAAGATTGAGTTTTGAACTTAGAACTCAAATCTGGGTTTTTCCAGATTTTGGGCTCCCGCTCGAGCGGGGATATTAGAGCTCGAGCAAAGAATTCGTGCTCCCAGCACTTTGCACTGTTTTTGAAGTACGCTCGAGCGAGGTAATTGGCGCTCGAGCGGGACCTTGTGTCTTACGCTCGAGCGGCTATCAAGCGCCCATCGAGAGCGTGATTTTTGAGCATCCAGCACTTTTGACTGTTTTACATTACGCTCGAGCGAATGAAATCACGCTCGAGCGGAGACCTTTGTTTGCCTGTCCACTCGAGCGGGGGTAACCTGCGCTCAAGCGGGACTTTGTCTTTCTGAAAATTTTGAAAATGTTTTCTAAGTGCATCTTTGCATCCTTATGCCATCCTAGGCATTCTTAGGCCTAGTTTAAGACATCTTAATGAGGATATAGATGTAGAATCACACCGAGGCAATTTGGGGATTAAGTTATTATCTTTCCCAACTGTGTAGCTTAGTGTGTGTTCAATCTGTGACTGTGTAGGGTTGGCTTTCCGAGGAGACGCTCTAGCTTACCGTAGCCCAGAACTCTGTGTGAGTAACAATTGTGTAAAGATATGTTCAACTGTGAATATTTCTGACTGATTATCTGAACTGATACTGTTAATTGAATGAATGTATGTCCCTATATTCTGAACTGTATTGTGGCATCCTTAGCAACTACTGTTTTACTGCTACTGTCACAGAGATCTCTGTCTGTTCCCTTGTTGGAACCACTATTGTTTACTGATTGATGGCCATCATCGACTGTTCGGTCTTTTAAGACCTACTGTACTGTTCGGTCTTTCAAGACCTACTGTTTACTATACTACTTTGCTAATGATGTACCACATATCACTGAATGTCTGAATGACTGAAATACTGAATCAATGAACTGTTTTCATTACTGTAAGGACATTCATTCTAAACCTCTTTACGCATTATGTTATTCACTGGGCTTTAGCTCACTGCTCATATATATATGTAGGTGTACAGACACTGGCGGGGTAAACTCCAATTTTGTCAAGCCAACCACTGTGCCTCACTGCGAGGTCCCGAGCCTGTTCAAGCTATGGCTTAGGGGTGTTTTAATTTCCCCGTCTGTCCCTGTATCTGTTTGTAATACTGTATAGATTGATAGACTGTTACTGTACTGTTTTATAGGGATTCGGTCCTTGTACTGAATAAATATAAATGATGTGCATACTGTCTTGTCACTGACTGTATATATATGTATGAAAAGTCTTTTTGTATACAGACTGTCACAGCTCATTGAACATTGTTCATTTACTGTATTGGCTTCCTCCATGCCCCTGTACTCTGTATTACTGTTCTACTGTTAAGCAGGCCTTCGGTAATCTTGGATTACTGGCCGGTTACGGTGCTAAACCCATAGGGGCGGGTTTGGGTCGTGACACTTTCTACGCTCGAGCGAGTATCCTTTGTGTCTGGTCGCTCGAGCGAGCCTGGTTATTTCAGTTGACAGCAGCGGGTTTACACTTCACTTTTTCATCCTCTCTTTTCACACAAACCCTAGACCAGTTGCATCTTCTCTCTCTACATACCTTCTCTCTAGGGATTGATCTACTTATAGTGTGTTTCTACCCTAACCTCTTTGTAGGAAAGATAGAGGGTGACTTGGGCTTCCTTTTAATCTGAAAACTTGTGGGTTTGGAGCACTTTGGATTTTCACCATCTTCTCCTTTGGGTTTCTAATTTCGAGGTAGGGATAACCTACTCCATCTTATGAGTTTTGACATAAGTTTTATACATTTTGATTAGTTGGTGTAGTTTGGTAATTTTGGGAAAAGCTAGGGTTTGGTTTGCAATTTATAAAAGAGGGGTTTTGTGTTTTAAAGTCTCATGTGTATTTAAAGCTTTGGAAATGTGGGCTTGAGAGTTGAATTGATGGAATTTGGTCTTAGGATCAATATTTGAGGAAAGGGGTAAATGCCCTAATTGTTGTAATAAATTGATTTGTATAATTAATTTGGAAAAAAACGAAATGGAGTTGAGATCCATGAAATTGGGAAATTATAGGATTGAATGGTGTAGTTGGATTAATTTATCACTCACATATGAAAATGTTGAGATTATATCTGTTTGATGCATTTATTATCTGTTTAGAAATAACTGCTTTGGGCTATCGATGGAGGATAGTCTTGATTGTTGTAGACACTGTATGTTGATTAGGGAAAACTGAAACTAATCAAACGTGATATGTCATTGAATGTGACGGTTGGAATAATACATCAAATATGTGTATTAATTGATTATTCCATATGACAAGTGTTCTATTACAATGTATATGCATATTGTTTGGGAGGAGATAGGGGATGTACTCCATGGTTTGAGGGGAGATAGGGGATGGACTCTCAAACCTGTTTGGGACGAGATAGGGGATGGACTCCATTAGTACAGCAAATATGTGTACTTATTGAAGTATGTAAGTGTTTGAATGTGAGAATAGTCTCATGTAAATTGTGAAATATGGAAACGTTATAATATGAGTTATAACCTCATTAAACTGTTTGGCCAGGTTCTGAGCCAGGATTATGAATTGAAACTGTATAAATAAAGAAATATGAAATGAAACATGGACTTTGTGTCATGGAATTGGATTATGTTATAAATTGGTTCATATGTGTTAACCATCTATCAAATGCTATTGTTTTAGTCATTTCTTATATCTGGTTTAGTATACCTCTACTGGGCTGTGGCTCACTGTAATGACTCCGACCTCCGATTAATGCTAATTCATGTCCAATTTTCTGAAAAGTATTTGTGGCACCCTTAGTTTACGTGGCCCTCGTCCAGGGGTAACAATACCGAGGCCAATCTGCACGTGGCCCTCGCCCAGGGGTAACAATACTGCGGCCAATCTGCATGTGGCCTTGCTTGGGGGTAACAATACCATGGCTACTTGCACGCAAGATATGGACCTTTACGATCGTTGGTACCAACTATGTATGTGGGTCTCTGGACCAATCTGATCTGACAGCTAATGGGTGTACCACGTATGATCTTATGAAAAATCCGAATATGAACTTGAGTGTGTATCTGAATCTATATCTGTTTTGAATCTGAATATGTTCTGATTTAAATACTGGATTCTAACTTGTGATGGACATCATTCATGAAACCCCTTTACTCTGTTATTATTCACTGGGTTTTCGCTCACAGTTTATATTATGTATGTAGGTGAGCCGGCATATGACCAGGGCTATAGTTGACGGCCTTTCGTACTGTTTTTGTCAGCCAACTGTTGTGCCTCCCGAGGAGGTTCCGATCGAAGTCTAATGCCATGGCTGTTTTTGTTTCCATGCTAGTCTCTGTAACTGTTTGTAAAGTTAGATCTTGGGAAGTTCACTTCTGTAAATATTTGTAAATATTGTGTATCTGGACTGGCATGTTTATACATCGATAAATAAGTTTTAAAATGTTCTGTCCCATGTACGTCATCACATCTCATTGGACCTTGTCTATTTTGTATTATTCCTTCCACAGCCCCTTATTATTTGCTAATCTCTTCAGAGGCCTTTGGTAATCCACGGATTACTGGCCGGTTACGGCACTAAACCTACAAGGGCGGGTTTGGGTCGTGACACTCACCCTATATGGGACATCATTTTCAGGTCCAGGTGATATGCCACCTCCAAGGACATAGCTCGGGAGGCTTAGAGGTTGAAGGATTTTTGCTGTTACCTGTTGTGTATTACATGTAAATTTCAAGCCAAGGGCTTAATATGTTTGAGTTAGTACTCTCTTTTTGTAACCAAGTGTTGACTTGGAAAGTTGTAAGCCCGTGGGGCATTTACTTTTGTTGTCAATATGTAATACTTTTGTAATGAATACTCTGATAAATAGAAGTATACTTTATTCTCTTATGTCTATGCATGTCAAGAATTTTGGATTTTATGTTTTATTTTGAGGGCGTTACACATATATTTTAAACCTTTTTAAAAATCCAATGGTTTCATTTGACACCACTAGAGCAGCTGTTGTTCCGCCCATATATGAAGGTGCAAAGGATAAGGATTTTGTTGTTTGAGAGGCGTGAATTAGAAGAAGTTGGAGAGAGGATCAATAAAGAAATGTTTTATAGAGCAATTCGACGTTGTCATCAAAGACATATCAGTGCCAATATATACTGACCCCGTTTGGTATAATTGTTAAAATAGATTATAAATTATAACTTAACAGATTATATATTATGACTTTAATCAGAAGTTATTAATCTGTTTGGTGTAATTGTTGGATAATAATTTATAATCCATTTGGGTCTTTTTTTATTTTAAAAAAAATCTAAGAGTATAACCGTAAATTAACATGTCTATAATAGAAGCTGATAATCAGAAGTAAGGAGTGAGTAGCTTTTCAAAATCAATTTTTTTTAGTTAAAATAAGTTTGAAATAAGTTTAACCAAACAATCCAAAATAACTTTTTAAAAATTAGAAGCTATAAATTGATTAAAAAAGGCCCAAACAAACACCCCAATATCGTATTTGCAGATTGTTGTTGTTAAAGTATCAGTGATGGTAAAGTCCAATTTTATTATTTTATTATGCTATGTTTTTGTATGGAAAAGCTGGAGGTTGACAATGAATAGGATGGCTTTTTTGTTTTTTTTTTAAGGTGAACTTGGATAGATGAGAGACACTTGTCTTTAGTAATACAGTGGAGGCTTTTTACCGGAGTTGTCAAATGTAGGGTCTTGGATATGTTGATGGGTCTTCAATGGAGATTAATAGGTGTTTATCGTGTCTTCATTGTTTTTTTAATGGGTCATTTTCATATGTCATGTGTGAAGGAGAGCTTTTACCTAAATGGGCAAAAGTGTGTGGAAAAAGTATTTAGGTGGTGGGTTTAGGTGATGTGTATATAATGATGTGAGTTAGGATATAATTAGAACATAAAGTATATGAAATGAGAAAAATAATCAATACCAAATTAATAAGTATGTACACTAAGAAATTATGTGTACTGAGATAAATAGATGTATGAAAATATAATTTTCCATTTTATATTGTTTATATTTATATTTCACGCCATCTGCATTAATATTAGTCCATTTAACCTTAAACAAGTCGGTACAATTATATAAAAATTAGGAAAATTTAATCAAAATCCCTCTATTGGACCTTTATTTGATGGAAAATGACAGTCCAATTTATTTTTCTTCATAAACTCCTTAAAGAGAAAATGCATAATTGAGTAAGGATAAAGTAAAATATATAAATATATATATTTTCCTTTCTTGGATAATATTTGTCACGACCTAAACCCGGTACCCAAAGGCTTGGCATCGCAATAAGATAAAAATAAAATAATTCTAAAATTACTGTAGTAGTAGCGCAACAGATAAATTAAATAAACTAAAATAAAATAACCAAAAATTTATTAAAAAGAAACAAAAATAGTCATTTGGGCTTTTACTTTATTATAAGAGTCCAATCAAAAATACATAACCAAAAAAAAAAAAAAAAAACTGTGGTTTATCCCCTATCTTGATCCTACTAAATCTTGTCACCTGAAGGGGGTAATAGCTATGAGCACATAGCAGAGTGAGAAATATTATACTGTGAGTATAGGGGTACAAAATAACCATGGATAGTTATTTAAACTAAAACATTAACATAATTTAAGTTGAATAAACAAATTACTTAAGTAGTAGAAACTGAAATACAGAAATTACGTAAATAACTATAACTACGGTACATGACAGAATAGAACATGGATCACTGGAGTGACAATCAGAACAGGAGCCAATGGATTCATGACAAACAGAGGACCACAAAGTGGTCAAATAGGGGCCAATGGTTATTTAAGTCCCCCAAGGCATGAGACTCTCGTGGTGGTACTTACAGAAAATAATTGTTTACAAGATCTTTGTCAAATACTTTCTAAATTTTAAACAAACATATCCATGAATTTCAATTTAAGCAAATATGGGTCAGAAAATAATCCACATAATTGAAACATTAATATATTTACAAAACATAAATTATATAAAATAAATTGTGATAACTTAAAACATTCGTAAAATATATTATGATGACTCAAGACATATAGGAAACATATTATGGTAACTCAAGATATAATATAACTCATCTTAGGATTAACTCTTAGCTTTTAGTTTCCTACTATTAACTCCCTGCTACTTGTATGCTGTCTCTTAATTATTAATTTATATACATTTCTTTTTGTTTTGTTGAAGCTCAGTCAGTCATTACCTATTTATAGGTAGTGAATAGGCTATGCAAAATACTGCTCAATCCGCTAAAACCGCATCGATCCGCATCTATCTGCACCGCTCTAACCGCTAACCACGGTTTAAACTTTAAAATTTATAATCCGCCAACTGAACCACTCCGCACCGCTATAGTTAATACATATATATTTTTTAATCTCCAATGAAATATCAATGTAAAAATGAGTATGAAAGAGATTTAAGATATGAAATTTATTACAAATTAGTGGTTATATATATGAAACATATTATGTAAAATTATTTTGTGTTATATATTTAAAAAATATTATACAAATTGGTGTTATATATTATGCAAATGTATGATAATTAGTTAGAATATTCTTCAATCCGCCAAAAACCGCCTAAATCGCAATTTGTCAATTCGCTAATCCGCCAACCCGCCATTCGGTTTGTAAATTTACTTTCAAACTGCCCGAACCGCACCGCGCACACCCCTAGTAGTGAGCATGCATCTACCCTCGACCACATGTCTTAACAGGCGCCACTTTGCCCTTCCCCCACGCGTCCCTCTAATTGGTGATTGATCAAAGCTATGAGGCCTAAGTTGGTGATTCACCAAAGCTATACCTGCTTCTTTTTTTTTTTTGATAATATATAATCCCTAATTAAATTGCACCTTATCACATAACATTCACTATTTTATTTTATTCTGATTATACATGGTATTTAATTAAACAATTAGGGCGTTACATTTCTTCCCTCCTAAATAGAAGTTTGTCCTCAAACTTAACGTACCTTGTTTTTCAAAGAGGTATGGGTATTTGGCTCGCACTTGATTTTCCGTTTCCCACGTCGCTTCTTCAACTTGATGATTTCTCCACAAAACTTTTACAAAAGGTATAGTCTTGTTTCGGAGAACTTGATCACGACGATCGAGAATCTGCACAGGCTATTCTTCATAAGAGATGTCTTCTTGAACCTCCAAGTTCTCATAATCGACAACATGTCCTGAATCTCGAAGGTACTGCCGAAACATCAAAATGTGAAAACACATTGTGGACATTGGACAGGTCGGGTGAAAGCGCAAGGTAATATGCCACAGAACCAATCCTTTCTAATATCTCGAATGGCCTAATGTAACATGGGTTTAATTTTCCTCGTTTTCCAAATCGAATAACCCCTCTTGTGGGTGAGATCTTTAGGAACACATGATCTCCTATTTGAAATTCTAAGTCCTATCTTCTTGTATCTGTATAGTTTTTCTGGCGGCTTTGGGCAGTGCGAATTCGCTGTTGGATGAGTTAAATTTTATCACTTGTGATTTGTACGATTTCGGGGCCTAATAATTTTCTTTCTCTGACTTCCGTCTAACACAGAGGTGATCGATATTTCCTTCCATACAGTGCCTCGTACGGTGCCATTTCAATGCTTGCATGGTAACTGTTATTATAGGCGAACTCCATCAAAGGTAGGCGATCATCCCAATTACCTTTGAGGTCTATCACACACACACGTATCATATCTTCTAAAGTCTAGATCGTCCTTTTAGATTGCCCATCGGTTTGCGGGTGGTATGCCGTGCTAAACTTCAGAGTGGTTCCCAAAGCTTCTTGGAATTTGTTCCAGAAGTGAGACACGAAACGGGGGTCTCTATCGAATACGATTGAAACTAGGGTGCCGTGCAAACGAATGATTTCCTTAAAATATAGAGTAGCGAACTTAGAGAGGGAGTACATGATTCTGATTGGTAGAAAAAGACTTCGTCAATCGATCTACGATAAACCATATTGCATCATTCTTCGAGACTGATTGCTGTAACCCGACCACGAAGTCTATAGTAATGTGCTCCCATTTCCATTCAAGAATGGGGAGTGGTTGCACAGGTCTCTGATGTTCTACTTTAACCTGTTGACAATGCAGACATTTGGAGACATGGCTTGCTATGCCTTTCTTTATTCCTGTCCATCAGAAGCGTTCTTTTAGATCGTGATACATCTTCGTATTGCTAGGCTGGATCGCAAACTTCGAGCTATGAGTTTCTACCAATATCTTTTTCTTGAGTTCTAAAAGGTCGGGTACGCAAATTTGATTCCGAAATCTTGGCATCCCATTGCTTATTGTGAAGTCAGGATCGGGCATGCCTGCTTGTTCCTCGTACTTTTTCTTCAAAAGTTTATCTTCACATTAGCGGACTCTAATTTCTTCAATCAGCTCGGGTTCCATGATTATGTTGGCAACAATCCATTGATCTTCCGGGGAACGAGGGTACATGCCAAACTTTTGGTCGTCTTTCGACTCAATGCGTCTGCTACTACGTTAGCTTTGCCGGGATGGTGATGGATCTCTATATCGTAGTCCTTCATAAATTCTAGCCATCGTCGTTGCCTCATATTCAGTTCCTTTTGCATAAATAGATATTTGAGACTCTTGTGATCTGTGTAAATTTGGCAGGTTACTCCGTAGAAATAATAACACCAAATTTTGAGGGAAAAAATTACTGCGGCTAATTCCAGATTGTGGGTAGGGTAGTTCTTCTTGTGGGTCTTTAGTTAACGTGAGGCATATGCAATGACCTTCCCATTTTGCATAAGAACGCAACCTAAACCAGTGTATGAGACATCACTATAAATTAAGAACCCTTCTGTTTCCTCGGGGAGTGCTAGTATAGGAGCCGTCACAAGTCTGTTATTCAATTCTTGGAAGCAACATTCTTGCTTATTGATCTATTCAAAGGGTGTGTTCTTCTGAGTTAGCTGGGTCAAGGGTGATGCTATCTTCAAGAAATCTTGCACGAAATGTCGGTAATAGCCGGCTAGACCCAAGAAGCTTCGAATCTCGGACACGTTAGTAGGTCGTGGCCAATCTACGATTGCTGTAACCTTTTGGGGGTCAACTGTGATGCCATCTTTGTTAATGATGTGACCAAGGAAGTGTACACTAGTGATCCAGAAGTTGCATTTCTTCAACTTGACATAAAGCTTGTGATCACGTAGTGTCTGTAGAACTCTTAGCAAGTTGTGCTTATGATCTTTTGGCGATTTGGAGTATATGAGAATGTCGTCAATGAAGTCAATGATGAACTCGTCAAGATAGGGTTTGAACACTCGATTCATGAGGTCCATGAAGGCCGCTGGAGCATTTGTGACGCCAAATGGCATGACGAGAAACTCGTAATGCCCGTAACGGATTCTGAAGGCAGTCTTTTCGATGCTTTTTGTTTTGACTTTTAGTTAATGGTAGCCAGAACGCAAGTCAATTTTCGAGAATACTTGGGCGCCTTGCAGTTGGTGGAACAAGTCATCGATTCGTGGAAGAGGGTACCGATTTTTTATGGTGACTTTGTTCAGCTCCCGGTAATCGATGCATAACCTCATCTTGACATCCCTTTTTTTTTTTATGAATAGTACTGGAGCTCCCCAGGGTTAGGTATTAGGTCGAATGAAACCTTTGTCCAATAGTTCTTGGAGTTAAGTCTTTAGCTCTTTTAATTCTGTCATGGACATGCGATAAGGGGCTTTTGGGATTGGTTGTGCACCAGGTTGGGTTTCAATGGTGAATTCGATTTCTCGGTCAACTGGAGTACCAGGTAGGTCTTCAAGAAATACATCCAAGAATTCTCGTACCGCAGGGATTTCATCTAGTATGGGGGCCTCTTGTTGAGTATTGATCACATAACAGATACAATTACAACAACCCTTTCTTAGAAGTCGTTGGGCTGTCATGAAGGCTATAACACATGGATGGGGAGAGACTCCAGTTCCATTAAAGACAAGCTCGAGTTGGTTTGATGACCGGAGGAAGACCTTTTTGGTTTCACAATCAATAGAGGCATGGTTGGCAGCTGACCAATCCATTCCTAAGATCACTTCAAAGGTACTAATGCAAAGGGGAATCAAGTCTACGTGTAAAGTTTCCCTTTTTAAGGATACAGTACAAGATTTGTACACATCAGTACTAAGGGCGAGGTTACCAGAAAGAAAAGACACAGATAGTATATATCCTAAGGGTTCGGGTGTTGATGCCAACTTGGTAGAAAAGTGTGGTGTAACAAAAGAATGAGTTGAACCAGAGTCAAAGAGAACATGAGCTAAGTGACCACAAATACAAAGTGTACCTGACACAACATTCTCAGTAACTTCTGGGTTTCCAAGCACCAGTGCAAAAACTCTTCTTGATGTTTTTGGTCCTTCCTTACTCCTCTAAGTACCCTGGGTTTTCGGACTGGTTCAGAGGGGCCAGTTGTAGAATTGGCAAGCTTTGGACAATTTCTCATCAAGTGGCCAAGTTGGCCGCATCTAAAGCATTCTCCCGTGTCTCGACGACATTGTCCCCAATGAGTCCTTCTACAGGTAGAGCAAGTTGGAATAGTGCCACCTCTGCGATTTGTAGGACCTTGATTGCTTGAACTGGTTGTGCTTGTATTTACCCTCTTGGGAGGTGCGACGCGGGTCGTCTGTTATCTCCTTCCCAAACTCACTTCCTTTGGCTTGGTTCCCTAGAGCGCAAAGCTTTAATCCATTTTTCCGCAATGTATGCTCAATCCACTACTCTCGCATAGGTTGGTAGTTTCAAAACCTCCAGCCTGTCCTTGATTTCAGCATCCAATCATGTTTTAAATTTCCTGGCTTTTCGAGTTTCGGTGGGGATGACGTATGTCCCAAATCGAGCCAGTTGCGTGAACTTGCTCTCGTATTCGGCCACCGTCATGGTTCCTTACCTTAGATGTATGAATTCTGCCCCTTTTGTTCCCGTAGCGAATCTGGAAAGTATTTTTCATAGAACACCTCCAAGAATCTTGCCCAAGTCACAATATTTTTTTTCTCCAAGGTAAGAAGCCACCATTCTTGTGCATCGTCTTTGAAGGTGAATGTGGCGAAAGTCACCTTCTGCTTTTCTGTGTAAGGTAACGTGCGGAAATTTTCTCCATATCTCTAAGCCAACCTTCTGCCACCAGTGGGTTTATACTGCCGGTGAATATGATAGGTTTTAAGTCCTGGAACTATTTTATAGTAGTTGGCTCTTCTCGTCGTTTAGGCAATCCACTATTAATGTTGGTTTGTAGGGCTCGCAGAAAACTAGTAACTGCTCTTTCCATGATTTGCTCCATTGGATCAGTACCACTGACCGATGATCTGGTTCCATTTCCATCATTAGCCATTACTACAAGGTAAAAACGGTTAGTGAACTCCCTTTTTTTTTTTTTTGAACCACTTAGTATACATTTAATTATCTATGATTCACAAGATACTATAACAGTACATATATAATTTTTACTTATGCAAAAGAAAGCATATTAGTACAACGTACTTAAAATACAGTCAATAGTTAGTATCTAATCCTATTAATACAAAAACAGAAGGATTAGACTAATCATGGTCAAGTCACAAAAAAAAAAAAAAAAAGAAGAAGAAGGATCTCCTGGTCAGATGTCTAGAAGGGACCGTTAGGCCACCATAAGAATTGGCTCTGAAAAACTGGTCCATGAAATGACCCTGCGAACTCACTCTGCATGAGGGGCTCAAACTCCCACCCATTGAGCTTTACTCCAAAGCACCGCCATATTACCCAGATCATGTAGACAGGAATACCGTGATCATAACCCCAAAACTCCCGTCCGATAATCTGCATCGGTATCTCCAAGTATGATACACTGTTAGTGAAGTCTACAGTTGAGGTCTGGACAATGTGCTGTGGAGAAGGTGTCGTAGTGCGAATGTGGCTGTTAGGATGTGCATGTCCTCTTCTCTCCGTAAAGCCTAGGGGTAGAGGCGCGACCAGATAATGCGGCTGTACTAGGTCTGGAGCAAGACCAACAACGTGGGTCGGCCCTATGTACCTCTCACGAGTGCTGCCTTAGCTAAGCCTCCAAAATAAGAAATTCTCATCGGGGTCGGCCTGCAAATATACAGGTTGCTCCATGAGTCGGTCAAGTGTCGGGTGGCTTACCTGTAGGGCTGCAAATGAACCGAGCCGAGCCGAGCTTTGCTGAGCTCGAGCTCGGCTCATTTACTTATCGAGCTTGTTTATTGAGCTCGAGCTCGGCTCGATAAGAAATTGGGCTCAAGCTCGACTCGACTCTGCTCGACTCGTTAACATTAATGAAGCTCAAACTCGGTTCGACTCGGCTCGGCTAGATAATTTTTTTTTTAATATTATTTATATTATTTAATTTATAAATAATATATTTATTATATAATTTACATAAAAATAAACAAGCCGAGCTTACGCGAGCTCGAGCTCGAGCTCGGCTCGTGCTCGGCTCGTTTACTAAACGAGCCTAATAGTCGAGCTCGAGCTTGGCTTGTTTGCTAAACGAACCGAACCGAGCCGAGTCGAGCCGAACCCTTAACGAGCCGAGTCGAGCTTGTTCATGAACAACTTGGTTCATTTGCAGCCCTACTTTCCTGACAAGACTCTCCAAATCACCCCAGCTTTCTAATAAGTTCAGGATAAGATAAGCTCTTGGAAGCTCGAACCAAAATAACTCCATTAGGTTTGCCATTCCTACAGCACAAGAAAACTTAGCCCAGAAATATTTATAACACAGTTTACTTGTGTTAGAAAATTTAATTTAAAATTTGGGATACTTACATGTAGGTCCTAATAAGTGGACTTATTGTCTAATAGGTCTTATGAAAAAAAATTGTCATAAAAAAAGGTCACTAATTGTAAGTTTTTGTAAGTTTTAGCGATAATTTATAAAAATAATGACAAAAAAATTTACTAATTGTCAATTTTTAGTGACATATATAAAAAATAGTTACAAAAAAATTATTTTTAGCGACAATTTTACCAAGACTTATTTCCAATAGGACTTAATGAGAATTAAGTCTAACTATTAGGACCTATTGGTAATTTATCCTGAAATTTTTTTGTTTTGGAAAACATATACCATAATATCAAATAATAATATGAAGTTAAATTTATTATTAGTAATTTTTTTGTGCCCAAAACCATTGCTCTGATACCACTTTTGTTACGATCCAAACCCGGTATCCAAAGACTTGGCGCCGCAACAAGATGAAAATAAAATAATTCTAAAATTACTGTAGTAGTAGCACAACGGATATATTAAATAAATTAAATAAAATAATTGGATACCAAAAGTTTATTAAAAAGAAACAAAAATAGTTGTTTGGGCTTTTACTTTATTATAAGAGTCAAATAAAAAATACATATAGTACCAAAAAAAAAAAAACACTGTGGTTTATCTCCCATTTTGATCTTGCTAAATCTCGTCACCTGAAAGGGGTAACAGCTATAAGCACACAGCAAAGTGAGAAATATTATACTGTGAGTATCAGGGTACAAAATAACCATGGATAGTTATTTAAGCTAAAACGTTAACATAATTTAAGTTGAATAAACAAATTAATTAAATGGCAGAAATTGAAATATAGAAATTACGTAAATAACTACAACCACAGTATAGGACAGAACAGAACAGGGGTCACTGGACTGACAATCAGAACAGGAGTCAATGGATCCATGACAAACAGTGGACCACAAAGTGGCCAAACAGGGGCCAATGGTTATTTAAGTCCCCCAAGGCATGGGACTCCCGTGGTGGTACTTACAAAAAATAATTGTTTACAAGATCTTTGTCAAATGTTTTCTAAAAGTTAAACAAACATATCCATGGATTTCAGTTTAAGCAAATAGGGGTCAGAAAATAATTCACATAATTGAAACATTAATGTAACTATAAAACATAAATTATATAAAATAAATTGTGATAGCTCAAAACATTCGTAAAATATATTATGGTGACTCAAGACATATATGAAACATATTATGGTAACTCAAGGTATAATATAACTTACCCTAGGATTGAACCTTAACTTTTAGTTTCCTACTACTAACTCTCTGCTATTTGTATGCTGTCTCTTAGTTATTGATTTATATACATTTCTTTTTGTTTTATTGAAGCTCAGTCAGTCACTACCTATTTATAGGTAGTGAGCATGCATCTACCCTCGGCCACATGTCTTAACAGGCGCCACTTTGCCCTTCCCCACATGTCCCTTTAATTGGTGATTGATCAAAGCTATGAGGCCTAAATTGGTGATTCACCAAAACTATACCTGCTTCGTTTTTTTTTTTTTGATAATATATAATCCCTAACTAAATTGTACCTTATCACATAACATTCACTATTTTATTTTATTCTAATTATACATGGTATTTAATTAAACAATTAGGTTGTCACAATATTGACATAGTAACATGTTACTGTGAACCAGAATAACATATTACTGTCAGACAGAGTAACATGTTACTATCAAATAGTGTAATTGTCAAATAGAGTAACATGTTACTGTTAAATAGAGTAATTGTCAAACAGAGTAACATGTTACTGTTACTTTTTACATCAATTTTGTCAGTAATAAATTTTTTTTTTTAAGAATTTCATAGTCAACATAGATCTTATTTGATAGATCTTGATGAGTGAATTCTAAAAATATTAATTTTATTAAAAATCAGCATCTACATCTAAAGTTATATTATTTTAAAGTTTAATATTTTGATAATAATGATATTTATTGGACTTTTTAAGTTTTTTTTTTTTTTTTTTTATCTTTAATGTATTAAAATTACGAGTGGTGCTACATGCACCCATTAGTATATTACTAGTGTACCAACACTAGTTATGACGTTATTATTAATCTCACTCATTATACGAATACAAATATCAAAAATATCTTAAATTATGTCACATCATTAATTAATACACTAGTTAATACACTAATTAATGGATATAATATTAGTTTAAAATTACAACATTATACACATAATCACAAGTAACACTAATCTTGTTTCTCACACATTCTTTCTCCCATTGAGGCGATTTGGTTCTTTTTCCCTCCGTGGGTTTCTTATTTCTTACACACTCTTATCGTTATGTGTAAAATTATTTTTTCTTTCAAATGGTGTAAATGATTGTTTTTCTTTAATTTTGGTTTAATGATGTGAGCATCCAATTGAGTTACACAAAATGAATGAAAAGACAAACAAAGAACCTAGTTGAGAAAGAAAAGAAGTGAGAAAACTCTTTTATTAGAACAAATTGTTCTACAATTTTTAACACGGGGTTACAAATTTTGAGATGGTGGTTTAAAATCGGATTGAATTGTATTTAAATAGTTTAGTCTGATTTAGTCTTATAAATAAAAAAATTTAGGACTGGTTTGGCATGTTTAGAAAAAGTTAAAAAATCACTACAAGAAAAAACACAATTGGCGACCACTTTTGCCGACTAAAAATATTTTGGTTGCCAAAAGTTGTGGAATTGGCGACCAAAAATTATGTTAGTCGGTAAAAGTACAATATTTAGCTACTAAATTTTTTTAGTCGGGGTATATTAATTTTTGGCGACTAAAAAAAAATTTAGTCGCTAAAAATCTCACATTTGGCGACTAAAAAAAATTTAGTCGCTAAATTTTCCACAATTGGCGACTAAAAAAATATTTTTGTCGCTGTATATATAGTTTTGGCAACTAAAATAATTTAGTCGCTGAAAGAAAAATAAAAATTTATTTTTTATCTTTCGCGACCAAAAGTTTGGTCGGCAAAACTTTAATTTCAGCGACTAAAAAATATTTTGGTCGCGGTATATATAGTTTTGACAACTAAAATATTTTAGTCGCTGAAAGAAAAATAAAAAATTATTTTTTATCTTTCGCGACCAAAAGTTTGGTCGGCAAAACCTTAATTTCAGCGACTAAAAAATATTTTGGTCGCGGTATATATAGTTTTGGCAACTAATATATTTTAGTCGCTGAAAGAAAAATAAAAAATTATTTTTTATCTTTCGCGACCAAAAGTTTGGTCGGCAAAACTTTAATTTCAGCGACTAAAAAATATTTTGGTCGCGGTATATATAGTTTTGGCAACAAAAATATTTTAGTCCCTAAAAGAAAAATAAAAATATATTTTTTATCTTTCGCGACCAAAACTTTGGTCGGCAAAACCTTAATTTCAGCGACTAAAAAATATTTTAGTCGCCGTATATATAGCTTTGGCAACTAAAATATTTTCGTCGCTGAAAGAAAAATAAAAATTTATTTTTTGTCTTTCGCGACCAAAAGTTTGGTCGGCAAAACTTTAATTTCAGCGACTAAAAAAAATTTTGGTTGCGGTATATATAGTTTTGACAACTAAAATATTTTAGTCGCTGAAAGAAAAATAAAAAATTATTTTTTATCTTTCGCGACCAAAAGTTTGGTCGGCAAACCCTTAATTTCAGCAACTAAAAAATATTTTGGTCGCGGTAAATATAGTTTTGGCAACAAAAATATTTTAGTCGCTAAAAGAAAAATAAAAATATATTTTTTATCTTTCGCGACCAAAAGTTTTGTCGGCAAAACCTTAATTTCAGCAACTAAAAAATATTTTGGTCACGGTATATATAGTTTTGGCAACAAAAATATTTTAGTCGCTAAAAGAAAAATAAAAAATTATTTTTTATCTCTCGCGACCAAAAGTTTTGTCGGGAAAACCTTAATTTCAGCGACTAAAAAATATTTTGGTCGCCGTATATATAGTTGTGGCAACTAAAATATTTTCGTCGCTGAAAGAAAAATAAAAAATTATTCTTTATCTTTCGCGACCAAAAGTTTGGTCGGCAAAACCTTAATTTCAGCGACTAAAAAATATTTTGGTCGCCGTATATATAGTTTTGGCAACTAAAATGTTTTCGTCGCTGAAAGTAAAATAAAAATTTATTTTTTGTCTTTCGCGACCAAAAGTTTGGTCGGCAAAACTTTAATTTCAGCGACTAAAAAATATTTTGGTCGCCCTATATATAGTTTTGGCAACTAAAATATTTTAGTCGCTAAAAGAAAAATAAAATTTTATTTTTTATCTTTCGCGACCAAAAGTTTGGTCGGCAAAACTTTAATTTCAGCGACTAAAAAATATTTTGGTCGCGGTATATATAGTTTTGGCAACAAAAATATTTTAGTCCCTAAAAGAAAAATAAAAATATATTTTTTATCTTTCGCGACCAAAACTTTGGTCGGCAAAACCTTAATTTCAGCGACTAAAAAATATTTTAGTCGCCGTATATATAGCTTTGGCAACTAAAATATTTTCGTCGCTGAAAGAAAAATAAAAATTTACTTTCACTCATCATTCTTTCTTTCTCTTTCTATCTATCTGTCTCTCTCTTTCTTTCTGTGTCTCTATCTCTGTCTCTCTCTTTCTCACTCACTCATCACTCTTCTCTATCTGTCTGTCTGTCTCTCTCTGTGTCTCTATTTTTGTCTCTGTCTCTCTTCTCTTTCTCTTTCTTACTCACACTCTTCTCTGTCTTTCTGTCTCTCTCTATGTCTCTCGCTCATCTCTCTTTTCTCTATCTCTCTCATCTCTCTCTGTCTCTCTTCTCTTTATCTCCCTCGCTCATCTCTCCCCGTATCTCTCTCGTTTATCTCTTTTCGCTCTTTTTCTCTCTCTCTGTGTCTCTCTCTCTTTCTCTCTTTGTCTGTCTCTTTTCACCCATTTTTTCATCTTCCTCTCTCTATTCTCTTTCTCTCTCTTACTCATCACTCTTATCTCTCTGTCTGTCTATCTGTCTGTCTCTGTGTCTCTCACTCATCTATCTCTTCTCTCATCTCTTTTCTCTCTCTGTCTCTTTCGTTCATCTCTCTTGTCTCTATCTCTCTTCTCTCGCTCTCTCTCATCTCTCTTTTCTCTCTGTCTCTATTGCTCATCTCTCTTATTTCTATCTCTCTATCTCTCTCTCGTTCATCTCTTTTCTCTCTATGTCTCTCTCGCTCATCTCTTTTCTCTCTATCTCTCTCTCTGTCTATCTTGTTCATCTCTTCTCTCTCTGTCTCTTTTTCTGACTCTCACTCTCTATCTCTTTCTCTCTTTGTCTCTCTCTCTCTTTCTCTCTCTTTGTTTCTCTCTCTTTCTCTCTCTTCTTTTTCTCTCTCTCTCACTCATCACTCTTCTCTATCTGTCTGTCTTTGTCTCTTTTTCTCTTTGTCTCTCGCTCATCTCTCTTCTCTCTATCTCTCTTATCTTATTTCTTTCTCTATCTCTCTCATTCATCTCTCTTCTCTCTATCTCTCTCTTTGTCTTTCCTACTCATCTTTCTTCTCTCTCTATCTCTCTCTTTTTCTATGTCTTTCTTTCGATCATCTCTTTTCGTTCTCTCTCTCTCTCTTTGTCTATCTCTCACTCATTTCTTGTTTCTCTCTGTCTATGTCTCTATCTCTTCTCTCTGTGTGTCTCTCTCTCTATCTGTCTATCTCTCTGTTTCTCTTTCACTCATCACTCTTCTCTCTCTCTTTCTTTCTTTCTCTATGTCTCTTTCTCTATCTCTTTTTCATTTCTTTTTGTTGTCTCTCCCTCTCTCTCTATGTGTGTCTATCTTTCGCTTTTTTTCTTTCTCTCTGTCTCTCACTCATCTCTCTTTTCTCTCAATCGTTCATCTCTCTATTTTCGCTCTTTCTCTCTCTCTCTCTCTCTCTCTCTTTGTCTGTCTCTTTTCACTCATTTTTTCATCTTTCTCTCTCTCTTCTCTTTCTCTCTCTCTTACCCATCACTCTTCTCTCTCTGTCTGTCTGTCTATCTGTCTCTCTCTCTGTGTCTCTCATCTCTTTTCTCTCTCTGTCTCTTTCGTTCATCTATCTTCTCTCTATCTCTCTTGCTCATCTCTCTTCTCTCACTCTCTCTCATCTCTCTTCTCTCTCGCTCATCTCTCTTCTCTCTATCTCCCTCTCTGTCTCTCTTGTTCATCTTTCTTCTCTCTATGTCTCTCTTGCTCATCTCTCTTCTCTCTATCTCTCTTGTTCATCTCTCCTCTCTTTCTCTGTCTCTCCCGCTCATCTTTCTTCTCTCTCTATCTCTCTCTTTTTCTGTTTTTCTCTCGATCATATCTTTTCGCTCACTTTCTCTTTCTCTCTCTTTCTTTGTCTATCTCTCACTCATCGCTTGTTTCTCTCTGTCTCTATCTTTTTCTCTCTTTGTCTCTCTGTATTTCTCTATCTCTTTCTCTCTCTGTCTCTCTCTCACTCATCACTCTTCTCTCTCTCTCTTTCTCTCGCTATGTCTGTCTGTCTGTCACTCTTCTTTCTCTCTTTCTCTCTGTGTGTCTGTCTATCTTCCCTATTGTGTTCACCTTGCTCACTCTCTCTCTTCCCTCTTCTCTATTTACCGAGCTCTACCATTACTACTACCATCGTTACCACTCCACCACCACTACCACTACTATTACCTCGCCTCTACCACCGACACTCCATCTCATCTACCACTACCACAACTTCACCACTAATCTCCTTCGCCATCGCCATCACCACCACCACCATCACCTATTATCCACCACCTTCACCATTACTGTCGCTCCCTTTCCTCTACCACAAAAAATTAGTTTTTGATTTTTAGTAACAAAAAAAAAATTGGGCCACCAAAATTATGAGAACAATAATGGTTATTTTGATTAAAAATGAAGAGACTACTATAAATAAACCATATTAGCTATGAAATTTTTTGAATATAACGGCGATGTCATTATTAGTGATATGCAAGTATAAATAATCTCACTATAAATATATGAAATTTATTAGATTGTTACTTACATTTAACATATGAGGTTCACTCTCTATATTTACCATCAGTGGGTAATATCACATATCAATGATGACGTGGTGTTATCATTATATTGAATTTTTAATCAAATTTTGTATCAAAAAATAATTTATCATTATATAATTTATTTTAAGGCTTATATCCATATATTTTTTTGTATTATCCATGATATACTAGTTACAAATAACATTCAGCTTGTTTGTTTCTAATTTTAAAAAAATTCTATTTTTTTATTTTTCGTATTTTAATGTTTTGAATGAATTTTTTTAATATTTTAAGCAAATTTTTAATAAAGTTTTGAATGAAGTTTTCAGTAATTTTTTTTTATATTATTCATGAATTTTTTAATATTTTAAGTAATTTTCAGTTTTCATAACATTTGCAGACCAAAAATTAATTTTGTCGCCAAAGACGTGGAAATTTTAGAGGGAAACCATATAATTTCCCCGCCTGTTCTCTGTTTAAACCAATCAGATTGTTCTCTGTGACTTAGGGCTTGAAAACATGTTCGTCTCTCTCTCACTCTGTGACTCTCTCAGTCAGCGACTGTCTCTGTCTCTCGCATCTGCCCAGCTCTCTCTCTCTCTCTCTCTCTCTCTCTCTCGCTTTTGTCTCTATCGCCGTTGGTACAGGAGTACCATCGGCGTTGACGCCCGTCACACATGAGGACCATCTCACACCAACAGCCTATATCATCTTATCTCGTAGTCACGATCCATCATTGGGGCACTAGCCAAGGTATGTCCTCTCTGTCTCTCTTTATATATATATGTATCTCTATATCTCTATCTTTGTTCCCCTAATTTCGGCCTCTAGGGTTTTTTTCTTCTTTCATCCGCATACCTTCTTTACGCAAACCTACCTCTAAATCAACCCAGCCACCGCCATTCATGTAGTGGGCAAATGGTTTCCTTCACTCTTCCCCTCTTTACCTCTATATCTACGAAATCCATTCTTGAAACCCCTCCTCAAACCTTCCTTTCCTAAACAATTGAAAGCACCAAGTATTTATTTTAAATGTGGTATAAAAAGCATGATCTGAGATTAAACATTTTGATTTGGGTTTGCTCTGAAACTGTGTAACAAAGCTGATTTAAATTGTGTTTTATATTGTTGAGTTCAAACCAGTATCTGGGCCTTCAAGACTTTATAATAAGTCAAACACAAGCTCAGCTTAGAAAAATGTTGTTCCATGCCAATTTGCTTCACATTGGTTGCCTGTAATCGATTAAAAATGGATTGATATTTAATTTGCTTTGTGGTTTTTTAGATGGTGTTGATTGGAGATGAATAGCGTCTACCAACTAAAAGTAAAAAAATATCAAACTGGCTGTGTCATTTTTTCCCCATTTTCTGAACATTGAAAACTAGGCCGAAGGCTAAACTGGCTGTGCCATTTAGCATCATGAGGCTTAGACCTTGAGAATTGATATGATTTAATTGAATCTGGTTTCTTATGCTTCCACACCCAATTTTTTTGCTTCCACACCTATATAAGCATTTCAGGCTCTTCAGTTATGGACGGCTCCTCTGGTTTCTTGCTGGGAAACTTTTGTGGATGTGATGATATTCTCATCACATTTTTTTTCTCAATATTTCCATTTTCTCTTTCTTAATTTCAATTTCCGATTTAGCTGTAATCATAAAATCTAATTGTTTTAACTGCCACTGTTGAAAATGTATCACAGAACATGACTTCAATAGGAAGAAACTGGGAAATATTTTCATTCTTGTACTACATTTGTGTAGAGGTGGTAATATATATACTGGAATTCAATGATTTGTATATGCATAGGGTTCACTCTTATGCTCCCCCCCAGACCAAGCAAAATTTATTGTTCTCTTTTACCGTGAATACATAAATAAATAAAATTGTAGCTGCAGAGTTGTAGATATTCTTAATTTTCAATCTACCCTTACTTTTGGAGGCCTCTCTGATGCATACCAGTCATTGTTAAGTTGCAGTACCCTTTAGAAATGCTTCTAATTGAATGGTAAAGATGTTAAACTCTGATGATATATTAGGAAACTAAATTATGGGTTGTTCTTAATAATAATAATAATAATAATAATAATAATAAAATTTAAAAAAAACAGAAACCAAACACCCTCCATTAAGATGCTGTTATATCTGGAATTTCAAAATAATAATAATAATAAATTACGGATTGTTCTTAATTTTTTTTTTATTCTTTTTTCTTTTTTGGAATTTCAAGCTATCAGATGTGTGTTCGTTGGGTAGTTGCTTGTGGTTCAGGTATGACAATACTTAATTGTGGTATGACAATACTTAATTGGAAAGAACAGGGAAAATGAGAAGAGATTAGTCAATGAATTTGTATATTGGGGCCCTTAACTTTTAACTGACAGCTTTTGTTTAAAAGATTGTAAATGTGGTATGAATAACTACCCAACGAAAGAAATGCTTTATCAGTGAAAGAAATGCTTTGTCTTCTGATAAGTGACATTTTTTATATGAAATGTTGAAATTATATTTGCAATCAAAACTTTATGATGCTTGTTCATGGCGATATTAATAAATTTGGTTTTGTTGTGGTTTGTTTGTTAGCAGTTCTAAATCATGGTTGAGAGCATGACAAAATCATGTGTAATATGCGTAACCGTTGAGTTGGTACATGATTACCATAAATTATTGCTTTAGATCAGAATAAAGTAATTTGTTATCCCTTTTATTCTCTATATAACCTTGCATGATCATCTATCTTGACAACACCATAGAATCAGTGAAACCATTGGCTTGACCTTTTTGATGAATATCCATAACATATTACTCTTATTTTACCTTGAAAGTAGTTTGTTAAGCCTTGGATTCCACATTAAAGGTTTCATGGGGTAGAGTAGGGAAAATTAGTGGCATTCTGGTTAAATTTTTGTTTAATTTGTTATTTAGCTAATTATGTGTTGTACTCATATGAGGTGTTCTTGTGTTCTAAAGCATGCAGCTCATCTGGATTTGGACACATCCACGTCTTTCTTTGGTGTTTATGATGGCCATGGAGGTAAGCAATATGAGCATACCTCTTTTCAATTCATTGCACTGTTTTTGTATTATTTATATTGAGGTATTGAATTGAGTTCCATGGTTCGTTCTTAATTTTTTAGCACCTTCTTATTGTAAGGTTTTCTATTTTTTGTTGGCCAATTAACTTTTAGCATATTTCTTTAATGACCCTCAGTTGCTTAACCTGCAGTATCATTATTAGAAATTTAGAATGGGACATCAATTTGAAATTATTATGATCCTTATGTGCCAAGGTTTGAGGGTTTTATGACGATGCCAATTGTATCTTATAATAAAAGATACTACTACATGCATGATACTTCCTTGAAGGAGTTTAAGTTGTCACACACAAACACAAAACAGTTATTAAACACCATTGATTACCAACTTATTGCATTATGCTATGCTTGTTATCGGATTTCCGTGAATAGGATTGTAAAGTTGCTTTACTATTACTGTTATTTGGCATTTCAACCAATACTCCTTGTTGGTTCAATTGAGCTATATATATATTGTTGCTAACATTTTGTGGGGCACAAAATGCTTTGATGCCGCAGCACAATGTGCCAAATTTCACTTATTTATCAACAAAAAAAAAAAAAAAAGGAAGCCAAATTTCACATAGCTTATGTGAAAAATTGCTAATTTCATGAGGTCTAGGTGCATCTTTTATTCCCTGTTGTAATATAAGGTTGGCGGAACTCAGTGCCAAAAGGCGTGTACCACCATGACGTGTCCAAGAATTAGAGCAAGGAAGTTTCTTATTTTGATTTTCGTTTCCAACTTCTCACTGGTAACAGTTGTCCATGTGATATGTTTTCTGTCATTGACATACAAAGAAATGCTATTGCAGTACTTCCAACCCCCCCTCCCTCTTTCTCAATTCTTATTAGTTCTAAACTCTGTTATCAAAATATTATGATTCTTGATTTGATTAGTCATGTATCATAGATTCATACGGATCTATAGATAAATCTATTTTGGATAGAATCTACGGTAAATTGCACGATTCACAGTTTGATTCACTTTTTATGATTCGTGCTATTCATGAAACTATAGTATCCGACATATTATGATCTTTTTCTTCTTCCTTTTTTTAATACTTTTTTGTTAGTGAAAATAACATAAATACTACTTCCAAGAGTGTTTAAAGTACGAAAACAGCCGATACTTGCGCTTGTTTTGTTGTTATTTTGGTGATCAAAGGGTTTTTAATATCCATACAAATCTTGTTAGACCTAATATGTTTTAAACTTTTTCCCTTTTATGTCATAATACATCTTTTAAAGTTGCTTAATTACAATCATGAATTATCTATTGCTATTTTAGTGAAAAAAATATGGTTCAATATTACATGGGTCAAATCAGTCAAACTCAATGGTTCCCCAACTGTATTTTTAGATTTTTTTTTTCCAACAATATGCACGCACATCTTTTAGAGTGTTTTTTAGTTTTTAAAATAAAATGTTCCACTTAATTCTTCTTCTTATTATACACTATATAGGGTGATGAGATTTGGATCCACATCTTTTGCTATGAAAGCATTGTCTTCCCAATTAGACAATGTAATAATGTCCTTTATATGAACTATTTTATATCATATGTCAAAATCAATATGTTTCATTCTTTTTCATATATACTATTGTTTAACATCATTTTTAATAATTTGTACTGAATCTTAATGATTCTCAATTTGATTAGATTCAAGATTCACAAAATTAGAATTCGATTCACGATACAATTCACGAGTTGACAACTATGGTTCTAAATTTAAAAATATTGAAGTAATTCATAGGTGCAACTTGTAAAGCTTCCTACAAATGTAGTTCTTCTTCTTGAAGATCCCATGCATTAGATTTTTCTTCCTTTATTGCAATGTTAAGGGTGACATCTGGCACTTTTTTATGAAATATTTCTTCCTGCTAACTGCATGTATCTAATAACAACCTTAGGTGGTGTGACTTTCCTTACATAGTTTGGGGCAAGAGGTGAAGCAACTCTCTGACCTCAGGTTAAAAGACCCATATATTAGTCGATGGTAATGAGATTTAAATTGCTATGTGCCTCATCAATTTTTGCTTGTATTTTCTTTTAACTTAGAACACCATATTGTGTGGGGTAGAACCTGTAGATGTTCATTGCTGCTTAGCTACTTTAACTTTACGAATGCTTATGAGATATTTTTTTGAATATGTTGGTTCCTGCTACCATCCTCAGTCTGAAGATTGCATTTTCTCTCTTTGGAGTTGAGACTTGATTTGATTAAGTCACAGCAAAAATAAAACTCTTTCTTGTAGGACTTGAGTGTCAATTTTGCCACCCAATAATGATGGTTGAGGCCCAGTTATTGATTTGTAGAATATGTTTTCATCACACCTGACATTGTGAAGCGGTGGTGAAGGTCCCACTATTGGCCCTTTTGTCATCTATGCTGTAACTTCGAATTAATTTTCATGTTTCCCTTTACTGGGCTTCTTTTTCTTTTTCTTTTTCTTTTTTTTCTTTTCCTCCCCTTTTCTTTGCATTTTTTAAAATATGACATATGGTTAATTGTGGTATAGTCATCATCAAAAGTTTGTAATGTAATCATATAATTTTTTTGCCATATGGTTAATTTTTTTTTTATGAGAATACTTCATTTTGGATGTTTTTCTAGATTCTAACTTTTCTTATTTTATTTGTAGGTGACTTCCAAAAACGATTAAGCACAAGGCTGATGCTTCAAAACTATATATATTCCTTCTTGTGTAGAATTTTTTTTGGATTCCTTCATTGATTTTCCTTTTAATTTTTGTTCAATTACTTACTGGTTTTCAATGGATGGATGTTTAAAACTTGTCTCAATTAATGTTTTGAATGGAATGATTGTAAAGTTTGGGATTGAGGAAAATATGATGAATTTTAATGTTATATTTAGGGTGGGTTGAATGAATTTTGTTCAATATTGGATTGAATGTTTAGAAATAAAAATTGATTGTTCAAAAAAAAAAAAAAAAAAAGAGATTCGGTGATTAACTAACTACTTGTTGATTGTTTAATGTTTTTTGGCGACAAAATATTTGGTTGAGAAAAGTTTTGGCGACTAAATAATTGGTTGCCAAATTTTACACTTTTGCGACTAAAATCATTGGTCGGGAATTCCTTATCTTTTGGCAACTAAATTATTAGTTGGCGATTCCTTAACTTTTGGCGACGAAAATAGTTGGTCGCCGATTTTTTGCTTTTGGTGACAAACATATTTGGTCGGGAAAATATCACTTTTCGCGACCAAAGTGTTTTAGCAACTAAATGAATTAGTCGTGGTAATAATATATTTAGCGACTAAAAATTTGGTCGGCAAATCTAACTTTTTCCCGACTAACAAAAGTTTTGGTCGCCAATTACTTTTGCCGACCCTCAATTGGCGACCAAAGTGGCGACCAAAAAAATTGGTTGCGAATGACTTTTGCCGACTAAAAATGGACTTTTGTCGACCAAATTTTTAGTCGGCAAAAGTGTAATTTTTTTGTAGTGAATATTGCCAACCAATCTTTTGGTCGCGGAATGTGACAATTTGCGACCAAATTAGTTGGTCGTGGAAATGGGGCGACAAATGCCGACCAAACTATTTGGTCGTTGCTTGTGCGAATTGGCGACTAACATGTTTGGTCGGGAAAATATGACTTTTCGCGACTAAAGTGTTTTAGCGACTAAATGGATTAGTCGCAGTAATTATATATTTAGCGACCAAAAATTTAGTCGGCAAATATAACTTTTTCGCGACTAAAATTTTTTTTAGTCGCTAATTACTTTCCGCGACCCTCAATTGGCGACCAAAGTGGTGACCAAAAAAATTAGTCGCGGATAACTTTCGCCAACTAAAAATGGACTTTTGCCGACCAAATTTTTAGTCGGCAAAAGTGCGAATTCTTGTAGTGAATTACTCAAAAAGTAAAAAAATTATCACTATTTACAAATTAAAAATATAAAAAAAATTAATTTCCACAATATTAGTACAATCCAAAAATCTACACAGTGATGGTACTGAAGTGATGGAAAATTTACGTAGTGATGGTACAAAAAAAATTAGATATATATATATATTCATTAAGTTGGAGGATATTGTTGGAGCCCACCATGGATCCCATTTCAATAATCTGAACCATTCAATGTGTAGAACTTGTCGAGTATTATAGCCTAAAAAAAATCACATTGATCGGATATGGATAGCTATGTGATCAAATAAGATTTTTTTCCAGCCGTTTATTTTTCACCGTCCATTTTTCTCATACAAAATTGTTTTGATCACTTAGCTATTGATATCCGATCAAAGTGATTTTTGGAAGCATATAGTACTGAGCGAGTTCTACACATTAAACGATTTGGATTATCGAAACGAGACTTGTGGTGGGCCTCTACGGGCCCAAAGTACCCGTGAAGCCTCATGCTATACGCATATGGTTCAGATTCTTCTCACCATTTCAACCATTCCGTACGATCTTTTTGCAACATTGTCACTGATGAGTCTAGAACGTAGGGGTAAAAACATAATTTTGCTATTTTATATAATATTTTAATACATATTTTTTCATAAAAATAAAAAAAGTTATTCCAAACAACCATATTTTTTTCCTCTACTTTTTAGTCCAAAAAGTCAAAAAGTGTACTTATTTAAGACACCCCAAACAACCTCTTAATCTAGTGATTGTATAACATCTTTTGTGGTGTGAAATTTTAGATTCAACTCTCCATATGATAGTTTATTTCTCCTCTTTTATGGGATTACATGTATGTGAGAATCTGTATTTAATAATGCATTATAAGATATGAATAATAAATTAATTTTATTTAAAAAAAGCTAGTAATCACTAAGATATGTATTATTGTATAAATTAGTAAAAAAAATTATTAAATTTAATCACTAAGAAAAATATTGCTAAAAATAAAAATTTTGTGAGTATTCAGTGTGTTTCATTTGTAACTATTTTTTTTATAAAAATTCAACTTAATAATTACTCTTACTAAATAACTTAAATGAAAATTTCATCTAATTTATTTTTAAGGAACCCACACACACATATTTATACAAATTTGTTATTCAATTAAAAAAAAAAAAAAAAAAAGTTGCAATTACCCACCACTTGTGGCCATCCATGTTAACCTAGGAATGGAATATGATGAGCTGTTGGTTTTTGAAAAGATTTGATATCATGCAATATATGAGAGACCCCTTTTCTTGACTCGGCTGATCGGAGGTACCAAAAAATAAATAAATAAAAAATAAATAAAAATTTGTGATAGTAAGGATTGAGGGAAGAGAAGGAGGAGGAGAAGGGAGGCTAAAATCTATCATCATTTCCCTACCTCATTTCTCTTTTTGTTTCTATGTTTGAAATCCTTCAAAAACCTTTTTTTTTTTCTTTTTTTTTTTTTCTAAAAAAAAAATTCAGAATATATTCAAGTATTAATAAAATTAAAAATCTTGATATAGTATTTGTTTATAGTTGCATGTGAAATTTGTTATATGTATTAGATGTTTGAAAATTTATATATATAGTAGTATTAAAATTATGATATAATCTTAGATTTGTACTTACATGTGTAATTTGTGATATGTAATAGATGCTTGAAGATTTTATTTGATTTGATTATGTTATTTTTAAATCTGTTAGAATTTTGTAAAAAAATTTAAATATTTTTATAATTAAAATTTCAAGATAATTTATTCTACAAAATTATTAAGAATGATGTCTAGATCATTCACAAAATTTTATATCAATTATTTTGATTTTGTACAAAATTATATGAAATTTTAATTAAATATGAATTTTGAGGCAGCTTTTGCTTTATGTTTGAAAAATCACTAAATATTCTATAATAAACAAAAACTAGTATTTTCTAAATTAAAAATGAAATTTGAGAAGTCCAGTTTCATCATCTATTTTTAGATTATGATTTTGACTTGTAGATTCCAGTTAGAAAATTTTTTAAAAAGTGTATCAAATTTGTGTTATGTAACTTTTGTGAAATTATTTATAATTTATTTTTGGGAAATTCTTCTTGTAAAATGACCATATGAACATTTTTGAAAATGTCATGAATTTTAGAATTGTTTAAATAATTTATTTGTAATTTTAATTTTGAAATCGTAATTCTAAAAATTCTGAAAAGTAAATTAAAAGGACCAAGATTGCAGCTTCAATTGTTTATGAGAATTAAAAATAAGTATTGTATTAGTCTATTGTAACAACCTGAGCCGGTTACAATGCTAAACCTATAGAGACGGGTTTGGATCGTGACATTTATCTACCTTAATCTTATAAAATAATAGTTCATGCATGTGTGATATTGTTATTTAATTTATTATTATGACATGATTATTTAAAATTGAAAATTTCACATTATAGCTTAATTTAACTGTTTATAATGATATGTACATTTGGTTAATTATTGTAGGATGTATGTGTTAATATTTTTCTTTGGTAAATTGTAATAAATTATATAACACTGGTGGTGATCCAAATTTGAAATTATTAGTGATTATTATGGAAAGTAATTAAAATGATCAACGAAGTGTACAAAATTAACAGTTGATGGTTAATACCAGTTGTTCAGGATGGATTCTGAAAATTCTTATACAATTCGTGTTGTGAAATCCTAAGACAACACGGTACGTATTTGAACCCTTATCGGTATTTGATTTTGGAATTAGGGTGGATGTGCGGGTATATGCACTCGTGGCAGACCGCTCCCTTAGGACAAACCACAGATGTCACTATTTGGATATGTAACTCTGGACGTGGGTATCCCTGATAGTTACAATTTATAATACTTGAATATTTGACCAAGGGAGAGTTTCAAATCAATCGCGGTCATGACTTAGTGGTTGGTAAATTAAATCTCTATGGTGAGATTTCGAATGTCACTTTATTTATGAAAATTGTTGAATTATTTAATTGCATGTAATTTATGCTTACATTTATATTGTTATATTGAGAATAGTATGTTTATAATCTTGTTATTTTCTTTAAAAAGGAAGGTAAGTTTGTTGTGTTTTGTTTCTGGGTTTTGCAAATTATGGCTTTTTCGTTACCCTGACGTTTTATGCCATGTTTTGACAATGAAGGAATGGAAGTTAAAAACGGAGTTTATGGTAGTATAGAGCCTTGGTAGACTTGAAACCATGACTAGAGCCGAATAAATTTTATTAGCTTATGCATTAGTCACTAAAGACTTTATGATTTCGTTTGATATTATATTTGGATAATTTTAAATTTTTATTTAATATTGTTTGAACCTCTAGTTACGTATGAGAGTTGAAATTTCCTATTAAGATCTTAATTTTAATTTAATAAGCCATTTTATTTATTTAGTTTCCCTTAATGTTCGAAAAATTTGGGACGTCACAATGTAATTAGTGGTGGTTGTGTTGGGCTTGGAATAGAAGATTTATTAGTTATTAGGCTTTATTTGTAATGCCCCAACCCTTCACATGTCATCAATATTATCTGCTTTGGGCCATGCTGGCACGGATTTGTTCTTCCCAGTGGATCACCCATCCCAGAACTACTCCAGTCTAAGCACGCTTAACTGGGGAGTTTTGCTAGGGATTTCACCACCTGGGAAAAGGCCTCGATGCTATATAAAGGTCTAGGTTTTTACTTTTATAGCTCAGAAACTCCTCCTCCATTCCCGATGTGGGACACCGGGACCTTACAATCCGCCACTCTTAGGGCTGCATGTCTCCGTGCAGTAGCCTGCCAGCTCGCAAGCCCATCCACATGCACTGAGAGATGCCAGGGGCCCACACTTGGTACTCCGGAGAGTCAGCTCTAATACCATTTGTAATGCCCAAACCTTTCACATGTCATCGATATTGTCTGCTTTGGGCCACACCCGCACGAATTTGTTCTTCCCAGTGGGTCACCCATCCCAGAACTACTCCAGCCTAAGCACACTTAACCATGGTGTTCTGCTAGGGGTTTCACCACCCAGGAAAAGGCCTCGATGTGAAGGGGAGTTCCTGGGCTATGAAAGTAAAAATCTGGACCTTTATATAGCATCGAGGCCTTTTCCTGGGTGGTGAAATCCCTAGCAAAACTTCTCAGTTAAGTGTGCTTAGGCTGGAGTAGTTTTGGCATGAGTGACCCACTGAGAAGAACAAATCCGTGCGGGCGTGATCGGAAGCAAACAATATTGGGACATTACAAATGGTATCAGAGCTGACTTTTTGGATGAGTACCGAGTGTGGGCTCCTGGCATCTCTCGGTGTATGTAGGTGGGCTTGCAAACTAGCAGGCTACTGCATGGGGATGTGCAGTCCCCCTAAGGGGGTTGGCTTGTAAGGTCCCGGTGTCCCTACATCAAGAATGAATGGGGAGTTCCTGAGCTATAAAAGTAAAAACCTAGACCCTTATATAGCATCGAGGCCATTTCTCGGGTAGTGAAATCCCTAGCAGAACTCCCTAGTTAAGCGTGCTTAGGATGGAGTAGTTCTGAGATGGGTGACCTACTAGGAAGAACAAATCCGTGCAGGTGTGGCCTAAAGCAGACAATATCAATAACATGTGAAGGGTTGGGGGTGTTACATTATTAACTTTTTAACTATTTGTGAGTTAGTGGTTTGTTTGATAATGTAAATATTTCTCATATTTATAATTATTCTTTGATCTATTGACCAAAAAAAAAAAAAAAATTATAATTATAATTTAATGAATTGATTTGATTTTAAATTATATAAAGTCAGAAGTACCTATTTAATTTTAAACCGAATCGAATTGAACTATACTAACTATGGTTGGGTAAGCATCTAATTTAACTTGTCAAAATTGAATGGCTTGAACCAATCTGTCACAGAATGGACGGTTTCAATACTCTGAGGTGAATGAATGCAGATGCATTTTTTATAATCTGTCTAAGTTCAGATGGATGGCAAATTTGAGGTCATCCGACCCAGCCCAATTTGTCAATCTCTTAAGAAAATGATGGTATGTTTTTTATACTTTGTGTATTAAAAATGACTTTTTATTTAGTAATTATAATTTATATTTAAATTAAAGTTGATTAATATAAAAAAAATAAAGAATAAAAAATTTTGGACCTAAAATAATAAATAATTACTGAAAAATAGTTCAAAAAAAGAAAAAAACTTAAAATAGTAAAGTCCAAATCGCAAGACCAATTCATATTCTCTCATCAACTTGTGCAACCCGCTCAATCTACATCCACCAACTAAGCTGATGGATGTAGATTGATTTTTGTAATCCGCCTAAATTCAAATAGATAGCGGATGAAAGATCCCAACCCGATTCATGAGCACCTCTAATGCTAACCTCAACTTGTTAGGAGTGTGCATCGTCTGGTGTAATTTAATTGAGACTGAAACTATCTATGATTCCGTAAAATTTAGAAACAAATCAATCCATTTAAATTATGTAACCAAACCAAACCCAACCATTTCATCTTCTGTAACTCAATTACAGATATCAATAAATCAAAATATTTATATATAAAAAGTTGTAATTCTATACTTAGGGTGAATAGTAATTAAAATGTATGTTAACTAAATGGTCCATTATATTATAATATAGAATCGTGGATCTCAAATTGTAGGTCGAATTAGGACATCGATTCTCCTAATTTATGAACCAAAATCGAATCTCTTGTTCATATTGAATTGGAGAATATTATTGAATCTTTGTGGGTCTATTACAAAATTAACATGGATAATTTGAATGTGTACCCATTGAACAATTTGATTTATCAATCTAAGTTTATAGTGGGGTCCACAAAAATCCAACAACAGTATCCAATTGATTTACCCAGAATAAAACACTCTCTCAAATTTGACATAAGTGATTGACAGTTACCATAATTGTCAATTCATTAGGCAAAACCCCCGACATTTCCTCACAACAAAATATTCCTCTCTCAAAGTAAAATATCCCTTCCTCTTATTATTTTTACAGAATCAAACACAGAAATTGATATATTTGGAATGACTGACAGATTGTCCAAACACACAAATTTCTATGTTGGTTCTGCCAAAATGACATCTGACCATTGAAATACATTAGGGGTCATTTAGCAATGACTTTTTTAGTTGGCTTTTTGATTTTTTTAATTTTTTTAGCCTGAGATTTTTTTTGTTTGTTTGATTTTCTTATTTAACTTTTTGACTTTGGAATGACAATTTTTTTTTATCTTTTTGTGATTTTTGTCCTTTTGTGATTTTTTGATTTTTTTTTAATCTTTTGTAATTTTTTAGCTTGGAATGAAGACCAAACCGGGCTTATACTATTTATTGCTAAATAATAATAATAATAATGTTATTATACTATTTGTCATTGATGATATTTTAATAACAACAACAATAATAATAACAAATAAAAAAATAAAAAAATAAATTACCAGACCAAGGCCAAGTTTGGCAAGTTGAAAAAAAGCCAAAAAGTTAAAAAGTTACTCAAAAAGTTAAAAAGTTATCACTATTCACTAAAAGTCAAAAATTACGGCTGCACAACTCCCAATCCTAATTTTTCCCTACACACTAATTTATACAATTTTTTAATACATATTTTTCCATAAAAAGTCAAAAAGTTAACCCAAACAACCATAGCCCCGTTTGATAAAACTTATTTGTAGCTTAAAGCCACTTATAGCTTAAAATAAGTTCTTTTAGAGTGTTTGGTAAAAATTATTTCACCAACTCATAGCTTAAATAAAGCTAATATTCAACTTATTTTCGGAGTGGGTATGGAGGTGCTTAACGACATAGCTTAAGCGCGCAGCTGTTATACAGGGTGCTAAAATGACTTAAATGCCCCTCCTAATCTCTATTATTTACGAAAATGCCACTATATATACACCACATCTCAACACTGTTCACGAACTAGAGAGAGAAGCATGCGATTTTCGGCGATGTCTGGCGATTTCCGGCGGCGTGTCGCTCACTCTGGCGATAAAACAAATCTCTCTCTGCTCTCTCTCTCTCTCCCTCTCTCTCTCTCTCTTTCTCTGCGCTACATCCATGGCCCCGGTCGATCTCGGGTTTGTCGCCATCGCGATCGCGAAGCTCTTTCTGTCTGAACCAACGCCGTCGTCGATCGATTTGAACCAAGCTTCATCGTCGATCTGAACCAACGCCGTCATCGATCGATCTGAACCAAGCTCCGTCGTCGATCTAAACCAACGCCGTCGCGATCTGAACCGTCGCCGATCATCGCCCCTATGCTTTTGAAACCCTAGAAAATAAATTGAAAATAAACTGAAAATAAAGAAAAATATCAATATTAATATTAATTAAAAAAGAAAAAAATACTTTTCAGAATTAATAAAAACAGAATTAATAGTTAATATGAAAAAAAATTAAAAAAATAGCTTTTCAGAATTAATATTTAACACAATTTATTAAAATTAATATTTATGTTTCATAATTAAAAAAATTACTTTTGAGAATTAATATTTACTAAAAATGAAATATTACTAAAAATAATTAAAATGAATAATAATAAAGAATAATAATATTATGAAAAATAATGATAATAATAATTGATGGACAAAATGATACTAATTTTAATATTTATAACAATTTATTTCACTTAATATTTACTTTTGAGAATTAATATTTACTAAAAATGAAATATTACTAAAAATAATTAAAATGAATAATAATAAAAAATAATAAAATAAAATGAAATGAAAAAGAATATTCATGTTAATAAAACAAAAAAGAAAATAAAATTAAAAAAGAAAAGAAAATAAAATAAAAAGAAAAAGAAAAAAAAAAGAAAAAAATGTATTTTAAATGAAATCACAAATTTTATAACTTATAAAGATAAAAATGACAATTACACAGAAAAAAGTTATTTTACAGTTTATTTATCAAACACTATTCTGTTGTTTAAATTCATAATCCCACAGCTGCATGTTACATATTTTTTTTTCTCAACTTTTTAATTTAAAAAGTCAAAAAATACACTTATTTAGAACATTCCAAACAAACCCAACCTGATCGGGGCCGTACAACCTGCAGAGCAAGAAATGCAAGGGTCATGACAACCACGTGCTCTTAAAAAAAAACGCACACAAAAAAAAGAAAAGAAAAGGAAAATACGGTGTGGTTTTCGAACCTATCCCCACGAAACCCACCCCTCTAACTCCTCTCTCTCGACTCGATTTTCAGCGAGGGTTTGATTGATGGTCTCTTGCTCTCTCGTCGCTCAGGTACTCATTCAATCTCTCTCTCTCTCTCTCTCTCTCTCTTTCTCTGTGTTTTACTTGTACTGTATGCCGTATTATCATTTTTATGTAAGCGATTGCAGCTCTGACTATTCTTTCTTTCTTTCTTGTTAAAATTGAGAAATTTTCATGGGTTTTTGATCGCCTAAATTTAGGGTTTTCACTGATTAGTTTGTATCTGAAATGGGTTCTTTTTCTCTGTTTTTCTTTTGCATTTAAAAAAAAAAAAAAAAATTTCTGAATTTTTTGTTTTGTTGGATTTATGTTAAGAGATCTATGCATTAATTGTAGTAATCTGTATCTTTATTATATATATAACTGAAGAAGTTAAATTCGGATGGTTTGTCTGTCGCTTGCTTACCTGTTTTCAGTTTCTTAATAATATGTTAATTTGGCATCTTAATAGTTATGTTTATGTTTGTTGTTGTAAATGGTTTGTCCAAAATTTAATTAACTCGGATTTATGATTATTATTGAGAATCTTCTATGGGTTTTTAATTTCTATGATAAGAATGTTGTCGGTGTTGGGTTTTGGATTTGAGCTTGCTCACCACTTACTTAAGTTGGGATTTAATGGGACTAGTGGGAAAGATGAATAGGGTGGATTATTATTATTATTATTATTATTATTATTATTATTATTATTTTTTGCATTTATGGCGTAGTTAACTTGGAGTAATGAATGCAGGCTTTTATCGCGGGTAGGTCTATTTTTGCCTAAAATCTCACTCCGTTTGGTTTTGTTTTCAAAATCTGTTTTATGAAAAACTAATTTGGTGAAAAAATAATGAAAAATTCAAAAACACTTGTGAGTTTCATTTTTTTGATATTTATTTTCACCAAACTAGTTTTTAGTATCATCTTTCTGACTCTGTTATTAGATTCTGCACCTCTTATTGTTGTAGTCTCTCATATTGAGCCTTCGTTTGGGAAGAGCTAATTTAGCCCGACTTTTTGGCTACCTAGTTAAATTAGCTTCTTTTGAAAAGAACTTTTGGCTTTTTTTGGTTTAGATGTAATGGTTGTAAGAGAAAAAGTGAAATAATTATGATTTGAATGTGACATTTTGTCTTATTAACTTATTTAGGTCTTGTTTGAAAACATGCTATTTTAGTAACTTTTTGACTAAAATATATAATTGACAAATGAGGCCTTAGCCTATTTTATCCTTTTGTGTTTATTTAGTCAATTTAGCTCTTGCCAAACGAGGCTTGAATAAGCAAGCATCGATTGTCTTGGTTAGTTACATGCTCAAATGTTGCATTTGGTTTGTCTTATCAGTGTAAATTTGTTTTCTTCCCCATGCACACCGCGTGTGGGAAATTTGTTGTTATTTCTGTCACGACAGTACCATCTTTATAGCCACTCTGATTTACTGACATGGATGGACTTCTAATGCAGGTGTTTTTTGACAAGATAGTTGCTTAAAATTATGTTAATAGATAATAATTGCTTTGTAAATTATGGTTGGCAAGTTATACAAAAAGGAAACTCAAAAGAGATTTTATGAGGGAATGATATTGAATTAGCTTTCTTCCCCATGCACACCACATGCTGGACATTTGCTGTTATGACTGTCACAATAGAAATGTCTTTATATCAACTATTGTTTGCTGACATAAGATGATCTTCTCATGCAGGTCTCTATTTACAAGATGATTGCTTAAAATTCTGTTAGTAATTGCTTTTTAAATCATGGGTGGCGAGGATACATAAAAGGGAAAGTCATAGGTTTATGAGTGAATCATATTGATATATACTTTTTGCATCAAAATGGAGGATGAGAATGGGCTTGAGCTTAGCTTGGGTCTATCTTGGTCCCGATCATCTGCTAAATCTAAGGATAACAATGATAACTCGTCAGAGACTAGGGCAGATGAAGGCGACAGAAGCAACAAATTGATCAATGATTTCAAAAACTTTCTTGAAGGTGGCACTCGAAAACAAGAATCTAGCATGGGATCTCAGAGAAGTGATCCGGTAAAACCTGATGACAGCTTTTGTAATAACTTTTCCAACGCTGCTGCAGACGTTGATTCTTCTAAGAACTTGAATGGAAGAGGACTTTGGGTTGCAAATGATAGCAGGTGCAGGAGTGCTGAAGTTGAAGAGGAAAAGAGGCCTGAGGCTAGTAACAAACGGAAAAATTTGTTTGATGAGATGAACAATCAAAAGAAGCGTGAGAGAGAATCTCATAATACTGATTTACATGACAAATCAAGACCGTCACACATTTCCATAAATACAGATGATGGCTCAACTGCTGAAAATGAAGATGTGGCAGATTCTGAAGTTGACGGTTCAACTTCAAGGTTGGTTCCACACCATGACGATGGTGCGAAGAAGTACATCAGGGGTGCTGGACCTTCTGACGTCTCAAATGAGGGTCACACAGTTACTGATTCGAGTGTGGTGGATTTGCAAGGACAAAACAAGTTTACCATTTCATCTGAAAGGGAATTTAAGATTGGGCACATGCCCTATGTTTCGTTCCCGGCTCAATCAATAAATATCATGAATGTGCCTTACTCGCTACCTTTGAAGGAATCCAACTCTATTGGGATGCCCAGCACACCAAGTTACCCACTACCTGGCATGATGCAAGTAATGTCTGCTGCAAATGGTGATCGAGGTGGGACCCAACCTGTGATGCCTGGAAACTTACCGGTGATGTTTGGCTATTCTCCTGTCCACATTCCAGTGTTGGACAAGGATAACCCCCATGGTTCAGCTCATCTTCAACAGCTCCACCCATCCTATGTTGGCAGGGTTCTACCAAACTCAGATAAACAAAATGGCGGGTTGAAGATTTCTCAAGGTTTTCTTTTCAGTCTTCAAATTCTTTTGTTCTCTATATATGTTGGTGATATGATGTGTGTGAGTTAAGTGCTAAAAGAAATCGGCTAAGAGAGTCAGTGTTAAAAACTCAGGTCATGTATTAAGGGCAGGGTTAGATGCCAATGCCTCCCCCTTCACGCATCCACACTACCCCTAAACGGGAAAAACAAAGAGTAAAAACTACAGACACACACACACCCCCTATTCCGAATCTTTAGATATTTCATTTTACACAACAGCCAGATTCACACACACACACACACACACACACACACACACACACACCCCTATCCCGAATCTTTAGATATTTCAATTTACCCAACGGCCAGATTCACATTTTCTTGTTTAAAAAATAAAATAAATAAAGATCCTCACTTTCCAAACTGTTGCAAAAAGTTGAGCTCAAATTTAAGAGGCTTGCCTGTTATGAAAATTCAAGATTTTACTGGTTTCTTTATTTAAAATTATTGGGATTTAATTGAAAAAGTCTCATATCATGTCCTTGTATATTTTAGGGTAAATTACAAATAAACTCCTGAGGTTTGTTTAAAATACAGATTGTCTCCTGTCGTTTGGAAAATTACAAATACCTTATTGTTAGAATTTTTTATTTAATGGAATTAATTGAAAAAATAAAATTCATAACTGTTCTCTTATACAATAATAAGATTACCTAAATTATTAATTGAAATAACTTTATGACATCATTACAAACTGTTAATTAACTTGATGATTTATTAATAAAGGGGGTCATTTGTTATGAAATTAGAAACTTTAAGGGGCGAGATGTAATTTCTGAAATCATAGGGGGTAATTCGTATTTTAAACAAATCTTAGGAGATGTATTTGTAATTTACCCTATATTTTATTTGTATTCTTTAAACAATAAGGGAAAAATATGAGAATAATAAGAGAAGCCCCACAATCTTGAATTAGCAAAATATTTTTAGAAAACGTAAAATATTAGAACCAAAATGTGAATATACTTGCCCCCCATTTCCTGCTAGGATCACATATCGTCGCTGCAATATTGATGCAATGACGTATATACATGATTCTATTGTACCTTGTGCCAAAATTTTAAAAATCCCTCTACTTGCTTACATTTCTCTTTTATGTTTCAATCTTAAGAAGTTCTCAAATGTTTGTTATTAGAAAATTTTCAAATTAGAAAAATAAGTTCAAGTATTGTTGAAATCTAGTTTAGGTTATTTTCTTTTCTTGTGAGGGTATGTGCTTGAGTGGATGCATCTAACCAACTGGACTTGGCTAATTAATTCCTGATGTCATATGGGATTTATTGTAAATATTCGTTATAGGTATTCTATTGTTAATGGAAATAAAGATAATAGTATAAGAATTTTAAACTGTAGATTTTATTTTTTGAATGTGCATGTATGTATTTGTAAACATGTATAGTAGTAGGATTTAAAGAGTTCTATTGTTGAGGTTTCTGAACTCCACACCTCTGGGGTAGACAATTCCCAAGTTTGCTCTTGGTTTACTGACCCTGGAACTTGGTTATAGTTATTGACCCAAATGGTAGATCGACTGGATAGTATTTATGAAGCATGGAGACATGTTTTTTAAATGTGCGAGTTGATTTTGTTTTTCTTTTCTTATGTACCACATAAAGAACCTATTTGTTACAATCTCGATTTTGACTAATTCACTAGTTTGACCAGGGTAGGATGTAGGGTTGGTCATTTAAAGAAAATTTGTTCAAGTGAAAGCATCGTGAGTTAAAGATATTGGTCTTACGGTGGCATCATTTCAGGATATGGTCATGTATGAAAACACTTCTATTATTGTACTTAGAAAGGATCTTGAGATTGATTTTCACTATTGAACCTTAAGATTGATTTTCAATATTGCCATATATGTGTGTCTATATGTGTATATATTTTTATCAGCCTGGCTTCTTAAGTTGAGATTTGTGCGGCTTCCTTACCCTTACCTAATCAATGTAGCTGGGATGCCAGTAATTATGCACAAGCCATCTGAAGCTTCACAATACAATGGGATGGCATTAGAACAGGCCAAAGGTGATGGAAAACAGCACGTCACCGACGGAGGGTCCTCTTCTCAGACACAAGATGGTGCGAAGGGAAGCAACATGATGTTTGGGGCACAAGTTGAATCTGATAAACCAGGAGTAGAAGGTTCCCCTTCTGAATTTCCAGCTATTAGGCCCGGTATTGCTGCAGACGTAAAATTTGGTGGATGCGGTTCATACCCAAATCTACCTTGGGTTTCCACAAAGGGTCCAGGCCCAAATGGTAAAGCGATTTCTGGCGTCACTTATAGATATAGCCCAATCCAGATCAAGATTGTTTGTGCGTGCCATGGGCTACACATGACAGTTGAAGAGTTTGTTCGGCATGCTGGTGATGAGCAAAACAATCAGGATTCTGGCTCTGGTTTAGCAGCTCTGCCCAGTAACAACCCTGGTGCCTCATCGCAAAGCTAATTCCATGTATGATGACAAGTAGGATAATACATTATATGCTTTTAACCATTTGATTTTCCATTTATTAGTGGTCTTCTTTGCTGCGGATAATGTGGCAGTTGTATGTAACAATTCTTGGCATCATTAAAGTACCTTTTTTCAGTGATGAAGCATCTCCTTTTGATTGTGTTCATTCAAGGCAACCCTATTGTATTTTATTTTTTTGTAAATGGTGCTATATTGAGCTTGTTTCAAGGGTTTTTTCTTTAACAAAATTGATGATTTGGTTTTCCCAAGTATGTGCTTTTCTTGGGAGTTTTGTGTAGCCACTTCCCTAAGGTTGGAGTGGCACTCATATGGAAGCACAGCTGTGTGTGAATTTAACTGTTAAAAGTTAGTGAGGGTAGTATGTTGTTGGGTGGTTGTGGACTGGTTTCATAGGTAGTGATGGATGTTGATTGTTGATGATCGACGGAGGAGGGAGGAGGAGAAGATGGTGTTGAAACTTGCAAGGGTTATAGGCTAATTTATTTTAGCAATCAAGGTTAAATAATGTTATTTCCAATTTTTTTTGTGGTCATTTATTTATAAATTTCTTTTCATCTATTTATATTTTACTTCATCCAAATTATGTTTTTATATTTTAATAAATTCTATGGGTGACATAGTTATTAAAATACCCGTAATTATAATATTTATAGTGTGAATGTTTCGTGTTGTTAAGGTGCCGTTTGGTAACACTTACGTTTTTTATTTTCTGTTTATATTTATAAAAATTTAAAAAACTCAAATAAAAACATGTTTGGTAAAATTTTTTATTTATAAATCAGTAGTCTCAGTTTATAAATTTAGCCAAAAAATGAACACACAAAAAATGTGTTTCCGTTTTGAGTTTTGAATTTTTTTTTATTTTTGCCACCCAATACTTGCCACCACCCGCTACCATTTCCCACCACCGTCTTCCGCCACCACTACCTACCCTCTACCACCACCTGCCACACCACCCACCACCACCTGCCACCACCACTCACCACCCACTACCCGCCACCAGACACCCACCAGCCACTCGCCACCACTACCACCACCACCCACCTGCCATCCACCCGCCACCACCCACCACCCGCTACTACCATCCACCGCCCGCCACCACCACCCGCCACCTACTTGCCGCCACCACTCACCACGCACCTACCACCACCAGCCACCTGCCACTCACCACCCGCCACCATCACCATCACCCACCACCCACCCGCCTGCCACCACCACTACCACCACCTACCACCACCACTACCACCACCACCCACTCGCTACCACCTACTACCCGCCACCGTCACTCACCCACCTACCCACCACCACCACCACCACCCGCCACTACCCACCTGCCATTACCACCTACCACCCGCCACAGCCACCACTACTATCACCCATTCGCTACCACCCACCACCCGCCACCGTCACCCACCTACCCACCATCACCACCCACCACCCACCCACCACCACCCGCCATCCGCCATCCGTCACCCACCTGTCACCACCACCCATTACCCGCCACCACCACCACCACCCACTCGCTACCACCCACCACCCGCCACCGTCACCCACCCACCCACCACTACCACCACCACCCGCCACCTACCCGCCACTACCACCCACCCACCATCCGCTACCCACCTGCCACCACCACTACCACCACTACCCACTCGCTACCACCCGCCACCGTCACCCACCCACCCACCCACCACCACCACCCGCCACCTACCCGCAACCTGCCACCACCCACCTGCCACTACCCACCACCACCCACCATCCGCCACCCACCTGCCACCACCACCCACCACCTCGCCACCACCACCACTCGCTACCACCACCCACTCGCTACCACCCACCACCCGCCACCGTCACCTAACCATCCACCACCACCACCCATCTACCACCACCAGCTACCCACCACCCACTGTCACCACTTTCCACTACCGTCTTCCGCCGCCACTTGCCATTTCTCACTATTTTTTATATTTTAAAATTTTTTTAAACATTTTGTCAATTACCAAACGCGTTTGTAGTTTATGTTTTTCTAAAAATAAACAAAAACCAGTTTACAAATTTTGTGTAAATATAAACTGAAAACATAAACGTTACCAAACACACCCTAAGCGTTCAAAAAAATTTATACGGGTAAAATTATCCATAAAATAACTTAAATATGATAATTAAGATTTAGTGAATCAAATATTCAAATAATAGGATTTATTAAAATATTTCTTAATGAATTCCTTTGTTTTTGTTTTTGGATTAATCCAGATGTGTAATTTGCAAAGCCTTGGAAGTCAGCATAATTTGCTTAATTTTTCTGTACATAATTAGTTTATGTTTGTACTTGATTTTTTATTTTTTTAACTCATATATATTTTATCATAGAAAAGGAAGTTCTGTGGTGTCATCACTGTCTCCGTAGGCTCAGGCCCCAAGCTAAACCGGTTGACAGCCTGACTTGACTGAACCTATAGGAAGGGATCTATCACCGAGACACCGATGGAGTTCAACTATACGCCACAGGCCACCGAGGGTTCAAACCAGAGTACAGAGGGGGGGTTCTCAAAGAGAACGCTTCCACCTTCCCTTAGGATTCGACCCTAGGTCATACTTGTGGAGACGAGTTGCTTTCTCCACCATGCCACCACCCGGTGGTAATAAAAAATATATTTTAAGTGTCATCATTACATCCGTGTGGGTCCAAGTTCGGGGTACTTGATTTAGGTAGTGTACTTGTATTAATTGGCATAATGACTTGTTAGGCACTTGCTCATTCGAATGTATAAATTAAAAAGGTTTGGGTTTCTTAGATTAAATTTTTTGAAAATTAAATTTTTGTATTTTTGTATTTTTTTTTTTTGTTTTTAGTGAATATTTTTAAAATTTTAAACATTTTTTTTATTTTTTTAAATGTACCTTACTTAGATGTTTCTAAAAAGTAAAAAATTTGTGAAAAAATATTTTAAAAAATTAATAAATACATAAAAATACAAAAAATGTACTGAATTCTCTTTTCTTTTTTTTTTTGTATTTTTGGTATTTAGTAAATTTTTAAAAGGTTTTTTTCACAAATGTTTTACTTTTTAGGTATATTTATGTTAGACATGTTTAAAAAGTAAAAAAAAATTGCTTAAAATATTAAAAAAATTTATTAAAAACAAAAAAATACGAAAAATAAGAAAGTAGAATTTTCTAAAAAATGTTTTTGGAAAACTCTAACCAATCAAAATGAATAAAATTGTAAAAGCATTTTGAAGTGCATAAAAATATATAAAAATGTTTTAAATTATGTAAAAAAGACATTGAAATTTGGGGCACCAGTAAATCCCATATATAAAGTTCAAAATTCATTTAGTTCCAAAATAAAACACTTATACCAATTAATCTTACATATTTTTAATTGTTACCAATTTTTTTTTTTTTCCTTTTCGTTTATAACTTTAAAAACGTGCTACATCTCATCATCACCAGACTTTCGTCAAACGGTCACTGAAAACTTGTCAGAATATTCAACATCACTGGAAAGTCTCCGGAGTATTGCCGGAAGTTCGTCAGAGTATCGCCGAAATATTCTGAACGTCACTGGAAGTCACCGGAATGTCCAAAATATTCGTTAAATGTCAAGAATATCATCAGAAACTCATCGGAATGTCCAGAATATTACCCAAAAAAAAAGAAGAAAAAATAGAGAAATTATAGTGAAAAAATATAACAAAATGTGCTGAATATTAATAAATTAAAAGGAAAAAAAAAAACATAACATAACAACAACAAACAACAATGGGAAAAAGTATATATTATTTTTTAATTTTTGTAGGATTTAAGCAAATAATCTCTAATATTGATCAAATTGAAAAGTAAGTTGCTACAGTTTCAAAGTATGATTCTATTAAACATTTATCTTTATTAATTAAATTAAAAAACATATTATGAAACTGCAAAATTTTATAATTCTAAAGAATATTATTAAACTGTAAAATTTTATAGTTTTAAAGTATGATTCATTTTAGCACCAAAAAAACTGAAACTATAAAATTTTACAGTTTTCACCACCTGTAACTAAAACTTAAAAACAACTTGTTCAGAATTTAAAAATTTTCTCCATTAAAACAGGAAAATAGAATTGTGTAGTAGAGAAAAGATAGAAAAATTGAGAAATCTAAGGAGAGAAACAGAGATAGAGAGAATATTGTACTCCGACAATTATTTTTGGTTTAGATCTAGTCAGATCTCATGTAGATTTACTTAGATCTGATGTAGATCTGAGTAGATCTACTCATCTTCTTTGTTAAAAACTCGTCTCTTTCACAGTTGGTGAGGGTGAAGTAAGGAATCGATGGTCGGTGGTTGCCGGTGTACCCTAAGCAATGATGGTCGTCGGTTACTGGTGATTATATATTAGAAAGAGAAAGAGAAGAAGTAAGGTATGGTTGTCGGTCATCAGAAATCATGAAGAGAAAGGGGTAGAGAAAAATAAATGCACAGAGAAAAATGAAGAAGAAAAATACATAATGGGCTTTTAAAAGTATTCAAAAGGTTGTGGGACTAAATAGAGTTATCCTCTTTTAAAAAAGACTTCCAAATAATTTGCCCTCAAAATTTTAATTAATTTTCCTTTATCTCCGTCTTATTAACAAAACATAGAAGTATCGTTACTCTTTATAGATCCATAATTTTTTGAAAAAGCCCATAGTTCCATTTCAAAGAAACCCAAATTCAACTCATATGTTGGGCAACAATCTCTTCTTATTCTTGCGGGAATTCATACCCGTCTATAAATTGATTTGTTTATAATTAGGACCTTGCTACATCCCCCTAAAAACACCCCCCCTAATCCCCCTAATTTCCATATCAAGTAAAAAAAAAAAAAAAAAGGAAACAGTTGCCCAAATTGAAAATTAGGGGGATTAGGGGGGGTATTTTTAGGGCTCCAAATCATTTTCCCACTAGATCGATTTAATTTTATGTGTGAAAGATATATATAAAATATCTAACAAAATGAATAGTTCAGATCATCAAAACGGAACTCGTGATAGTCCCTTGGGGGCTAGATAACGCCCTCCAGTCCATCCACCTCCTTTATAAAAAAGCTAAATTATATTCACTTCTTTTATGGTTTGAAAAAAATATAGTTAGTTTTACACTTTTAACATAACTACACTAGTCTTCTTAAGGTTTTAATTATCATAGGAGTAAGACAATTTTTCATGAGTACTTCATTAGTCATGTGAATGAAAAATGATACTGTTATAATTTTCATTAAAAACGTATTTATTTTTGTTTATTTTAATGTTTACCTACTATCTGTGTTAATTTCAATCATTTTAATCTTACTAAAAGAAATGCCATTATAATTATGTCAAAAATGTGAAACTAATTAAATGTTTTTCTTTAAACTTCAATGGAGGTGAGTATAAGTTAATCTTATAAAAATTATTAGGAGTTTGCGAAACAATTTTTGATGCCATTTACCAAGGAAAATGTTACTATGTGCATCCTTACAAAAGTGAATATGGTATGCACTTATAAAAACACTATAATAAATTTTTTCATTAATCAACATCCCCTCGCCAAGGAAATTCAAGATTTCGTTTTCAGCCTAAAAAAAATCATCACTTACAGAACAGCCACTGAGTAAGATTTATCTTTTTTTCTTTTTCTTTTTCTTTTTTATTTAAAAAAATAAAATAAAATCGACCTATTTGAAGTGCCATGCACACTATAGAAAATATTATATCTACATTTTTTAATTAAAAACTGAAGAAACTATTAAAAGATTTACCTTCATGCAGAAGCCAAGCCATAATTGTGAAAAAAATTTATACAAAAATCTCAAACCTCAAAAAGTATGACGAGACAAACTATAAATTATTATTAGATGGATATATGGACATGTGTTATTATAGACCTATTAAATACTTTTTCAAGAAAGAGAAGGAACAACAGTAATTTCAACCCTAATTAATGATTTTTCAATACTGTCTATAAAAAAAAATAATATGCATAAATAAATTTTTAATCAAATTTTATTATAACTAAACACAACTGTAATTTTATTAATAATTTGATGTTTTTAATTTTACTATATATATAAATACATTATATATCATATGCATACACTGAAATATCCTGTTTGATTGTGTTGTTTAGAGTTCAAATCTTAAAACCCATAATTTTGGTGGGGTCAATAAACTTTGTGGAGGTAGGGTCTACAGTTTTGGATCAATAACGTATGGGTCCGTTTGGAAAGAAGGTTTGGATTGAATTGGGATTATTTTAGTCACAAAATGATAAAATAGACTTTTTAGTTTAATAAAATAAAATGTCATGTCCAAACTATAATAATTTCATATTTTCTCTCACAAAAATTAAAAAAATCAAAAAACCTATCCCAAACGAAACTTTTTAACCTCAGACTCAAAAAGTCAAAAAGTTAAAAAACTAACTTATATCCCAAACGAAGGCATAGTGTTTATTGTTTACATTTTATCGATATGAACAAATTACAAATTTTATTATTTATGCTTGACCAAATCCTTTGTCAATAATAAATAAAATTCACAATATACTGATGTTTTCAACCCCAACTATTTGTATTACCAAAATATTTTCAACCAATTGCATTTATATATGATCTCACATTACTCTTATTGTCAAAAAATGTAGGGTAAATTACACTGACACCCCTGATGTTTATGTTTTGGCCTTATTTGTCGTAACCTAAAAAAGTTAAAAAGTCAAAAAGTCACTATCCTATTTAAGTCACATCATCTTATTTAAGTCGTATCACCTCTCTACCACATCACTTCAAACCCAATCCATACCCGACCCATATTTCATAAAAAGTAAAAAAGTACACTTATTTAGATCACCTTAAATCACCCCTAATATAGATCTCCTTCATATTTAAAAAATTACACTTTTCTTGTGGAGATTTGTAATATTATTACAAATTATTTCTTGGATTGCTAATATCATGCCTTAAAATTTTTTAAATGACCATCTTATCATTTTTTTTTCTACCATTTCTTCTTTCTATTATTATGATTACATTCTATACTTTTCTATTATTAAATTCTACTTGAACATATTTTTAAATATAAATTTTATATATAATTTTCAAATATAAGAATATAGTTTAATGATAACTTTTCACTTTAAAACAAAACACCGATAAACATGATTTATATATATATATATATTTTTAGGTCTCTCACGGTATCCTAGGTTTTTTGGACCCAGGACTAATCCGTCGAGGAAGCTGCTGGGCGCATATGCGGGGTCCTCTCCCAAGGGGGTTTGCTGCATCCACAAAGGCTCGAATTCGAAACCTTTGCTTAAGCGACCCAAGTCCCTTTCCACTTGGACCAACCCCCATTGGTAAACATGATTTATATTTACAACAATATCACTATCACAATATTTTTATGATATTTTTTGTATAAATTTTTATATATGAATATAATTTTTCATTTTTATTATATACTTTTTATATTTAAAAAGTATAAATTTTGTACCAAAAACTTTTAAAAAATTCATTGAATACAATAAAATAAGATAATGTATTGAATTTTTATATTTTTGAATTTGGAAAATTTAAAAAAAAAATCACAAAATATTATACTTCTTAAGTATATATCTAAATGAGGTATATCTAAACAAAATTGCTTAAAACATTAAAAAAGTAGTAAAAATATAAATTAAAAAAAAAACCTCAATTTTTGTGTGTGAGTTAAACCAAAAAAGATGATTTTTATTTCTCTTGAAATGACATGAACAAAATATCTATATTATTTTTTTATTTTTTTATGTATAAATGTTAAGGGACAAAAATATGTCATTTTAATCTAGTAAGGGGGTAAGTGTAATTTTTCAAATGTGAAAAAAAAAAATTATATTAAACAGAAATCTCTAAGGATGTCAGTGCAATTTATCCAAAAATATATTCACTATGTATGGTTCCATTTTTTTGAATTATTTTTCCAAAAAGTGATTTGAAAACTCTATTTTGAAAAAGGATCTTTGTTTGGTTTTAAAAAAAATGGCAAATTACACAAATAGTCCCTATAGTTTGGGGCTTATGTCACTTTGGTCCCTGACTTTTCAATTGTGACACGTTTGACCCTGAATTTTGAATCTTGTTTCAAATAAGGACAATTGAATATATAATTAGATTTTTCAAGGGTAAAATTGTCAATTTGATAAAATATAAACTAATTTGACAAAAATAAATGTCAAGCAAATATTTTTGAATTTTTAAAAATTATTTCTACTTACTAAAAATAAAATTATGTAAAATTGATAAATCTTTTAGACATTTATTTATTTTTTTTACCAAATTAATTTTTATTATGTGTTTGGATGATGATCATGTAAAATTAATTTTAAAAAATTAATCATGTAATTTTTATTAATTTTAAATAATTTTATCATTGGTGGATAAAAATAATTTTAAAAATATTAAAAATATTTTTTTGACATTTATTTTTGTCAAATTAGTTTATATTTTATCAAATTGACGATTTTACCCTTGAAAAATCTAATAATATTTTCAATTGTCCTTATTTGGAACAAGATTCAAACTTCAGGGTCAAATGTGTCACAATTGAAAAGTCAGGGACCAAAGTGACACAAGTCCCAAACTATAGGAATATTAGTGTAATTAACCCTAAAAAAAAAAATGTATTATTGCAAATTCAAGTTTCCCTCCAATTTAAAGAGAGTGGCAATTGAAAAAAAAAAAAAAAAATTCTCACATCAAAAAATACTCCCATGTTAATATATATATATGTATGTATATGCTATATATGTATAAAAACAAAATTTGATATGTATCTATTTATGGGTACAGATTCTATTATTAAATATGTGATTTTATTATAAAATTTCCATTCATTTCAACCACATAAAACATTTTATATATATATATATATATATATAAATTGGCATTAAAAAAAATCGTCACCAACTTACAAACTTTTGCAACATCAAATATAAAAAGTTTGGACATTTTCTTATGCCAATTTCTAACAATGTTACACATGTTTGTGTTAATGTTACAATATTTTGTGATAAATTTTTTTTTCTGTATAACATTTATGAAAATTTAATTATATTTAAGAAATATTTTAATGTCAATTTGTAAAAAAAATTACATTTTTTATGGTTGAAATGAGTGAAAATTTTATGATACACATTTAATGGTAGGATATGTATCCAAATGGATACACTCCAAATTATATTTTCATACATATATAGCATGTATATATATATATATAACTAGAATAAATTACAAATACACCCCTTAAGATTTACTTAAATTCGAAATTACCTCATGTGATTTTAGAAATTACAGTATGCCCCTTAAGGTTTCTAATTTCATAACAAATAGGTCATTTTTTTAATAAATTATCAAGTTAATTAACAATTTTTAATAATATTAAAATTTTATTTCAATTAATAATTCAGATAATTTTATTATTGTATAAGTGAACAGTTATAAATTTTACTTTTTTAATTAATTCTGTTAAATGAAAATTTTTAATAGGGAGATATTCGTAATTTTCCAAACTACAAAAGACAATTCGTATTTTAAACAAATTTCAAGAAATGTATTTTTAATTTACTCATGAAGTTAACATGAGAGTACTTTTTGATGTGACATTTTTTTTTTTTAAATTGTCTTTCTCCTTGAATTGAAGAAAAATTTGAATTTGTATCAATGTATTTTTTTTGAAGGTCAAACAAAAATCATTTTTCAAAATAGAATTTTCAAACCACTTCTTGAACAAATAATTTAAAAAGATGAAACCAAACCTAGTGAATCAGTGATGGTTACTTAGGAAGAACAATCATTAATATCGAAAATAGCAACGCTTTTGAATAAATAAAAAAAGAAAAGAAAATAGCAACGCTTTAGTACGATTGATGTGCGTAATACCATTGGAAGGTCTTGGTGACTGAGGAAGCTTTTTGATGGCTTTTTTTGTGATTTTTTTCTTTTTGTATAAAAAAGTTTAAAAAGTTGATTTTTGGTACAGCTGATAAAATAGATTATACCTTATAACTTAATAGATTATAAATTATAGTTTTAATTAGAAGTTGTTAATTTATTTATTACAACTGTTAGATTATAGATTTAAGTTATTAAGTAATATTTGTTTAATAAATTGTGAAATAATTTTTTGATGTATAAATATCTTTTTTACCCCTATTAGTTGTAAGGTAAATTTATCTTTACTTTTTGTAATTAATTATCATTTTTTTTTATTTTGAGTAAGAATATCTACTTTGAATTTAAAGCTCTCTTGATTCATTCAATTTCTTTTTGAATAATGTTTGAGAGTTCGAAAATCTTCCCCCCTAATCCCCCTAATGGCCAAAACGACGTCGTTTTGGACATTAGGCTTTTTTTTTTTTTTTTTTTTTCTGCCATTTTCGTTTGACCTGCAGAGGAGGGGGAGAAGAGGGAGAGGGAGAGGGAGAGAAAGAGGGAGAGGGAGAGAAAGAGGTCGCCGTCGCCGATCGCCGCGCCTCCGCGCCTCCGCTTCCGTCGCTGATCGTCATGCCTCTGCTCGTCGCCTCTGCCATCGCCGCACCCCCCGTCTCCGCCTCCAGCCCATTTTTTAGGCTCCCTCCAGTCCCAGTCCCCTTCCCCTTCCCCCTCCCCCTCCTCCTCCTCCCCCTCCCCCTCCGTCTTCTTCTTCCTTCTGCTGGAAAAAAAAAAAAAAAAAAAAAAAAAAAAAAAAAAAAAAATTGGAATTCGGGGCATTCTGGGGAGCCCAGATTCAAGCGACGTAGCATTGCTCTTTCTTTTTCTTTTCTCCATGTCTTTTTCTTTTCTTTAACTGTACATCTCACTCTCGAGTTTTTTTTAAATATTCTTAAAAAAAAAAAAATCAAGAATGGACATATTTTTCAAACTATTTAAAAAACTAACATACTTTTTTAAAATCACATTTTGAAAATACAATTTATGATAACATGGACTGCACTTTTTAAAATCGCATTTTCAAAATACGATTTCACAAAACAGAACAGTGTGTTTGGTTTGAGTTTTCTGGATTAAGTTTTTTGAAAACTGAGTTTTTTGGTTTTCGTATTCCTTTGTTTAGTGAATATTTTTAAAATTTTAAACATTTTTTTTACTTTTTTAGATGCACCTTAGTTAGATGCATCTAAAAAGTAAAAAATTTGTGAAAAAATATTTTAAAAAATTAATAAATACATAAAAATACAAAAAATGTACTAATTCTTGTTTTTTTTTTTTTTTATTCTTGGTATTTAGTGAATTTTTAAAAGATTTTTTTTACAATTTTTTCACTTTTTAGGTGTATTTATGTTAGACGTGTCTAAAAAGTAAAAAAATTGCTTAAAATATTAAAAAAATTCAGTAAAAACAAAAAAAACACAGAAAATTAGAAAGTAAAATTTTCTGAAAAATGAAAATAAGCAAGCTGAACCAAATAGTTTGAAAAGTGAGTCAATTCTCTAAATTGTTTTTTTTTTTTAGAATATTAAAAAAAAAACTCCTCTCTCTCCCCCTCCCTCTGTGTGTATATATATATGTACACAATCATCGATTTTTTATTTATTTATTGTTATATGAATTGTTATGTGTGTGCGTGTGTTTTTTTTTTTTTTTTTTCAATATATATATATATATTTTTGGGTTAAGTGTGATGTGGGTTTGGAACGCAGAGGCGAAGGGGATGGACAAGTTCTCACAACGACGGGGAGACGGTGAGGATGAAGCTGAGGCTACTGCTACTGGGAAAGACGGCGAGAATGGGCAAGTTCTTCTATGATTTTTCTTCTCTGATTTTTTTGTAGTGGTAGAAAAGTAAATAATTGAAAAGATAAAGGATATTTAAGTAATATTGCTTCCCCTCCGCATAAGCTGAACCTGCGAAGCTGCCACCTACCAGCTTCAGATTCAGAGCTTATTTCTGCTTCAAAAAAAATGTTAGAAGCGGAAGTTATTTTTCAAAAACTAAAACAAACCGTCTAAATTAACTTTTTTAAAATTAAAATCTGTAAGTTGGTCTTTTTAAGCTAGACCAAACACCCCCAAATAATGCTGTAAATGCCACAATAAAAACACTAAAATTTTTCGGAGCTATATGATATGATAAATCATAAAAATCTTATACTTGAATTAATTTCGATAATTTTTAAATATATGTTACTTTCTATCACTTTATTATGTTATCTAACAATAACTATATCAAATACATGATGAAACTTTGTCCCCTTAAAATTTTACTCATCTCTCAGTTTAACCCTTTAAGTTTAGTTTTTTTTCATTTTGATTCTTTATATTTGCAATCTTTCCTACTTTAGTCCTTTAAGTTTAATTTTTTTTTTTTTTTTTTTTTTATGTTGGCCCTTTATGTTTGCAATCATTCTCACTTTGACATTTCATATTTGCAATCCTTCCCACTTTAGTCCTAGACTAACTTCCATCTAAAAAACTAATAGAATCTGCCACATCACCAATACATTAACTCTATGTGTGATGTAAAAAATTCACTAAAGATGTCAAAAATAAAAAATAGAAAACAAAAAAATTGAATTTTTTTTAGTTTTTAGTGAGTTTTTTTTTTTTTTCAAATTTATTCATAAATATTATTACATTATAGATGCATCTAGATTAGATGCACCTAAAAAAATAAAAACAAATTTGACTAAAAAAAGAAAAAAAAATTAAAGACAAAAAAATAAATAAAAATATACTGACTCAAACACCTGTATTGTCAATTCTAAAATGAAAAGTTTACTATCTTCTTCTTCTTTTTTTTCCTCTTTAGTGAATTTTCTCTTTTTTTAGTTAAATTTGTTTTTGGAAAATGATTTGTCCCCCTAATTTTTCCCCCCCAAATCCCCCGAAATCACAGAGGAGAGAAAGAGAGGGGAAAGAGAAGAGAGGGGAAGAGAAGGCAGGTCCCAGCCGTCGCAGCCCTGTGCCGATCGTCGCAGCCTCCGCCGTCGCCTCCGCAGGTCCGCCGTCGCAGCCCCGCCCCTCGCAGCCCCTGCCTCTGCCGCCTCCGCCCCCCGCCTCTACCTCCGCCCCATTTGTTGGGCCCCCTCCAGTCCCTCCTCCTCCTCCTCCTCCTCCTCCCTCCCTCCTCCCTCCTCCTTCTTCTTCTTCGTTTCTGATTCAACCAAAAAAAAAAAAAAAAAGGCAAAAACGACGTCGTTTTTGCCTTTAGGGGGATTCGGGGGGCCTGTTTTCGAGTGACGTAACATTGCTCTTTGTTTTTACTTTTTTAGGTGCATCTAATCTATATGCATCTATAATGTAATAATGTTTATGAATAAATTTAAAAAAAAAAAATCACTAAAGACAATGTCTGATATGTCGGTGACGTAACAGATTCTGTTAGTTTTTAGATGGAAGTTAGTCTACGAGTAAAATGGAAAGAATTACAAATATAAATGGCTAAAATAAAATTTAAAAAAAAAATCAAACTTAAAAAGTTAAAATAAAAAAATAAGTGAAATTTTAAAGGGACAAAGTCTAATTTACCCATGAAATGAAACTAACTATTGGCGATGGAGTTCAAAAAATTAACGTCATATTATTCTATGCGGCAGAAAAACTTACTAGATCCAAATACATCGAAGTTTGGAAATACTTTGGCATCTAACTACAATCAACACAATAAGATTTGAAAATTTTAATTTCAATTAATTTAATTATTTTGCACTTTGCATGAGCGTGCAAATAAGAAGTCTTATAACACTTTTTATTAGTGATTTGTTAGTTATATGAATGGGAAAAATAATATTGTCATCCTTTTTTTATACTAAAATACATATTTTATCTTATTTAATTTTGTACTTTCATATAATCTGTATTAATTTTGATTTCTTTAACTTTATTAAAATAGAAGTCAATGTAATTATATTAGAATTATGAGATTTATTGTATTTTTTTTTTCAAATCTCAGGAAAAATTAGTGTAATTTACTCGTTTTCTTTTGTGTGGATAAATTGGTAAAAAATCCATTTCCATAGGTATGCATGACATTAGGTCCAAGGATTGATTGATTTACTTTGGTATGGATGTGATAATAAAAAGTTTTGGTAGGAAAGACAAATTATTGTTTTGAATAATTTTTCTTTTCATTTTGGAAAATTTGACCATAAACTCCTCCTAACTTCCTCTTTTGGTTAAAAGGATTAAATTTTTTTTTAAAGTTTTTATGAAAGATAAAATTTGTTATTTGAATATTTTATCTGACCATTATACCCTTTCTTTCTTATCTTTCTTTTATAGTACTTTTTTTTTTCACCAACTCTATGGTTGTTCATCGTTTCTACCATCTTCGTCATTTGTTGGCGTCGCTCGTCTTCGTTGTCGGCTGGCGACTACCATTTCTACTGTCAAACTACCACCATCTCAGATTTGATACCTACGAACTCATATTTGAGATTAACAACTTCAGATCTGAGATAAATGAACTTAGATTTGATATAAAAAATAAGAAATCGAGATATTGTAATGAAAATTCAAGAATTATTTACCTGTTTGTTCATAGATCTAAAAGTAAAATTTGACTCTGGTTCATCATTTAGTATGTAATCTATTTTTGTAATAGTAATATTTTACTGTGATTAATAACATGCTGATCTGCTTAACGACAGTAAACTTTTATTTCAAATCATAATAAATTTTACTGTCATTAAAAGAGGGCTACGACAGTAAAATTTTACTTCAAATCATAGTAAAATTTGATTCAAAGTAAAATTTTATTCCGAAACATACTGCGAGGATGACTTTGTAAGAGAGGGCTACATCAAAAACCAAAGTAAAATTTTACTATTTGAAAAACAGAGCATCAGGAAAAGAAGAGAGAGAGAGAGAGCATAAATTGTGAGTGACACATACACACACACACAGTACAAAACCGTCTAAACCACAGATAGAAAGGGTGAAGGATCTCAGACCTGAGGTTCACAAATGATCATTTTTCGGCGACAACAACTGTGAATGATCTCAGATCTAAGGTTGTAGATGCGACGAACAATGGTGGCGATGAAGATGGTAAAGAAAGACTTTCATAATGGACGACGGTGGCACTGGTGGAGAGCGGTAGTGGTGTAGTGGAATGCAACAGCAGTAAAAGAGTGAGATAGAGAGAAGAGAGATTAAGATAAAAGAGAGTGTTTGATTATGATTTGATATATATATATATATAAGGGTATTATAGCAAAAGAAACAGGTTTTAAAATACTGGAGGGTTTTGAAAGGCTCCATATAATTTATGTCATTTTGATGGATAAGTTAGATAGTAAGGGGTCTATAATCAAATCCCCTTTTCATTTTCACACTTGCGTTGTTGCATCTTCACATACTACCAATGTCAAACAATCACCGAACCATTGATAAAAAATTCATCGGAAAAGTCGTCGAAAAATCGCTGAAAACGTTGTTGGTTGTGGTGTTGGTGATTTGGATAGAGAAGCAGATTAGGTGGATAGATAGGTGGACATATGAGTGACACATGGAGATATAGGTAAATAGATGGACAACTAGGTGATATTTGGACAGATAGATGACAATTGACCAAATAGGGGTAATAAAGTCTTTCACATTGTTGTAGTTGTTAATCGTTTTTCTACGTATGTTATATTTATCCTTATTCCTCATGCTTGTCCCGCTGATGTTGTTGTTGATTTGTTTTACATGTATGTGGTAAAATATTTTGGCTTGCCTAAAGATATTGTTAGTGACAAGGATATCCTGTTTACGGGAAGGTTTTGGGTTTTCTCTTTAATTTGATGGGTTCAAAATTAAAGTTTTCCACAACAAATCACCCTTAGATGGATGGTTAGACCAAGAGGATGAATGAGTTGCTTAAGGAGTATCTTCGATATTATATAACTGCAGGACAAATTTTGTTGAGTTGTTGGATAGTGCATTTTTTTTTTTTTTACAATCTACATAAGTCATCTGCAATTGGAATGAGTCTGTTTGAATTGGCCATAGGGGCAACAACCCCTAACTCCTCACGAAGTGACAAAAATAGGCTCCGGTGCTATATGGATGGAGAATAATAAGCAATTAATAAAATCAACCTATTTGAAGTGCCGTGCATGTTATAGAAACTATTATATGTATATAATTAAATAAAAATATGAAAAACTACTAAAAGATATAACCTTCACATAGAACCCAAGACATAGTTCTAAAAAATTTTTTATACAAAAATCTTACACTCCAAAAAGCATAACAAGACAAACAATAAATTATTATTTGTGGACAACTACGTGATATTTGAATAGATAGATAACAATTGAATAAATAAGGGTAATAAAGTCTTTCGCAATGTTGTTGTTATGGCCCCAAAAGATTTAAGGCTCTTGAGTGAAAAGTCCAAATTTGAATTTCCTTTGGCCAAAGGTCCACGCACTAAACTTTTCTATCCATAAGGATACACTGAGGCGAAAGGATAAAACTACCCCATGTATTTATATCTTCTCTTCATCCGTTTGTTTCCCTTAGATCTGAGGAAATTAAATCTGTCGCTGCCACCTTCTTCACTTCTTCATCACTTACTGACGGGTTTCAATCACCGCCTTCATACATTCTTCACATCCAAGAACATGGCAACCGCTTGAGCTTCCTACCTCGGCCTCCGTCTCTAACATCTACGACGCCTTCTTCGCCGCCTCCATATATCTCAGATCGCCGCCATCGTGTATCTCAGATCCGTCGGTGCCATCTCCGATGATCTCAAGATCTTTGAATCCACCTTTCTCTCTCTCTCTCTCTCTAGCCATTACAAATCATTCCATCGCAATCGTTGTTCAGGTATTGGTCAAAAATAATTTGTAGACATTTAAAATTAATTATTCTTAAAGTTGTTAACTGTTGAAATAAAATATAAAAAACTCTTTTTATAGTAATTTGAAAATATGAAATATATTGGATCATACTTAAAAATTAACAAAAATTGATCAAAATCAAAATGTGATTCTAGAAAAAAAAAAATAATAATATGCATATCGGGAAGTTTTCTTTAAATTGTGCGAAAAATAATAAAAAAAATTACGGTTCTGGTTATCGCAACCATTACGTTGCGGCCTTTACACCCTGCAACTGCAACCACGCCACCATAACCGTTACAGCAATCGCAATCGCTTTTCAAAACTTTGATCGAGAGTGTTTAGGTATGCGATTTCCTCCATCTCTCTCTCTACAACTTTCTCTATTTCATTCTCTCTCTCTCTCTCTCTCTCTCTCTCTCTACATATACATGTGTATATGTATATATGAGGCTATAACTTTCACTCACTAATATTCACTCACATTTTGTGTATATAAACATATATATATATATATAGGCCTCGTTTGGGAAGTGGCTATTTTATAGACTTTTTGGCTTTTTGGCTATTTTAGTAAGCTATTTTAGTTTTTGTGTTTGGGAAGATGAGATGGATTTTTATTTGAGTTGTTGTATTGAAAAATGTGTTGAAATGATGTTTGAATTTAAAATGACTAATTTGTCCCTAATATTATAATTTTTTAAATTGATGTAAAGGGGCAAAATTGTAATTTTCCAAGTGATGTAACAATTTGACACTTTGACAGTGTAGGCTGTGCCTACACTGTCACGGTAGCTGAGGCTATTTTTTTTTTATATAAAAAAAAAGGGGTGAATAGTGGGGCTTTTTGGCTTATTTTTCATTTGAGGCTATAATAGCCTCCAATTGCTTCTCCCAAACAGTGCCATAGAGAGAGAGATATTGTGGTGGTTTTGAATAAGAAAATCTTCAATAGATTTATATAACATTTATAAAATATTATCAACTCCACTCTTTTTTGTTGTTGTAATCTTCAACAGATCAGTGCTTATGTCTCTTTTTTGTAATATGTCTCATTCTAGAGAGCATTTTTCTTAAATCTGTTGTGTTTGATCATTGCACAGGATTGGTGGATTTGGTATGGACCTCCAAGTTTTGTTGAAATGGCTCTAAACTAGAATAAGATAAGATTAGAACACGCACACACACACGTAGAGAGAGAGAGAGAGAGAGAAAGAGAGAGAGAGAGAGAGAGGAGAAAGAGTATCATCAGAAAATTGGATAGAAAAACTAAATAGAGAAGGGAAATTTGAATTGAAAAGATTAAAAAAGTAAACAAATAGGGTAAAAAATTGGACAAACAGAAAAAAATTGAATAGATAGGGAAAAATTTGGAACAGATAAGAAAATTTTTGAATAGATAGTCAACAAAAGTCAACAGATAAAGAAAAGTCAATAGATAAATTAAAGGATAAAATTAGAAATAAATAGTCATTCAAAACAAACAAAATGATTTTTCACCAAATTATTTCGCAAACGGTAGACCTCTTATCAATAAAAAAATATCTACTAAATCTAATGTTTTAAACAATTAATAAATTGGATTTATTGACAATTTTCTCAAAGATGTAACTGAGGCCTAACAGATGTAGAAATAAACCTCTAAGGTGGGTTCCTTATTATTATTTTTGTTGATGTAACATTCAAAGTAAATTCAATGAACTTTTCTTAAGTGTGCAACCCTCAAGGTTGCACACCATGTGCCACTTACACAAAAAGTGTAAGTGGAAGGTGAAAACAAAAAGCAGGACTGAACACAGAAAGGCGTAAGTGTAAGGCGTAAGTTGCACACCATAACAGTACCCAAATTCAATTTGATTTCACACTTTTAAAAAATAATTCACGTGTAATGCACGTATCCTACAATTAGTATATTAAAAAAAAAAAAAAAAAAAAAAAAAAAAAAAAAAAAAAAAAAAGGGTTTGGTCCTCAAGCCTAGATCAGCCTGAGATTGGGGTTAAAATCTCATTCAAATCTGTACCTAAAATTTTGTCCAATCCTAACCTTACCCAATAAACCCATATAGTAAATAAAAATTATATAATTAAAAAAAAAAAGTATTCTCACAAAATAAATCTTAAGTTGTCAATTTAATATAGGCTCGGTTCGGTTTATTTGATATAAACAAATGGTTTAAATTGAAAAAAATCAAAAATTAAGAGTTTAAATTGACAAAATTAAAAAATTAGGATTTATTTTGTTAATGGTCAAATATTGAAGTATTTTTTTTTTGAAAAATTAAATCTTATAAAAATAAAAAAACAATAGTTTTTCTTCATTATATCTTCAATTCAAAACTTGGTGAGCGTATTTTTATTGAAAAATGTTTTAGGGCCATTAAATCAGTGGTTTAAATGGCTCAAAACTGCCAAAACGACATCGTTTTGGCTCGTTTTACGCCCAAAACGATATCGTTTTGACAGTTTTGAGCCATTTGAGCCACTGATTTTGTGATCCTCTACCATTGCTTATTTTTATTTTTATTAAGGCCTCGTTTGGGAACAGGTTAAGTTAGTAACTTTTTGGCTATTTGGCTAAAATATGAACTAAAAAAAACTAGTATGTTTGGGATGAGTTTTTGACTTTTTACGAAAAGATATCCAAAAAGTAGAGAGAAAAGAGAATCTTTGACTTTTTGGTATGAGTTGTTGACTTTTTAACTAATTTAGTAACTTTTTAACTTTTTGACTAAAAAGTTCGGTTGCCAAACGAGGCCTAAGAGTCATCTACGTAGTCCAAATATCTCGGCTTAAGGTGTAGGCCCACACCTTGACCAATCACTTCTTATCATATAACTTGTCAATTCAAGGTCATGTCATATGACCTAACTCAAAAAAATACCTTCCTAACCATTGTATCCTAAATTCAAAACTTAATGAGGGTGAAAAAAAAAAAAAAAAAAAAACCCAACTGGATAAGTGTATTTTTATTTTAAGCACAAACTCTTTTCTTTACTTTTGCAAATACACAATGAAACTTAGGATAAATTACATTTTGTTTTCTTAAAGTTTCACTCATTTTTCATTTTGACTCTTTAAGTTTGATTTTTTCACTTTAGTCTTTATGTTTGTAATCCTTCTTATTTTGATCCTTTAAGTTTGAGACTTTTTTTTTTTTTTTTTTTTTTTTTCACTTTGACCGTTCTTTATGTTTGCAATTATTCTCACTTTGACCCTTTATGTTTACAATCCTTCCCACTTTACTCCTAGACCAATTTTTATTTAAAAAACTAACAGAGTCTGTCACATTACCAGCACATCAGTTCTATGTATGATATAAAACATTCACTAAAGATGCAAAAAATGAAAAATAAAAAACAAAAAAAAAATTGAATTTTTTTTTTTAGTTTTTAATGAACTTTTTTTTTTAAATTTATTCATAAACATTATTACATTATAGATGTATCTAGATTAGATGCACCTAAAAAAATAAAAACAAATTTAACTAAATAAAGAAAAAAAGTTTTTTAAAGACAAAAAAAAATAAAATTTTACTGATTTAAACACTTGTATTGTCAATTCTGAAATGAAAAATTTACTTTTTTTTTTTTTCCGTCTTTAGTGAACTTTTTTCTTCTTCTTTTTTTTTTAATTAAATTTGATTTATATTTTTTTAGGTGCATCTAATCTAGATGCATGCATAATGTAATAATATTTATGAATAAATTTGAAAAAAAAAAAAAAATCACTAAAGACTAAAAAAATTCCAATATGTTTGTTTTCTATTTTTCATTTTTAACATCTTTAGTGAATTTTTTACATCATATATGGAATTGATGTGTGGGTGATGTGGCAGATTTTGTTGATTTTTTGGATAGGAGTTAGTTTAAGAGTAAAGAGAGAAGGATTACAAACATGAAGGATCAAAGTGAAAAAAATCAAACTGAAAGAGCCAAAGTAAAAAATGGGTGAAATTTGGAGGGCCAAAGTGTAATTTACCCATGAAACTTACTATTGGCGATGGAGTTCAACAAATTAACGTCATATTATTTGATGCAGCAGAAAACTTACTGGATCGAAATGCATTGAAGTTCGGAAATACTTTGGCATCTAACTACAATCAACACAATAAGATTTGAAAATTTTAATTTCAATTAATTTAATTATGAGCAATGATTCATCCTCCCTTTTCCCCCCACCCCCTTTGACCCCCTCTCTCTCTCATTGGTTACATTTTCTTTTTCTTTTTCTTTTTTTTTCTGCTCCTCCAATCACCACCCGCCACGTGGCAAAGGGGGGTGAGGGGGTGACCCCCAAAAGGGGGTCTCAAGCATTATTCTTTAATTATTTTGCACTTTGCATGAACGTGAAAATAACAAGTTCTATCAGTAATTTGTTAGTTATGTGAACGGTAGCCATTTTTTTTATACTAAAATGTATATTTTATCTTATTTAATTTTGTACTTTAGTATAATTTGCATTAATTTTAATTTCTTTAGTCTTATTAAAACAGAAGTCAATATAATTATATCAAAATTATGAAGTTTATTGTATTTTTCTTTTTTCAAATCTCAGGAAAGAGTAGTGTAATTTACCCTTTTTCTTTTGTGTAGATAAATTGGTAAAAATCCATTTCCATGGGTGTGGACTGATTGATTTACTTTGTTGGTAAGGACGTGATAATAAAAAGTTTTGGTACGAAAGATAAATTATTGTTTTGAATAATTTTTTCTTTTATTTTGGGAAATTTGACCATAAACCTCTTTTAACTTCCTTTTACGATTAGAAGGACAAATAAAAAAAAATAAAAAATAATAATTGTACTTTAAAACCCACTTCATAATTATAAAGTCCGTATGAAAAATAAAATTTGTTATTTGAATATTTTATTTAATCATTATACCCCCTATTTCTTATATTTCTTTTACAGTACTCTCTCTCTCTCACTCACTCTCTCTCTTTACCAACTCGTTGATTGTTCATTGCTTCCACCATCTTTGTTATCTACCGGCGTCGCTCATCTTCGCCGTTGGTCAATGACCACCATTTTTACCGTCAAACTACCACCATCTCATAATTTGATACCTACGAACTTAGATTTGAGATCAATAACTTCATATCTGAGATAAATGAACTTAGATTTGATAAAAAAAAAATAAAAAATCGAGATATTGCAATGAAAAATCAAGAATTGTTTAATTGTTTGTTCATAGATCTAAAAGTACAATGTGACTCTGGTTCGTCATTTAGTATGTATTCTATTTTTTGTAATAGTAAAATTTTACTATGATTAATGACATGTTAATTTGATTAATGATAGAAAAATTTTACTCTGAAACATGTTGCGAGGATGGCTTTGCAGGAGAGGGATGCGTCATAAACCAGAGTAAAATTTTACAATTTGAAAAACAGAGCATCATGAGAAGAAGAGAGAGAGAGAGTGAGCATAAATGGTGAGTGACACAAACACATAAACACACAGAGCACGAGTTGCCTGAACCAGAGAGAGAAAGAGTGAAGAATCTCAGATCTGAGGTTCACAAATGGTCATTTTTCGGCAATGATGACTGTGAATGATCTCAGATCTGAGGTCGTGGATGTGAAAAGCGATGGTGGCGATGAAGACGATAGAGAAAGAGTTCCATGATGAGCGATGGTGGTTCTGGTAGAGAGCAGTAGTGGCACCGGTGAAGAGCAATGGTAGTAAGAAAGTAGAGATTGAGATAAGAGAGAGTGTTTGATTATGATTTGATATATATATATATATATGGGTATTATAGTAAGAGAAATAGGTTTTAAAATGCTAGGGGATTTTGAAAGGATCCATATAATTTTTGTCATTTTGAAGGATAAGTTAGATAGTGAGGGATTTATAACCAAATCCGCCTTTTTATTTTCACCCCTGCAATGTTACATCTTCACATACCACCAACGTTAAACAATCACTGAACCACCGATAAAAATTTCACTGGAAAAGTTGTCGAAAAATCATTGAATATGTTATTGGTCGTGGTGGTGATGATTTGGATAGATAAGCAGATTAGGTGGATGAGTGCTGCTGCATGCACCAATTAGTGTACTAACTAGTGTACCAACACTAGTTATGATATTATTATTGACCCCACTCATTATACAAATTACAAATACCAAAAATATCTTAAATTATACCACATCAACAATTGGTATACTAGTTAGTGCACTAAGTAGTGCATATAGCATTAGTCTAGGTGGATAGATAGGTGGACATCTAAGTGACACATAGAGATATAGGTAAATAGATGGGTGAGATGTGGACAACTAGGTGATATTTGGACAGATGGATGACAATTGACCAAATAGGGGTATTAAAGTCTTTCACATTGTTGTAGTTGTTAATCGTTTTTCTACGTATGCTGTATTTATCCTTGCTCCTTATGCTTGTCCTGCTAATGTTGCTGTTGATTTGTTTTACAAGTATGTGGTAAAATATTTTGGCTTGCCTAAGGTCATTGTCAGTGACGGGGATACCCTGTTTACGAGAAAGATTTGAGCTATCTCTTTATATTGATGGGTTCAAAATTAAAGTTTTCCACAACGAATCACCCTTAGACGGATAGTTAGACCAAGAGGATGAATGGGTTGCTTGAGGAGTATTCGACATTATGTAACTGCAAGTTAGACAAATTAGGTCGAGTTGTTAGATAGTGCACATTTTTTTACAATCTACATAAGTCATCTGCAAATGAAATGAGTCTGTTTGAATTGGCCATGGGGATAATAGCCCCTAACTCCTCACAAAGTGACAAAAGCAGGCTCTGGTGGTAGATGGATGGAGCATAATAACCAATTAATAAAATCGACCTATTTAAAGTGCCATGCACGTTATAGAAAATATTATATGTATATATTTAAATAAAAATATTAAAAACTACTAAAAGATTTAACCTTCACACAGAACCCAAGTCATAGTTCTGAAAAAAAATTTATACAAAAATCTCAAACCCCAAAAAGCATAACAAGACAAACTATAAATTATTATTTGTGGATAGCTAAGTGACATTTGGTATAAGGATAATCACGTCTTTCGCAGTGTTGTTGTTATGGCCCCAAAAGATTTAAGGCTCTCGGGTGAAAAGTCCAAATTTAAATTTCCTTTGGCTACAGGTCTACGCACTAAAGTTTTCTGTCCATAAGAACATACTCAGAAAAAATGACCAAACTACCCTCTATATATATACTCTTGTAACCACGGTTATCCCTCTCGTTTCTGTTTCTTTTCTTTTCTCTCCTCTTCTTTTTATCCATTTGTTTCCTTTAGATCTAAGCAAATCAAATCTGTCGCTGCCACCTTCTTCACTTCTTCGTCACCCACCGATGGGTTTTAATCACCGCCTTTATACCTTCTTCACATCCAAGAACATGGCAACCGCCTGAGCTTCCTACTTCAGCCTCTATCTCCAACGTCTTCTTCAGTGCCTCCGTACATCTCAGATCACAACCGTCGTGTATCTTAGATCTGTCGGTGCCATCTCCGATGATCTCGAGATCTCTGAATGCCTCTATCTCTCTCTCTCTCTCTCTCTCTCTCTCTCTCTCTCTATTTCTCTTCAGCTGTCACAGATTAGTGCATCGCCGTCATCGTTCCATGCATTTCGCCAAAAAGAGTTAGGGTTTACAAATCTTAATCTTGGTTTGGAGAATTAAAGCAAGAAGTAGTTTGATCGAGAGTGTATGAGTCTATGATTTCTTCTATCTCTCTCTCTACAACTTTCTCTCTCTCTCTCTCTCTCTCTCTCTCTCTCTACATATACATGTATATATGTATGTATGAGGCCAAAAAGCTTCTCTCTCTAGAATGGGGAAAAACGCTCTTGACTTCGTGAACGGCAATCTAAACAAAAAATCCACTACAGAATAAGGTCATCTTTCAAGGAGCACTAAGAAACTCAAGGCTAGTGAAGTGATTGTGAATGATTCAATGTTAGATGTACCTCTTGGTGACCTGGGGCGAACAGATCAGTTGATAAACAAGGGTGTCTCCTCTGTAGAGAATAGATCTGGGCAAAATCATGGACCAAGATCCTTTAAGAAAGCACTCATTAATCTTCGTTTTAATAAAAAGGGCCTTCGAGGACGATCTGGACCATCTTTCAACAGATGATGAAGAACTTGGTGAGGAAGCTTCGGAGGATGAAGTAGGTATGCATGAGGACATGGATTTTGGAGTTCCTAGAATTAAACTTCCCAAGAGTCTCCTGAATAAAATTAGAAGGCCTTGGAAGGACTGTTTGATCATCAAATTATTGGGAAAGACTGTGGGTTATGAATTACTCATTACCAAAGTTAGAATGATTTGGGATCTCCAAGGAGATTTTGAAGCTATTGATCTAGGGCTTGGTTACTTTCTTTTTAAATTTCACATGAGGGAGGATTATGCAAAAGTGTACATGGGAGGACCTTGGATTATCTTAGATCACTATCTAATGGTTCGAAAATGGAAGCACGACTTCAAGCCCTCTCAAGCCAAGGAAGTATCAACTGGTATGTGGGTAAGATTTCCACAACTTCCTATTAAATATTATAATGAGAAAGTTTTATTTCATATAGCCAAAACTATTAGGAATCCTCTGAAAATCGAGATTAACACAGCTACTTCTCGACAAAGATTTGCTCGTGTTTGTGTTGAAATGGATTTGAACAAACCCCTAATTTTCCATTTTGCTATAGGTATATATACTTATGGTATATAATATGAACATCTCCACTCCACTCCACTCCTTTTGTTTTGTTTTTTTTTTTGGGTGGTAGAGTTGGCCATAGAAAGGAGAGCTGTAGTGAGGCTCCGAAGAAAACCGCCGGTGGTGCATTTTCGACCAATCATTATGTGCAGAATTTGACTGTTGGAGATGCAGTGGCTGACAATTCCAGGAAGCCTCTAGATGGGTTGGCTAACACTAATGAGAATATTAAGGAGGCCAATAAGGAGAGTTACGGCCCATAGATGCTTGTCAACAGAAGAGGTCCTTGAAAAAATTTGCAAGGAGGGAAAGAGCCCAAGTTTGAATCCAAGGGCAAAGCCCAAAAGAAAGATATGTTTAAGCCCAATCATTTAAGCCGTGCTACGCATAAAGGGGAGAGTTCCAATGGCCCAAGCATGTTACATAAAGTTTCCCCCTCTGCCAAAAATCTAGTCTTAGAGAAGAGTGTTGTTTTAGATAACCCCTTCACGAGTTTGATTGCTGAAGAGACCTTGATGGACAGCTCTGTCGAAGCTAGAGTTTCCCCTCTAGATAAGGCTTTTCCAACTGTTGTCAACATTTCTGCAGAACCTTGTGATAAGGTTTTAAAGCCATCTTCGCCTAGAACCAAAGAACCACCAAATCCTATTTATTCTCTTCCAAATATTAGTCATTCTAAGTATGGAGATTCTACTGGAGAACCAACATAGGGTCCAAACAAGCGTGATTTATCTTTCACTAGATCAAGAGAAAGAATCCATTCACCTAATAGATGTCGATTGGTGGATCGCAGAGGCTCGTCTCATAGTCGAGTAGCAGGAAATGAACGTTTACGGCATAAAGAACACCATAGTCAAAGTGAGCTCCATGGACTCACCAGTCAATGACAAGCTTAGAGTAAGGATGATATTGGGAACCCCTGATTTTGTTCTTCTTCCGTCATTCCCTAAATCTGTCTCCATGAAGCTACTCATTTGGAATTGTAGAGGTGCCAGTAACAAAGCCTTCAGACGCACTATGAAGGAACTGGAGAAAACACACAAACCTTCTATCATTGTCTTAATGGAAACAAAAGTTGAGCTTAGTTCTATGGGTCTCTTTTTCAATAAATTAGGGTTCACAACCTCCTCCCATGTGGATCCAGTGGGAAGAAGTGGCAGGATTTGGATTTTGTGGGATCCCTTTCGTGCCACGGTTATGGCTCTTGATGTTAACGCTCAAGTCATACACGCCAAGATTAAGCGTGATAAATACTTAGATTGGATTTTGTCAGCTATTTATGGTAGCCCAAACCAGCAGCTTAGGGACACACTTTGGGAAAATCTAGAAGTAGTTGCTCAAAATATGAAAGATCCTTGGTTATTAGAAGGTGATTTCAATGATATTGCATCTCAAGAGGAGAAAAGAAGCTTCAACTCCTATCCAAGCCTAGTCCGAACCCAGAAGTTTGCCGCTAGGATGAATAGGTGCAAGCTCATGGACTTAGGCTACTTGGGGCCTAATTTAACATGGTCAAATGGTAGACAAGGTATGGCTAATACTCTAGAAAGACTTGACCGAGCTGTTTGTAATACCGAATGGAGAGTTGCCTTCTCAGAAGGAGTTGTTCAGAATCTGCCTCACACGTACTCAGACCATTCTCCGATGATTGTATACACTCTAGGTATGTCTATTTCCAAGCCACTAGCTAGGCCTTTTAGAATGGAGGCCACGTGGTTCACTGATCCTAATTTTAAATAGCTTGTTGAGAAATCTTGGGCTGATAGTCAAAATTTTGCTCTTGTGGCTATTAATCTTGTTGCTACAAATGCGATAACTTGGAATAAAAACACTTTTGTCAACATATTTCGGAGGAAAATGTGGCTTTTGGGTGGGATAGAAGACATTCAAAAATCTCAATCTTGTGTTTATGCTCACGATTTATTTTTACTTGAAAAAGAGCTTGTTAAGGAATATAATACTATCCTCTATCAAGAGGAACTGTTTTGGTTTCAAAAGTCGAGGGCTAACTGGATTACCCAGGGCGAAAGAAATACCATATTTTTTCATATATCTACCATTGCTTGTAGAAGGAGTATGAGAGTTACCACTCTAAAAAATAGTGAGGGTGTTTGGATCTTGGATCCAGTGGAGCTTGGCAACCATGTTTATTGCTATTTTAGAAACTTGTTTAAAAGTGATTTTTTCTAACCCCAATAGGCTTCTTATTTCGCAACCTGGTTTTTCTATTGATGACTATCATTTTCTTTCTAGACCTATCTTTAATCAAGAAGTTTGGGAGGCGATTAAGAGCATTAAGGCCTTTAAGGCATTTAATCCCTTTTCTATCATACTCATTGGGATATTATTGGCCCCACGGTGTGTGATTTTATTCAGTCTTTTTTGCTAATAAAAATATTCTTGACAACTTTAAGGATACTTTGTGTTAATCATATTGTTTAATTTTGATGATGTCTAAAATATTATCTGCAAAAATTTGGATTTTTTTAATATACATATTATTTGACACAAAATATTATTTGTTTAAAAAATATATATTGTATCATACATTTGTTAAATATTATTTAAATAAAAATATTTTTTACTATTCACTTTTTGAAAAATTAGGCTGATCACTATTCATCTTTTGACAAATTTATATTGATTGATTATATTATTTTGATAAATTTGATATTGATGAGTTGTCTTCTTTTGACAAAAGTGATATATCCACATGGAGTGGTAGGTAATGTTTAGTTTAAAATCTCTACAAAAATAGAAAAATGGTATATATGTTCAGATCTATTATAAATATTATTTAAAGATATTTTACTATATATGCAAATATTTAATTAGAATATTATATATAATGCATATAATATAAACAGAATACATCACGTGAGCAATTAGATTTTTTACACTACATTGATTATATCATCACACACACACACACACACACACACACATATATATATATATATTATTATAATAAAACAAGAAGAAAAAGATGGAGCAAATCATTTGCTTGTTTGAAAATTGTGAATTTTGTATCAAATTGCCTACAAAATGGTGGCTTTATGTTTGAATTTTGTATCATGTCACACACACACACACACACACACACACACATATATTATAATAAAACAAGAAGAACAAAAAATGGAGCAAATCAGTTGCTTGTTTGAAAGTTGTGATTTTTGTATCAAATTGTCTACAAAAGCGGTGGCTCCATGTTTGACAAAACAAAAAAGGAAAAGAAAATTATCATTTGCTGTCTATTTGAATCAAGGAGCGTGCCCACGTAATCCATGACGTCAGCAAGAAGCGTCCTATCTCCAACATGTATATTTTTGTGTATAAATAGAACTGTTGTGCGTGGAGAAAAATCAAGAACTTGAAGAGAAAAATTTCTATGTGCTCCAAAAATTTTGAGTATATTGTATTCTGCTCTTTCACTTTCAGATCTAAGTGTAGCCTTTGTTCTTACACTTTCATATCTACTCTTTGTGAGAGAATTATTGTAAAAGAGGGTTTAAGTACCACTTATTTTTATTCATTATTTTTGTGAGAGATTTTTATAAGGCTGATGCATTTATTGTTGAGTGAGGATCAATAGATAAGAGTAAGTCCTGTGCTAATCCACAAGCTTAGTGAAGACTTGGTGGTGTATTAGTTTATTTTGATAGTAAAGAAATTCTTAAGGAGGTTCCTTGGGGAGTGGACGTAGGCCTGGCGTACCAAACAACTATAAATCTCAGTGTTTGATTTTCTCCCCCTATCTCTCTTATTTTTCATATTGATAATTATTATTTTGTTTTTTATTTGTTAAAATTCTGAATATTGTGTTTATAAATTTTAATATTGTAAATTTTTTTAAATAACCAATTCACCTCCCCTCCTGGGTTGCCTACCTGGGATAACAATTGGTATCAGAGCCTAGACTCTAGTTTGTGTGACTTAACCGTCTTAGAGTAGGTCATGACAACTCTTAGTTATTCCTTACCTGAGGGACAAGCATCCAATAGGCCACCACTAGGATGACCATACATGTTCAATCTAATGATTATGAATACTAGAAAATTATTTGCAATGGTTTAAAAATTCCTACCAAAACCGTAAATAGACTTAGGGTACCCAAACCCGAAGATGAGTGGAATGAATTAGATACTAGAATGGCCCAAATTAATGTCAAAGCCACGACACATGTTGTACTACATCTTAGATGCCAACGAGTTCAACAGAATTTCTACATGTAAAACAGCAAAAGAAATTTGGGATAAACTTATAGTGACTCATGAGGAAACCGAACAAGTTAAAGAATCTAGAGTCAGTTTGGTAGTCCATAATTATGAACTCTTTAAAATGAAGCCTGATGAAACGTTTACTCGCTTTACTGATATTATTAATGGTTTAACTTCTCTTGGCAAAATATATTCTAATGCTGAAATTGTAAGAAAAGTGCTTAGGTCATTGTCAAAAAGTTGGGAGACAAAAGTCATTGCCATTACCAAAGCCAATGATTTATCAAAGCTAAGTCTAGATGAGTTAATGAGATCTCTTTTAACTCATGAGTTCATAATGCAAGAAGGAAAAAAAGATGAGGACAACAACAAGAAGAAAGGAATAGCCTTCAAATCCACCTGGAAACATCAAGAGGATGAAGAAGATGATTCAGATGATGATGAGGAAATGACATTCATCACTAGGAAGTTCAAAAGGTTTGTGAAAAAGAAAAAGGCATGCGAAAATTTTTCAGAAAAGATTTCAATAATAAGGATTTTCAAAAGGGAGAAAAATCACAAAAAATTTGAAGTTACCTGCTACGAATGTAACAAACCTGGACACTATAAATCAGAATGTTCGGAACTTAAGAAACAATTCAAGAAGGACAAGAAGAAAGCCATGATTGCAGCATGGGGAGAAGATGGTGATGACAGCGACTCAGAAACCGAAATTTGCAAAAATGAGGTTGCTAACCTATGCTTAATGGCACTTGGAAACGAAGATGAGGTAAATGACGAATCTTTTACATTTAATGAATTATAATCAGCTTTTGATGAATTACATGCTGAATTTATGAAGCTTAGGTTGAAAAGTAACCGTTAAAAGAAAGTGATTTTAAGTTTATCAAAAGAAAATGAATTCTTAATTTCCAAAATAAATGATTTAGAAAATGAAACCATGAAAATGAAAAAGGAAAATGATATTTTAACTCGAAAAGAGTCTTCAATATCTGAGAAAACATTAGTTGTATTGCAAGAAGAAAATGAGTCTTTAAAAAAGGAGCAAATTATTTTGAAAGAAAATATCGAAGACTTGAAAAATACTCTTTCCAAATTCACTCAAGGTAGAGAGACTTTAGATAAAATTATTAAAAATCAAAATCGTACTTTTGGTAGAGCCGGAATTGGATATAAACCTTTTTCAAAAGTAAAAACTGTTAAAAATGGTTTTGGCATTCATCTTCTAATCACTTTCATCTCACATGTCATTTTTATGGTAGAAAAGGCCATATTTCACCTTCATGTTCTGTTAAAAAAAATCATTTTGTTAAATTAAAAAAGATGTGGGTTCCTAAGGACATTTCAAGAGTGTCAAATTCTAACTTTTATGGACTCAAGAAAATATGGGTATCAATAGAAAAATCAAATTTTTGTAGGTATGTTTCAAGACAAAATTTAGTAACGATAGATGGTATCTCGACAGTGCATGTTCGAGGCACATGACCGGAAATAAAGCTACGTTCGCCACACTTCAACTAAAAGATGGCGGATATGTGACTTTCGGCGACAACAGCAAGGGTAAAATCATAGGTGTAGGTAGTATCGGTAAAAATCCTTCTCCTATTATTGAAAATGTTTTACTTGTTGAAGGTTTAAAACATAACTTGCTTAGCATTAGTCAATTATGTGATAAAGGATATAGAGTCATTTTTGAGAAAACTCATTGCACTATTAAGAACATCCTAGAAAACAAAACTTTATTTGTAGGTTGTAGACATGAGAATGTATATGTGTTTGATTTACATGATTTGTCTTCTCATTTTAACATTAAATGTTTATCTGCTATAAATAATAATGGTTGGCTTTGGCATAGAAGATTAGGACATGCTCATTTTGATTTAATTTCCGAACTTTCAAAAAATGAGTTAGTCATTGGCTTACCAAAAATTATTTTTGAAAAAGACAAACTTTGTGATGCATGTCAATTTGGAAAACAAACTAGAATTTCTTTTAAATCCAAAAATATTGTTTCAACTACTAAACCGCTTCAACTCTTGCATATTGATTTATTCGGACCATCTAGAATATTAAGTTTAGGAGGAAAATCGAATGCTCTTGTTTATGTTGATGATTATACTAGATATACATGGGTATTATTTTTAGCACACAAAAATGAAACTTTTTATAATTTCTCAAGACTTTATAAAAGAATTCAAAATGAAAAAAATCTTAATATTTGTAGTATTAGAAGTGATCATAGTAAAGAATTTGAAAATGATGATTTTATTATGTTTTGTGATGAGTTTGGAATTAATCATAACTTTCCTCAACAAAATGGTGTAGTTGAAAGAAAAAATAGAACTTTTGAAGAAATGGCTCGTACTATGCTTTGTGAAAATAATTTGCTTACACTACATTGATTATATCATGTCACACACACACACACACACACATATATATATATATATATATTATAATAAAACAAGAAGAAAAAGATGGAGCAAATTATTTGTTTGTTTGAAAATTGTGAATTTTGTATCAAATTGCCTACAAAACGGTGGCTCCATGTTTGAATTTTGTATCATGTCACACACACACACACACACACACACACACACACACACACACACACACACATATATATTATAATAAAACAAGAAGAAAAAAAATGGAGCAAATCATTTGCTTATTTGAAAGTTGTGATTTTTGTATCAAATTGTCTACAAAAGCGGTGGCTCTATGTTTGACAAAACAAAAAAGGAAAAGAAAATTATCATTTGCTGTCTATTTGAATCAAGAAACGTGCCCACGTAATCTATGACGTCAGTAAGGAGTGTCTTACCTCCAATGGGTATATTTTTGTGTATAAATAGAAGTGTTGTGCGTGGAGAAAAATCAAGAACTTGAAGAGAAAAATTTCTGTGTGCTCCAAAATTTTTGAGTATATTGTATTCTGCTCTTTCATTTTCAGATCTAAGTGTAGCCTTTGTTCTTACACTTTCATATCTACTCTTTGTAAGAGAATTATTGTAAAAGAGGGTTTAAGTACCACTTATTTTTATTCATTATTTTTGTGAGAGATTTTTGTAAGGGTGAGGCATTTATTGTTGAGTGAGGATCAATAGATAAGAGTAAGTCCTCTGCTAATCCACAAGCTTGGTGAAGACTTGGTGGTGTATTAACTTATTTTGATAGTAAAGAAATTCTTAAGGAGGTTCCTTGGGGAGTGGACGTAGGCTTGACGTGCCGAACCACTATAAACTCAGTGTTTGATTTTCTGTCATTATCTCTCTTATTTTTCATATTGATAATTATTATTCTGTTTTTTATTTGTTAAAATTCTGAATATTGTATTTATAAATTTTAATATTGTAAATTTTTTTTAAATAACCCAATTCACCTTCCCTCTTGGGTTGCCTACCTGGGATAACACTTTGATTACTCTCAAACCGAAAGTTGAAAATCCTGAATCTTTGACTCATTTTCACCCCATTAGTCTCTGTAATGTTTTGTATAAAACTTTGATGAGAGTATTAGTTAGTCGTCTTAGACCTGTTTTGTCTAATGTGGTTGGTCCTTTTCAAAACAGTTTCATCCTTGGTCGCTCCACTTGCGATAATATTATTATTACACAAGAAATTGTTCATACTCTTAGGAGTAAAAAGGGGAAAAAATGTGACATGATTTTAGAAACAACCCTTGAAAAAGCCTATGATAACGTGTCTTGGCAATTTCTTTCCCAAACTCTTGTTGATTTTAATTTGAATGACCATTGGATTGAGTTAATCATTAACTGTGTTACTAACGTGAAAGCCTCTGCGCTTTGGAATGGTGGGAAGTAGAAAGAATTTAGTATGGAGAAAGGGTTGAGGCAGGGTGACCCCCCTCTCTCCTTATCTCTTTGTTTTGTGTACGGAGAGACTCGCGAACATGATTATGGCCAAAGTAAATGATAAGGGGTGGAGAGGGGTTAAGGCTTCAACTCAAGGCCCTGTTATTACACATTGCTTTTGTTTGGTAAAGTGGATGAAAAAAATTGTCAGAATATTATGGATGTTTTGAATGAGTTTAGTACTCTTTCAGGTCTCAAGATTAACCTCTTTAAATCTAAACTTTTCATCTCTCCTAATGTTAATAATGTCAAGGCCAGATCCTTGAGTAGATTGAGTGGTATCTCTCTAACTCAAGATTTGGGCAACTACCTTGGCATTCCACTGCTTCATAAAAAGTGTAATCGGAGTTACTTTCAATTTATTATTGATAAGATCCAAAGAAGGTTGTCTAGCTGGAAAGCTAACCTTCTCTTGGTGACTAGGAGGGCTACTTTAATCCAATTAGTTACTTCTGCTCTTCCCTTCTATGCCATGCAAACTATGGATGGTCCCATAAGCATTTGTAAAGATATGGATAGACTTAATCGTAACTTTTTGTGGTGTGATTCTGAATCTAGCAAGAAAATTCATTTTGTGAATTGGGACACTAAATGTAATAATAAGAAAGTGGGTGGGCTTGGTCTTTGAAAGGCCAAGGCTCAAAATCTTGCTCTCATGTCAAAAATGTGGTGGAAAATTCTTAGTAATGAGGATTGCTTATGGGTGAAGGTGGTTAAAGGAAAATATCTTCTAAAAGATTCCCTTATTTCTTATGCTTCCAAGAGGAACTCCTCACTTACTTGGAGGGATATACTCAAAACCAGAGATATCTTGAGAATAGGTATCAAGTGGGGTGTGGGAGATGGTTCAAAAATTTTCATATGGCATGCTTGGTGGTGCGGAGAAGCTTCTCTAGTTTCTCAATACCCAGAACATAGTTCCATCAATATGGATACTGTGAACAAGCTTACGAATGATGTTAAGGAGTGGGATATGAATATGATCAAGGCTTGCATTCCAAGTGAAGCCCTTGATAATGCGCTTAAAGTTAACTTACCTCGTTTTGTTACTTACCCTGATATTCCCTATTGGAAGGGGTCTACCAGTGGAAATTTTTCTGCTACGACGGACAATTCTTTGAATATGGATTGGGTTTGGAATTTGAAAATTCCATAGAAGCTTAAAGGCTTTTTGTGGTTGATTCTTCATAGTAAACTCCTTACCAATTCTATGAGGTTAAAGAGGGGAATTACGGACAATGCAAAATGTCCTAGATGTAACCATCAATTGGAGGATGTTGAACATCTGTTTCGGGACTGTACTCATTCCAGATTTGTCTGAAATGAATTAATGGGAAGCTATCAAAGTACTAGGGACAGGATGAGACCCTTTAATGTTTGGCTTAAATCCAATTTACGAAAAAGCATGGACGTGAGTCCAGATTGGGGTCTTATTTTTTCTGTTGTTTGGCAAATTTGGAAAGAAAGGAATGGAAAAGTTTTTCAAGATATTGATCCTTCTTGGCAGAGAACTATTTTTCTAACTTTTAATTATGTTAATGAGATTAAACATGCTTTCTCCATTTCTTTGACTAATAATAGATTAACTAACCTTATGGTTAAATAGACTCCGCCAATTGCAGGTAAAATCAATCTCAAAACCGATGAGTGTGCTCGGGGAGATCTAGCAGAGGGAGGCTTTGGAGGAGTATTTCGGGATGAATGCGGCACCTTGCTGTGTGGTTTTTTCGGCAAGCTTGAATCTTGCTATAGCTTGGAGGTTGAGATGTGGGGTATCTTCAGAAGGCTAATAATGGTGCTAGATAAGGGTTTGCTAGGAGTTATCGTCGAGACGGACTCTACCTTAGCTGAAGAATTGCTCAACAAAAGGCCACCTATTAATTGCCCTTTCAGAAGCATAGTGGAGGACTCCCGACACCTAATTCGCAGGTGTAACTGTTCTACTCAACATATCTTGGGAGAGGGCAATAAGTGTGCAAATATGTTAGCTAACATGGGAGCTGACCAGATGGAACCATTGGTGGTAGTGGAAGAACCACCTATTGCTGTTAGAAGCCAAATTGTGGCTGATATGGTGGGGATGGCATACCGGAGAATCTAATCTCTGTCTGCGTCTCCCTTTTGCTGTTTCTTTTCTGTTCTTGTTCGTTCTTGTTTATTTTCTGATGTATCATCAAAAATTAAAAAAAAAAGTATGAGGCCATAACTTTCACTCACAATTTGAGTGCATAAACATATATATATATATATTGTGGTGGCTTTGAATAAGAAAATCTTCAACAAATTTTATATAACATTTATAAAATATTATCAACTCCACTCTTTTTTGTTGTTGTAATCTTCAATAGATCAATGCTATGTCTCTTTTTTGTAATGTCCCTTATTCTGGAGAGCATTTTTCTCAAATCTGTTGTGTTTGATCATTGCAGAGGATTGGTGGATTTGGTATGGACCTCCAAGTTTTGTTGAAATGGCTCTAAACCATAATAAGAGAAGATTAGAACGGATAGAGAGAGAGAGAGAGAGAGAGAGAGAGAGAGAGAGAGAGAGAGAGAGAATGAGAGGAGAAAGACTATCAACAGAAAATTGAATAGATATTTTAATAGATAGGGAAAAAATAAAAATTTAAATTGATAAAAAAAATTGGACAGATGAGGGAAATTTGAATTGAAAAGATTAAAAAATTAAACAGATAGGGTAAAAAAATTAGACAAATAGAAAAAAAAAATTGAATAGATAGGGAAATTTTTTGAACAAATAGGAAATTTTTTGAACAGATAGTCAACAAAAGTCAATAGATAAAAAAAGTCAATAGATAAATTAAGGGATAAAATTAGAAATAAAATGTCATTCAAAACAAATAAAATGATTTCTCATCAAACTATTTCGCAAATGGTAGACCTCTTACCAATAAGAAAATACCCACCGAATCTAATACCTTAGACAATTAGTAGATTGGATTTATTGACAATTTTCTCAAAGATTTAACTTAGGCCTAATAGATCTAGAAATAAACCTCTAAGCTGGGTTTTGTATTATTATTTTTTTTAATGTAACATTCAAAGTAAATTCAATTTGATTTCACACTTTTAAAAAATAATTCACGTGCAATGCACATGTCCCATATCTAGTATATTAAAATTAAAAAAAAAAAAACAAAAAAAAAAAAATCGTACCCAAGACTAGATCAGCCTGACATTGGGGTTAAAATCTCTTTCAAATCTATACCTAAAATTTCGTCCAATCCTAATCTCACCCAATAAACCCATATAGTAAATAAAAATTATATAATTGAAAGGGTAATTTATGTTCTAACAAGGGCCGAGCTGCGACCCAATGGGAAATGGACCGAGCTATGCGCTGTGGTGATGCCATGATTAGCCCGGTCCTTTATCCTGTCAGTTTGGTCAAAACTGTGTGCCAGTAGATTGGTTTTAATGTTCTGAACTGAGGTACAAAGAGAAGAGAGCCGAGTTGTGAGAGGCAAGGTAGAACCGAGCTAGGCAAGCTCGGTGAAATTTGTCGTAAAGCACGGTGGAGTTAGCTTGGTTGTTTTGTTATGCTACCGAGGTAAAACTATCTCACTTAGTTAAGCAATGAGGAGGGTGTAGAAAGATGAGCATTACCTTTTTGATTCCTACGAGGACTCTGCTAAAGAGAGTTAGAATCCTACTAGGATTGTGCTAGGCGGAATCTATAAAAGCTCGTAGTAGGACCTATGTACAGGTATCACAATTTTGACTCTCAAATATACAGAGCTTTCGTCTATTGCCTATTTGTTGACTTAGGCATTGGAGAGGTATCCGACACACACCCGTCGGCTAGCTCATGTTTGTGTTTTCAGGGAGTAAAGCAACGATGTTTGGAGGAAGCGCAAACTTGATCAACAGGATTATACGAGAAGATTATTTCGTGCTCGTACAATTGGCGCCGTCTGTGGAAAATACAAAGGACAAAACCTTTTGATCGAGTTTTCCTCTCTACTTGAAACCAATGGCGCACAATGAATATTTGCCGCAATCTACTATCGATGGGCAAACCCCGGAAGGGGGCGAGAGGCGCAAAGGTTTACCTTTTATCCCACCCATGGCAGAATTAGAACCCCAGCGACAGAACTCTCGGAGGGACACACGGGAGAGGCGGGGCACTTGTCCCCATCGCTCTCAAAGTCCTGAAAGACAGAGGCGGAGGTTGGATCCACAGGTTCTTGAGGATCACGTGAGGGAGCAAGACGAGTTAATCAGGAGGATGGTGGCAGACATGGAGACAATGAAGCGCCAGATAAAGGAAAAAGGGGTGGAGACAGAAGAGGAGCACAAAGGCAACACGCCCTCTTACCACTCAGAAGATCGTAACAGACATGTCACGCCATCACAAGCAGAAAGTAGGAGCCTTAGAACAGGTGACACTCAATGAAGGATTTCCAGGACTCGTTACTGCAGGTTTGAGAGAACGAGGACTGAAAGGTCGTATACAGAGGGAAGCAGCTATCGGCCCTCGAACACAAACCAAACGACATCTAGGCACACGGAGTTACCTAAGTCGGCGGATCTGCGAACAGTGCTTGATGAGAGAGCCCGATGGAAGGAGGACACCAGGGCTCGCGACCCTCGCAGAGTCTCAGCCTTACAGCGATTGGCCCCAAAGACGTATGGGAGTGTCGAGGTAGGGATGTCAATACTGCGCCTTGCTTATGAACTAACGGATAAAGTTTTAGCAAGGTTACAAAGCTCGCCATTCATTCCGGTAATTGAGAATGCACCACTACCCTCAAGCTTCCACCAGCCCAAATTCACCATTTATGAGAGGAAGTCAGACCCCTACATGCACTTAAGCCACTTTCGCCAGGTTATGGCAGTATACTAGCGAAACGAGCTTTAATGTGTATCCTGTTTCCATCCGGCCTTGGCGACCTAGGTCTGACCTGGTTCGAAAGGCTGCTAGAAGGCAGCATAGCCTCATGGGCACAGTTGGCAGAAGCGTTCGTGACTAGATTCAGAACGAATACCAAGACGTCAGTGGAGATTGACCAGTTACTTTCCATTGACATGGGCAAAAAGGAGACGTTGAGGTCTTACAACAGTAGATATTGGGAGACTTTCAACTAGATTGGGGATTGCCCTACAAATCTCGCCATCGTACAATACAAACCGGGTTTACCAGTCGGTAACAAATTGAGGGACTCAATGACGATGATGCCACCCCTCACGATGGAGTCCCTAATGGAGAGAGTACATCAACATATCCGAGTAGAAGAAGATAATGCCCGTGCTAAAGCAAAATCTGGCACAACAGCGATGCCAAATAAAAAGACTATAGCAAAAATCAACACGGTAGAACAACCAAGCCAGAGTAGACGAGGCAGGCGAGCCAACAGAGAGGATCCAAAAAAAAGGAAGTTAAGAATCCGCACTGCCATTACCACAGTATTCAATAAACCATCTACTAGATTCTTAGTGAGATACGTGATGAACCCTTCGTGCGGCGGCTAACCAAGGTGGGAGAAGCACAAAAGGGTTATGATGAGAGGTCCCGTTGCACATTCCATGATGAGAAGGGGCACCGCACTAAAAATTGCACACCATTGAGGCAGCATCTGGAGGAGTTAATGGCTGCTGGACACCTGAACCAGTATATAGAAGGAGGAACACAGCCAGCCCCCCAGGACCTTAACAGACCAAACGGGATGCCAGTCGACGGTCCACCCCAAGGCATAATCAATGTTATACATGGGATCGTCGAACCTGAGCGGGTATGCGAGCTCAGGGGGATGATAAAAAAGGCTGAGCACTTGAGAGAGGTATTAAGTGCACAACCCACCGTCAAAAAGGGCAGAATAGAGGCTACGAACGTCATATCCTTTTCAGACAAGGATCTAGCAAGGATACATTGCCCTCACAATAACATGCTGGTGGTCACTTTGCGCGTCAAAAATTTCGACATTAAGCGGATTCTGATTGACCAAGAAGCTCATGCGAGATAATGTACTACGAGACCTTCAAACAACTGAAATTGGAGGACAAAGACTTGGCATCTGCGACTTCTCCCATTGTCGGCTTCAACTCAATGCCAAAGTGGCCAGTGGGCAAGATAATCCTCCCGGTCAAGGCAGGAACCATGACAAAAACAGGTGGAATTCTGGGTATTGAAGGTCCCTTCCACTTACAACATAATCTTGGGAAGGGCATGGCTGCATGTCATGCACTCAGTGGCGTCAACCTACCATCAGGCATTACAATTCCCTAACAAAACCGGCATGATTGAAAAAGTCTTAGGAGACCAAATCATGTTGAAGCAATGTTTCGTCACAGTAAACGGCAGCCGTGCTGCAAAAGGGTTCATTCAGATGGTGGAAGAGCCAGAAAGCAACAAACTATTTACAGATGTCGGCAAAGCAGCAGAGCAGAAGGCAGTGGAAGACCTGTTTGAGGTAAGGATAGATGAAAAGAACCCAGAAAAGTTCTTTTTGCTCGGTTCGTTTTTGTCCAGCACTGAAAGAGTAGAGGTCATGGAATTCTTAACCTCTAACATCGAAGTGTTTTCCTGGACACCATACGGCATGCTTGGCATTGACCCAAATTTCATCTGCGATCAACTTAATGTCCACCCAACCGCCAGACCAATTATTCAGCGAACTCGCCGATCGGCACTCCACCACGCAGAGATAGTGGCAGAAAAAGTAGGAAACCTGCTGGAGGCAGGAGCCATCAGAGAAGTACACTATCCCAGGTGGATCTCCAACACTGTAGTGGTGCCAAAGAAGAACGGAAATGGTGTGTTTGCGTGGACTACAAAACGGTCAACAAGGCATGCCCAAAGGACAGTTTTCCCCTACCACGGATAGACCAACTGGTGGGTCTGACGGTAGAGCATAATCGACTTAGCTTCCTTAATGCGTATCGAGGTTACCATCAGATCGCTATGTATGAACCATACCAGGAGGTCACATCATTTACAACGCCTAGAGGATTGTACTGTTACAAGGTCATGCCCTTCGGCCTAAATAACGCAGAGGCTACATTCCAACGAATGATCACCAAAATGTTTGAACCATTGTTATGTAGAACAATGGAGGCTTAAGAGCAAGGATGAGAAGGACCATCTCAGGGACCTGGATGAAATGTTTCAGATTTTGAAGTCCCACAAGTTACGTCTAAACGCATCTAAGTGTGCATTCGGTGTAGGATCAGGCAAATTCCTAGGCTTTCTAGTGACCAACTGGGGTATAGAAGATAATCCCTCTCAGATCAAAGCAATCCAAGATCTTGAGAGGCCCAACACAGTCAAAGAGGTACAGCATCTCACTGGCCTAGCAGCTGCACTCAACCGGTTCATAAGTCGGTCATCAGATAGATGCCGACCATTCTTCCAAGCACTGAAGGCCAAATTTGAGTGGGATGAAGAATGTGATCGCACCTTAGAAAGCTTGAAAGACTACATGACCTCTCCTCCGCTGTTAGTAACCCCGGTACCAGGAGAAGAGCTCTTTTTGTACTTAGCAGTTTCACAACACGCAGTCAGCGCAGTGTTGGTCAGAGTGGAAGTAATCCAACACCTGCCTATCTTTTATGTTAGCAAAACCTTGCTGGGCACTGAAACAAGGTATCTACCATTGGAAAAACTGGCGCTAGTTTTGATGATGGCCTCAAGAAAGTTGTCACACTATTTCCATGCCCACACCGTGATTGTCCTAACGGCTTTTCCATTAAAGGCCTTGTTTTAGAGGGCGAATTTTTCTGGACGAATCTTGAAATGGGCAGTAGAGTTGGGGCAGTTCAATATCAAGTTTCAACTCAGAACCGCAATAAAAGCCCAAGCTTTAGCAGACTTTGTGGCTGAGTTCACACCTGGAAGTCATCACATTTGCCCGGTCGATTTGACCGACGCAACCGAAGTAAGGAGGGAAAGTGTCGCGGGAATTACGCAGCCCCTAACGCAGGATGCCCAGCTACATTACAAGCCATACAGAACTGAGGACAGGGAGGAATGAGCAAACCATGCTACTCCCAATGAGGAATCATCAAAAAGCAAAGACTTGTGGCAGTCAGACAATGAAGATCAAACCCCAACAGCAGGCATGGACTTGGAAGAAAACATTAGCAACACTCATGATCGCAAGACATTATCCGATCCCTCTACTTGCTGGAAGCTATTCGTCGGAGGGATGTGGAAACTCTTCGTGGATAGAGCATCGAATAGGCACGGTGCAGGACTTGGCGTAGTCCTCATCTCACCAGATGGCCTAACAATTGAACAAGCAGTTAACCGTGGCTTCCCAGCATCCAACAATGAGGCGGAGTATGAAGCACTGTTAGCAGGCTAAAAATCAGCACTTTTCATGAAGGCCACCGAGCTAATGGTTTATAGTGACTCCTAGCTGGTAGTAAACCAGATTTCAGGCAACTACGAGGAAAAAGATGAGAGGATGGCTAAATACCAAGAGTTAGTCAGAAAGGAGATCATGAAGTTTGAGGTAGTTCGGATAGAGCAAATAGGCCGAGAAGAAAATAGTAGAGTAGACTGTAGACGTCCCCGAACGTCTCGGGAGGGAAATCCCGTTTTGTTCATTTGGGCTCACTACAGTTCAGGACTCAAAGTCACGGTCCTGTATCTAATCTCGCAGAGTGCAATGCAAGACCGATGAATCATCAAAGAGTCCAAATTCAGCAAATCGTTTTTGAAAACAAATTTTTTTGAAAGAAGTGCCAAACATGGACTGCTTTGCCAAATACAAAGTCGCCACCTAAATATTTTATTTTAGGGGAATTTAGGAAACCCTGACTCGTTGCCTAAGGCCACGTATCCGTCATCACCAAAGTTGTCTCGGCTCGGAACTTGGGTACGATTGGGGAAGGTCACTTCGTGAGCACCCCCGCTCGCCCGATCAAAGATCGGCCTCTACTAACCATGATATTGAGTTTTGAAAACATTATGTGCTCTTATTCCGGTTATTAGCCTAGATTTACTACGTGATGCGCGCAGCATACAAGTATAAACTGGATCACCTGAATTGGAACAACACATTTCATGTTTGTTTTGAAAACGGTTTGCTACTCGCGAGTAGGCTAAAATGTGGATTTGCCACCCTCAGGTGGGCTTAGAAAACAAGATGATTTGCCACTCTCAAGTGGGCTTAAAACTCACAGTCAATGCATTGTTCCAATCCAAATAACCCAACCTTCACCCATAGGCATTCAGGCAGGTATATCACATAAGCAGTTAGCCTCATGGTAAACATGCTATCATGGCAGCCACTCACACGCATGCAAGGATGCTAAAGCATAAACACTTACCGAGTACTCCAAGCCAAAACAGAAACTATGTTAGAAATCCATGCATGATCCTAACTATACAGAAATGCCTAATGCAACACATGCAGGAATGCAACTAAGATAGGCTCGGCTATTCTAAGATGGTATATGATGATGCTATAGCTAACACGTGTTTAACTTGAAATTGAAATACAATGCAGTTAGTACGATGCGCCGAGCCCGGTGTATGGCAAGACAGATGAATGGATGCAAACATGTGAGCATAAGTATGCTAATTGAAAGATGCCCTAATCTAACCATCATAAGCTGGTAAATAAAAGGGAGAAAGATGTGGGGTTGAAAGACATACATCACACGTACGCACGCTTATTACAATTGCGCCCTCGCTCGGAGGGTCCGAATAAATAATACAGTCTGAATAAATAATTAACTACTCTAGCTAATTAAATATTACAAAACCCTAATTAATTAACAAATTAACTAAGAAGTGAAATAAACTAGTATGCAAATCCATGGATCGCCTCAGCTCTGTTCCGAATGATGAATCATGCATGCTTGAGTTGCCTGGCGCGGAAATCCATTACGATGCCCCGATTCGCCTCTGTTTGCAATTAATGCCGGAATGCTGTGCAAAGCTCTAGAAGGCTGCTGATTTCTGATTTGCTGCAACAGAGAGCAAGAAAGGGGCATGGCAAAGCATTTTTACATATGTATGCACACCTCGATCCTCGTGCCACCAATTACGCATCTCGATGCATGATGGTCGAGGAGTCGAATTGCACGACTCGATGTGAAATGAATGCACATGAAAACACAACAAGGCCTAGACTCCATCATCGATAATCCGGAGTGTCGGCGACCGGGAATTGAGACACGTTTCGTCACTTTGGGTACGAAACGTCCCTCGTTTCCCGTGTTTGGACTAAACCCTGCTCCAAATACAATGCAATATGCATGGCATACACAATGCGACTAACATGCAACCTAGCATACGCAATGCTATGAACTACAATGGCATACACAATGCACACATACGAAGATGGACATACACAAAGGCGTAATCAAAGCATACACAATGCGATGGTCAAACATGCAACAACATGAACCAAATGGCATGCTCAATGTAAGATGGACTTACACCAATATGAGTGGACCTCAGCCACACTCAAATCAGTGGCCATATGATGGAAATGAGACGATCGAAACACATGCAAACATGCACGGATGCAAAGGACCGATCCTAAGGCATAACATGCAACTCTAACTAAGCATGGCAGAGGATGAAGTATGGCATAGAATGACACATGATGCAGCTCTGAAATGGCACAAAAGATGGTCCCGAAACATGCAAATATGGCACACAATGCAAGCTAGGGGGCCTGGGTACCGAAACTAGTGAAGTGCGTTACTCTAGAGGTACCCAAAGCAATGCACCAATGGCAAAACCAACCCCAAATAGACCCTAGGCAGGTCTGAAATAGTGGGGAAATGTCCTAAAATGATGGCTCAGAATGCAAAGAAATGGAGCTCATTCAATGGTCGGTAAATGAGGCATACAAGCCCGACTCTCAAACACATTTAAAGAGTACAAAACATGGCAATATGACATTCAAACAAGCTCTGAAATATGATGTATAATGAGCCCAAAACATGAACACACCTCAGTATATGCATGGAATGAACCTCAAAACTCAGAGTTAAGCATGGGTATTGAACTACAAGTATGCAAAACCAACATCATTCAACCATGAGACCCAAAAACAGAGCTAGGGCAGTCCAAAATAAGCACAATATCAGTTTAAGGCATGGCCAAAAAGTGTTAAAATTAAGGGTCAACAAAGCATGCAAAGAAAGCTAGTGAACCATGAGTTACACTACAACTATATGGAGCATATGAAGGCTCATCAAACCAGCCAAAAACAGAAGTATGCCATGCCAAAATATGCCCAAATAACCACTGAAATTCAGTCAATGCATGCAAGAATGATGGGCTCCTTTGAAAGGCCAATAAGGGGGTTGTTCTACACATGCATGATGGACACACACAATGGCAAAACCACCACTGGAAAGAGGTTCTGAGGGTCCTAAAACCCACTAAAAAGAGCCTGAAATGGGCCTAGGAAACATGAAAATAAAGGCCCCTTTGAAAGGCCTTGAAGAGGATTGCTCTACACATGCATCAAAGACACAAAATATGGCTAAAAGGGCTCTGGACAGAGTCAAGGTAGACCTTGAAACTCACAAAATAGGGCCTGAAATATGGCTTCACAATATGGAAGATGGAGCTCCTTTGGAAGGCCAACAAAGTTAGTAAAGAGAACAAGGGGTGAGAGGGTCACCCCTCTCTGATTTTAGGGCTCAAAAATACATTTAAGCCACTGAAAATCCACTGGATTTCAGTGGCTAAAAGGCCAAACCAAGGCCAATGCAAATGCTCAAATGCATGGCTCAAAGTATGAGGAAATGAAGCATGAAAGGGGATAGATGACCCCAAACAGAAAAAAGACCTTAAACAAACATGTTTATAAACTCAAAACAAGACTTTTTTCAGTTTATGAAAAAGCCCAAAAATGCTTGCAAATAGAGCTAAGATATGAAGCAAAACAATGTTTAAAAGAGGAAAAGAAATGTTACCCTTGAAGCTCAAGAAGACAGCAGCAAAAGGGGTCCAAACTCTGAGCTAAAACCAGATTTTGGAGCTCAAAATGATCCTTAAAGAATCTCAGCCCAATGGTAGTTGAGTTTGATCAAGGGTGCCTAGGCAAATGAGAGGTATATCTCCAAGTATAGCTCTTGCTATGCACACAAAGGCAAGAGAAGGAGAGAGAAACAGAGATTTGGCTCTGGAATTTTTAGAGACAGAGGGATTTTTTTTAGAGTGAGAAGCTCCTAAAACTTGCTTAGGAAGATTGTCCTTGAAAAATGAAAGATATAACTCATATATATCAAAAATGAGAGTTTGCTCGAAAATATTTGATTGTAGGACAGCTGGAGGTTGTGGAAGACAGCTAGAAGGAAAATATCTATCAATTCTGAGCTTTCTGAGCATAAGTGGTCAGCCGACCACCTTTTCTGGTCGGCCTGTTACTTTTTCTGGTTTTTTCAGGACAAAAATTAGTCTACCGGAAAGAAAGGTGGTCGGCCAGTAATTGGGAAGTCCAAAAGTGGTCGACTAGGTGTCCAAATTGAAGCCCCAGAAGTTAGCTTTCCAATGGCACAAATCTTGCTTTAAAATTCCTCCTATGCAAAAAGTTATACCTGTTTTGGTGAAGCCGCGCAGATTCGGTCCAACCGGATTGATGCCCTACTTCAACCAACCATATCTCCCCCGTCCAGAATTGGCTTTAGGAGATTCTTGACTGCAAAATGAAGCCCCAGAAGTAATCTTTCCAACGGTGGTGGCCTCATAGCTGGATTCCAAGTATGCAAATGAATAGGCCCGATTCGGTAAGGGCTGCTCGACTCTCTCTTAACGGTTCATGCCCATTTTCTTCCCCAATTGGATTTCTTCTCTCCACTCTTCTTTTCTTCAACTCCAAACCCACGAACAAGGTATTTTGAAAGATTTTTCAAAGATTTCATCTCTCTTTCATTCATTTCCATTTTTATCCTCGCTCGGTTTACCGAAAAGCGCAACATTTTGACAAAATGAGAGCGTTGGACATCGTAGGAACTTTATTTTCAAAACATTTTGAACGAGAGGGTTTCAAGGTCTAAAATCTTTCGATCAAAATTGTTTTGGTCCAAAAGGGGTATGAAGTTGAGATTTGACTCTCTTCTTGCCGAAGAAACTGAACCTTTCCCCTGTACACCTTTCTCCACCAAGTAAACCATCAGTAGTGCCTAAGTCTTAAGGGTGGTCAAGAATGGGGTGTCTACACAGACGAGCTGGCTGGCTTTGCTTCAATGGCAGATACATTTATCCCACACCCATTACTAATCAACTTCCTACCCAGACCAAGCATTGAAGAACCCAAAGTAGCTGAAGTATTTTGTGCCGAATTGGGCCCTTCTTGGATGGACCCCATCATAGTATTTTTAAAAGACGACATCTTGCCTGAGGAAAGAAAGAAGCCAACAAAATTAGAGCAAAATCACAGCGATTCTGGTTCTCTCCATCACTGGCATTGTACAAAAAATCCTTCACAGGACCTTACCTAAAATGTGTCAATCCCAGCAAGGTCGAGGCATTTTTGTTTGAGATACACGAAGGCGTATGCAGAAGCCACCAATGGAGAAGATCATAGGCTTATAGAGCAATTTCACAAGGATATTGGTGGCCATACATGCAAGAAGATTCAGATAAATATGTTAAGAGGTGCGAGAAGTGGCAGAAGTTCGCACATCAAATACATCAACCAGCCAAAGAGCTTCTACCATTAACTAGCCCATGGCCCTTCTCAATGTGGGGCCTAGACATGGTAGGACCACTTCCAACTGCATCCAGCAACAGAAAGTTCTTTCTTGCAGCAACAGACTACTTCACGAAGTGGGTGGAGGCAGAAGCACTCGCATCGATAAAGGAGAAAGATGTTAAAAAGTTCGTTTGGCAGAACATCATAACTCGATTCGACATTCCCAAGGCTCTAATATCTGACAATGGAACTCAGTTCGATGGCAAAATTTTCAGGGGCTTTTGCGAGGAATACAAGATAGAATTTTACAACTCTACGCCAGCATACCCTCAAGCGAATGGCCAGACAGAAGCATCAAACAAAGTCGTCTTAGATGGTTTGAAGAAAAGGTTAGAGAGAGCAAAAGGCTAGTGGACTGAGGAGCTTCCTCATGTTTTATGGGCTTACCGTACCACACCTCGATGGTCAACTGGAGAAACGCCTTTTTCCTTGGCCTATGGCATGGAGACAATAATCCCACTAGAAGTAGGCCTCCCCATTATTAGAAGTGAAAATTTTGACCCAAGTTTGAATGAAGAGGCCATAACCTTGGAACTTGACCTCGCAAAAGAAAGAAGAGAAAGAGCACTAGTTCACATTGCCTCATACTAGCAGGAGTTATTCAAAAAATATAACAAAACAGTGCATCCAAGGCAATTCAAGATTGGAGATTTGGTACTGCGCAAAGTAATGGGAAACACATTGGTACTTGGAGATGGCAAGTTAGGACCTAACTGGGAAGGACCATACAAAGTGGTCGGTACTGCGCAAAGTAATGGAGACAGCAAAGCTATTCCCAGACCATGGAACACTGCCAATCTCAAACTATTTTATTTTTAGCTTTTCTTTAAAATACTTGTAATTTTTTCTTTTTCAAATAAAACAAGTAGTTTTCATTTTCAGCATAATTCTTTCTACTGTAAAAGTTGTTCTTAGTCATTGCCAGCAAGGGGCAATCAAGGGGTTTGGCAGGTATGACCAGATCAAGGCTGAAGAAGTTTGGCAGGTATAACCAAACATTCTCTTCTTCAGCCGAGATAAGGATCAAGGCTGAAGAAGTTTGGCAGGTATAACCAAACATTCTCTTCTTCAGCCGAGATAAGGATTAAGGCTGAAGAAGATTGGTAGGTATGACCAACATTGAGTTCTCTTCAGCCGAGATAAGGATCAAGGTTGAAGAAGTTTGGCAAGTATGACCAAACATTTTCTTCTTCAGTCGAGATAAAGATCAAGGCTGAAGAATTTTGGCAGGTATGACCAAACATTCTTTTCTTCAGCGAGATAAGGATCAAGGCTGAAGAAGGTTGGCAGGTATGACCAACATTGAGTTCTCTTTAGCCGAGATAAGGATCAAGGCTGAAGAAGTTTGGCAGATATGACCAAAAAATTCTCTTCTTCAGCCGAGATAAGGATCAAGGCTGAAGAAGGTTGGCAGGTATGACCAATATTGAGTTCTCTTCAGCCGAGATAAGGATCAAGGCTAAAGAAGGTTGGTAGGCATGACCAACATTTACCTCTCTTCAGCTGAGATAAGGATCTAGGTTGAAGAAGGTTGGCAAGTATGACCAACATTTAGCTCTCTTCAGCCGAGATAAGGATCTAGGCTGAAGAAGGTTGGCAGGATTGACCAACATTTATTTCTCTCCTTCAGCCGAGATAAGGATCTGGGCTGAAGAAGGTTGGCAGGTTTGACCAACATTCAGTTCTCTTCTTCAGCTAAGATCCTTATCTTGGCTGAAGAAGGTTGGTAGGATTAGGTAAAGCCTAGCTGAATTAGTCTGGCTTGGCATGGTGCAAAAGTATTATAAATAACCGAACAAACAGTTGAAGGAAAAAAAACAGATTTCATTCCATTTTGTAAAAGTTCAATACAAAGGGAGGGGCTTGAGCCCAGTTACAAATTTCATTGATAACATAAAAAAGGAAAAATCAAGAGAAAAGATCGTCCAAGTCAGCGTCCAAATCGACCCGGACTTCACCCAAAGGTAGCTCGGCTATGAGATGAGGCCCCTGGTTGAGCTCGGTCGTGGACACCTCATTAGTCGTAACAGGCAAGGGTGAGCTGGAGTCCACCGGAGTAGGAGAAGCAGACTGGCGGCCGAGCTGAGTGGAAGCATTCTTAGGAGCAAGAACCTCATCCTCCTCCCCCTCTTGAAGGAACTTTTGTTGGACCGTGTTAGCATAGTTCGCCATATAGCCCGGTATGAAGTGAGGAGGGGGATTCAGGAAGACTTTGGAGTCGTGTCCGCAATCGAGCTTTTCAGCGGCGGCTTTCCAACCGCATTTGAAGAAAATATCCTTGGCGGCTTCGTATTGCTGGATGTACGTCTCCTCGCATTCCTTAAAGCCTCGGTCCTCTACGTCTTGAATTTTTTTCTTCATATCTTCTAGCTCGGTATTTTTCTTCCTCTCCAGCTTGGCCAACTCACGTAAATAACGGTCTTTTTTCTCGGCTAAGGCCTTCTACTTGTTAGCCTCGACTGTGCTGACTATACCTGCGAGCCTCGAGTTTTCAGCCTCTAGTTCGGCTAACTTGGCCTGAGCGTCTTTCAGCTCGGCCGCCTTTGATTTTGCCTTGGTGACGGCTGATTGCGCCATCTTTCGAAGCTCAAGTACCCGTTTATGAGCCACTTGGCTCTTTTGCAGGGCCTGCATAGTTCAGAGCAGTTAGAACACGACCAATGCATTAGGACCGTAACAAATGTTCAAGTTTGAGGGGATTTTTAGAGCTTACCAGGATCATCGATTTGGATGCCGAGCGAATGGCCTTCAGCTCGGTCAAGCCCTCATGCTGCTCCATGTCGGCAGGAAGGCAAACACTCTTTGCTAAGTTGAAGGCCAACAGATGGTCCTTCTCGGCGCTGACGGAGTCTGAGGCTGTGATAGCTCGACCCCTGAATGTGGCTGTTGGTGCCCATGTTGGCGGGGTGGGAGGATTTGAAGAGCTAGGTCGGTTGCGGCCTTAGGGAAGTGTTGTTTCTTGGAGCTCGGTTTGGGATGGCTCATCTTTATCCCTCAAGCTTTGTGTGCACGACCGTTTGCTTGGCCGAGATGACGAAGCTCGGGCCGTAAGGAGGGCTACCACTGCCTCATGTGCCTGGCCGACCTGTGGTACCTCGGTCTGAACCTTGACAGTTGGAGTGGCGGTTTGTTCGGTGATCAGGGCTTGAACAGCTCGGCGCTTGGCCATTTCTTGTTCCTCAGTTAGGGGAATGAGGTTGATTTGTGGCAAGTTTGGGTCCAGTTCTGGTGATGGTTCCAGAAGAAAGTCAGTTACCCTGACCTTCCTCCTACCACTATACCGGTAAGTCGGCTCGAAGTTTAGCAACTCAGCCCAACCTCGATTATGGTATCGGAGCGCGGCACGAAGAGCATCTTGATTGGCATATTGGTATTGTGATTTTAACTGGTTCAAGTCTGCACAAAGAGAAAGACAACGGTTAGCACGGCGAAAAGTAATAAACAGCAGAGCAAAAACAGAAAACTAAACCGAGGTATTCATGCCGGTTGTCCCTTTATTCCAGTTAATATTGTAGCCCGGTATCTGGGCTTCCTGGTCCTCAAAATTGCCAGAAACTCAGAAGAAGTCGTCGTCATTTACGTCTTTATCCGGTGTGTTCTTTATAATTTTTTCTCGGCCTCTTAGTACCCTTAAATAACATACCCAACCCTCATCATTTTGGCCGAGCGAATATTAGTGGAATAGCTCAGCCAATCCGAGGTTGAGGCCGAGCCTGTGGTTTAGCTCGGCGATGCCATTTATTATCCTATATGTATTTGTGGAGAGTTGAGTGGGGCAGAGTCTTGTTTGCCTAAGAAATTCACAAATTAGAGGTTGAACGAGAAATCGAAGGTCGGCTTCTACAATGGATATCACGGTAAACGGGACAAAGCCCAGTTTGCCCCAAGGTGTTGTTTCTAGTTCGGCTAGGGAGAGGTGAACGTCGTCCAGAATCTGGTAGTCCCTCTAGAATTCAGCTATGGCCCCAGGAGAGTCCACGAGAAATCGGTATTTACCCATGATAACTTATTATGTCAAAATTGTTCATAGTAGCCTAGCCCGGCGTATCTGAGGCTTTGGTTGGCTCGGTTGAGCAAAGCTGTCTAGGGGCAAGGTGCAAAGGTGTGCCTGGCCAACCTAGTTGAGTCTGCAAAGTGACAATAAAGTGTTATGCCCAGATAATTAAACCGGGCTAAGAAAACATGCGGAAATAAAATAAACCTAGCTTGGCTACATCTGGGTTACGGTTAGTTCTTAGTTCGGTCGTAAGGCAGAACCGACCCGACGTTCATGACTTGGTCTGGAGTAGACCTTGAAGTCACAAGCAAGGACCTAGTTCGGTCTCAGGGCGACTTTGGATTCACAAAACAAGTGCCTAGTTCAGTCTCAAAGAGATTATGGATCAAAAACATGTTTTTTGAAAACTAGTTGGTGCGCCTTTAAGCTTGGGAGTAAGGTTTTCAAGTTCATAGTGTTTGTTTAAGCATTCTAAACACACGTATATGGAGATTAACTACTAAAAATATGAACACAAGTGCAAAAGAACATTAGAGGTATTGAACAAACTTACGAGTTTAGGTGTAAGAACAAAACCCAGCTAGCAAGAGAGCGAGTGAAAAGGGAGAGACTGGAGCACAAAAGCTGGAGCAGGTCTCAGACATGCAAAAAAGGAAGAAGATGAACAGTGGGGGAGTGATTCAGGAAATGGGTTTTGAATAGGCACAAAAACGGCGAGACTTTTCAAATGTTTTTTGGTAAACGTGGGACGGCTGTCGCAGTTTGAAGAATCAATAGACATGTGCCACGTGTCATCGACAGGACATAGTGTCAGGTATGTGAAACGACTGGTTGTGGCAGGTACAGAACCGGAGACCGAGCTAACCTAGCTCGGTGGGGATGGATATTTTGATCTCGGAGGAATTGTTTATTTTAGTTCGGTTTACTTGAATGTTTTAGCTCGGCTAGAGAAGAATAATCCCAAATCATGCGTTGCAGATGGAATTAAGGGGCAATTGAAAGGGTAATTTATGTTCTAACATGAGTCGAGCTGAGACCTAATGGGAAATGGACCGAGCTATGGGCTGTGGTGATGGCGTGATTAGCTCGGTCCTTTATCCTGTCAGTTTGGTTAAAATTGTGTGCCAGGAGGCTGGTTTTAATGTTCTGAACCGAGGTACGGAGAGAAGAGAGCCGAGCTGTGAGAGGCAAGGTAGAACCGAGCTAGACAAGCTCGGTGAAATTTGCCGTAAAGCACGGTGGAGTTAGCTCGGTTGTTTTGTTATGCTACCGAGGTAAAACTATCTCACTTAGTTAAGCAGTGAGGAGGGTGTAGAAAGATGAGTATTATCTTTCTGATTCCTAGGAGGACTCTGCTAAAGAGAGTTGGAATCCTACTAGGATTGTGCCAAGCGGAATCTATAAAAGCTCATAGCAGGACCTATGTACAGGTATCACAATTTTGACTCTCAAATACACAGAGCTTTCGTCTATTGCCTATTTGCTGACTTAGGCATCAGTGAGGTATCCGGCACACACCCGCCGGCTAGTTTACGTTTGTGTTTTCAGGGAGTAAAGCGACGATGTTTGGAGGAAGCGCAAACTTGATCAATAAGATTATACGAGAAGATTATTTCGTGCTCGTACAATAATTAAAAAAAAAAATTCTAACAAAATAAATCCTAAGTTGTCGATTTAATATAGGCTTTGTTCGATTGATTTGATATAGACAAATAGTTTAGACTGACAACAAATCAAAGGTTGAGAGTTTAAATTGACAAAATAAAAAATTTAGGGTTTATTTTGTTAATGGTCAAACACTGAAGTTTTTTTTTTTTTTTGGGTAGAAATTAAATATTATAAAATAAAAATTCAATAACTTGTCAAAAAGATGTTTTTCTTCATTATATCTTCAATTCAAAACTTAAATGAGTGTATTTTTATTTTACTAGGACTCATCTGCTAGTCCAAATATCTCAGCTAAAGTGTGGGCCATGGCCACACCTCAGTAGTCACTTCTTATAATGTAACTTGTCAATCTAAGGTCATGTCATGTGGCCTAAATTAAAAAAGACATTCCCACTTTTATATCCTAAATTCAAACTTGGTGATGGTAAAAGAAAAAAAAAAAAAAAAAAAAAACCAACTCGATGAGTGTATTTTTATTTTAAGCACAAACTCTTTTCTTTACTTTTACAAAAACAAAACTAAATAAATTGTATATGAGGATTTTATATATATATATATATTTATTAATATATTATTTGGGATTTAGATTAATATATTATATATATATATATTAAAATCCCACGTTAGTCAAGCTCAAAGACTATTTCTAAATTAAACCCATTTAATAGATGGATCTAAAAATTCAGTCCAAATCGGGCCACCGGATCCAAGCCTAGCCCAAAATATGGGCTTGCCCTTTTACCATTTATTCATAACAATGTTATTCGAGTAAATAGCCATAGAAGCTTACCATACAAAGTGATCAAAGTGTGTATTTAAAATTTTTGTTGTGAGGCCAAATCTTGAATGAATCTAAGTTATAAGATTCAAATTTTGACTATTTTTCTAAATTTGTAACATAACTGTTAGATTAACTTGGGCAAAAAGAAATCTTAAATCTGAGCTGTTAAATTTTGATATTATTATTTCTTGTGTCAAATATGGCACAAATTTTTATTTTGGCAAAAGTCCTATTTTTTCTCTCTTGATCAAACTCACAATTGTTATATTTGAATTTTGTGAAAAGGTATGGATTAACTTTTCAACTATTAGTGAATATCATCTTACTCCCTCATCTATAAACTCATATATTGTGACCCTTCAACTATGAAAAATGAATGTATAGGTAAACTACCAATAGGTCTTAATAGTTGGACTTAATTTCCATAAAGTCCTATTAAAATAAGTCTTGGTAAAATTGTCGCGAAAAATAATTTTTTTGTGACAATTTTTTATATATGTCGCTAAAAATTGATAATCAGTGACTTTTTTTTGTCATGATTTTTATAAATTGTCGCTAAAATTTACAATTAGTGACTTTTTTTATGACAAATTTTTCTTATAGGACCTATTAGACAATAAGTTCACTTATTAGGACCTGCACGTAAGTACCACACCCTTTCAAACCAGCTTTAAAATAAGGGTATATTTGTATGATTTTTATAGTTAAATGGGTCAATTTATATGGATTCGTAGATGAAAGAAATGCAATGTCTACTTAAACTCTTACTAACAATCTTATTAAAAACATACATGTCCAAACATAATTGGATATTTAAATATTATTTTTTTACTAACTAATTACATTTGGCCTCTTATATTTTTAGTAAGAGTTTTAGTAAGATTATTAGTATATGTAGAATTATTCAAATAATATTTGCTAATATTTGAAAAGATCTTAATGTAATTAATTCAATAAATATAAAAGAAATAAATTTTCTCCCATTAAAGCAGGGTTGTCAATTTTTTTGCATTTTAAATATTGGAGGATGTAAAATGTCAAAATTTAGGTCTAACATACATTTTGACAATATAATATTAGAGTTTGTCTTAGTCACATGGTAAGAATTTTTTTTTTTCATATATTTTTTCGCCATTGAATAATAACATTGCATGTTCTTTTCCAAGTAGAGCCCCCTACTGATACTTATAACGCGTAATTATCAACAGGTTCTATTGAGTGGACTTACTTATAAATTTAGAGTTAATTTTTTTTATGCATTTCTCCCTCATTTGATAATGAGAAAATTTTAAGAGTTCTTATATGTGATGATTGGTACGTAATTCGGCTCGTCTCTCTTTAAGTTATGCCGGGTACGTTGTTGTTGAAAACTCTTTCTCAAAATTTTTGTTTGTATTTAATTCGATCCCATGTACTTCACTTGTTCCGGAGGGTGCGAGGTCTGGTCCGAAGTGTTGGAAGTTGAGCCAAGAATTTTCTGAGCTGGAGGACCAGAGCCGCACGTGCGGGGGCTTGGGCTGCACGTGCGGAAAAGGGGCTGCACGTGTGGAAAACAGGGGGCTGACCTGGGTGCATACTAAAATAAATGCACGTGAAGCAGCAGGTGCGGGAGAGAGAGGGCCGCACGTGCGGAGATGAAGGCCGCACGTGCCGGAGGCACGCTCGCACATGCGGGCATGGGTGCCGCACGTGCAGTGGTGGGTGAGTCCGAAAATTTTTGTTTTTCTTCTCTTTGGGCTAAGTGTATCTCACTTTTGTTGTATCTCTCTCTCTAAAAAACTCTTTTTTCTCCCTTCTCTCTACATTTCCTACACCAAACAAGATCAAATCCTTGATCTCTTTAAATCCATTAGAGTTTTGCCCATAGTTTCTTCATCGAAGTTGGATAACTTCTCGAGGGCTACGTTGTGTGCGGTGAAGATCGAGCTTCGACACCGTTGATTTTGGGAGTTTTCATCTCATTTCTCCGTTAAAACTTGAGGTAGGAATTTTCTTTGAGTTATATGTATATATATATATTTTTGTAAGATCTAGATGATTTTCGAAATCCCCCTTTGATAGCTTGAAATTTGGTTGTTGGCTCAAGAAGATGAGTGATTTTGAAAGTGGGTTATCTCTTATTCCTTTTTAAATAATCACTTGAGGGTTTTAAATTATATTGATAGAAGAAAGATGTTTTTGGTGTGATTCTTTCAAATGTTTTGGAGGTATAAGGTTGTAGTGAGAAAACCTAGAAACTTTGGGATTTTTAAAAGATGTTGAGAATTCATTGATGAAATGGCCATGTATTTTCTTTGGGTGCCAAACTGAATGAATGTTATTTTTTTGAAATTTTTTTATTTATATTGATATAAATGATGAGTTTCATGAAATATGAGAATTGTGATTTTTGGAAGTTGTTGTTCAAAATGTTGATATAGTCTTGAAATGACTAAATTGTCGAGAATGCTCAAAATGTGGGAAATGTGTTATTCTTTGGATGAATTGGAATAAAAGTATATATATTCATCTTGTGAAATTGCATTGAAAAAAGGATTGAGAATTTTGATCACAATGGTAATATTGTGTGGATGGATGGAAGGAAAATGGAAGGAATGTTGCATTACATTATTAATTGACACATTGACATATCCATTCATTTGATTATGTTAAGCTTTGAATTTAAATTTGAAAACTGCATTGAGAAATGAATGTTGTGAAACAAGTTTTCATGGAATGGTTTGGGGGTAAATACGTTGGTAAGTCCAGATAGGAGGTATAGATGAAATTGATTAAGTTGGCCTGAGTGTCTGGGGTGAAAGACCGAAAACATGCGCAAAGGAGGTACCATTTCTCTTTCGGTGAGAGACCGGTAAAGTGGAGTTTTGGTAGTGCTAGTTATGTCTACCTGCAGACACCAACCTAGGGATTACCTGAGTCGTATTTACCGCCCCTTGAGTTAATTGATAAATTTTGAGTTTGGTGAAAATGTCAAGATATCATTGAACATAATGGTTTTCAAAAGATGAGCAAATGTGATTTTCTTTCAAAAGAGCATAACATGGCATATGCATTTCATTCCTTGAGACTTGTATAAAATGTATATACGTTGTTAAGAATTCTCTACTGGGCTTTATACTCGCCCTATGGGATTTTGGTGCAGGAAAAGACGTGGTGAACCCGCCAAACTAGGGCGTGGGTGTATGCAGTGAGAGCACAAGGCTCTATTTTCTTGTGATTGTAATTTTTGCAAGCCAAGGGCTATATATGTATGGGTTCGAGAAATCATCTTTTGTGTAACCGGGCTTAAGCCTTGGAACTTGTAAACCCTCAAGGGCATTTATTTATTTTTGATTAATGTTCTACATACTATAGATTCAGGTGCTAGAGTTCATTGAATGTATACTCGCACGTGGAACTATTTTGTACGACCTCATGATCTTTAATGCAAACACTGGGAGATTATTTTGGGTTGTCATAAGGAGTAATGGATGTTATGTTATCATGTTGTATTTTTTTGTGGGGCGTTACATAATATGTATTTTGTGATTTTGAAATGATCATTTGATGTTAGTAATGATATTGAGAAATTTATTAAAGAAATAAACGATCGACACATTTTGAATTTTGTTTATAATTTTTGATTTATTTTTAATTTATTTGAGTTAGAATATATTAAAATATGATGTAAAAAGTATAAGTAGTTGAATTATATAAGGGAAATAATAAATCAATGTAGGGGTTGAAAAAACATTTCAAAATAATGGTAAAATTTATAAATTTTAATTATTAAAATCAAAATTTTCCATGTGTAAGTAATTATTTTAGAAAAGTACACCTAATTTGTAATTTTTCCAATTATATATATTTTAAAATCTTATAGTTATAAGTAAATTTTTTTAGTAAATAAGTTCGATTCATAAGACTTGATAGTAACTGGTCCTACCTATGAACTCTTTGTATCTTGTTTTTATCTTTATTTATTTATTTATTTATTTGGATTGGTATCATATTTTTATGTTAGATAGTTAAAAATGATGTATACTTCATTTGCGTGTGAGTGCCCCGTTATTTATAGAAATATTTTCTTTTTAAATTAAGCTCCTTTCGTGCAGTATTTTATAAAATAATTTGTTAATTGGTTCAATAATTTGTTAATTGGCTTAGTCTTGTAGATTATGTACCTCAATTTTTTCTTTCTTTCTTATTTCCATTTACAGTCTATCATACACTCAAATTGCTCTAGTCTTTGAACACTTTCTTTTATATTAGAATTCTTTAATGCAAAAGTTTTTAATCACAGTTACAAGAAATTCTTAAGGAAAATCAAAAGAAAGAAGGGAATTATGGAGGAAAATTCAAAAGAAAGCAACAATGATGGCAATTGCCCTGAAGAACTCAAAGAGGATTGCTACTTGCTAGTATGAAGTACTTCAAATTCCACCCCAAAATTTCAAATGATTTGAGCATAATGAAAAGCGAGATTCTTCATAAATTTGGCCCCGACCCAGATGAAGCAAAGAAGCCACAAAGCCAAGAAAGTTGCGATAATGGAGACATTGTTGACCGGGTCCTTCCAGTAAATGAAAAATTTGTTGAGTACATAAGAAAGTTTGATCTAAAACAACCACAATGTGGACAAACAATAGATGGATTGGAACCTCCTGATTTCCCACCTATAAAGAAATTGCGCGGCCTAATTAAAACTTGTGGCAAGCCATTTGAGAAGCAGTTGACAGAGAGTGATGTGATGGTTGATCAAAGTCGGCTAACTATACCCAAACAAATGTTTGATACGTTTATCGAACCAGTGATGAATAAGAGTGAGAATATTATAAACGGGGTTCCAATTACAACTTATGATTCGATGGGAAATGCGTATCCAATGACGCTCAAGATTTGAAGTTCCAAGACTCGTGTTCTTACTGTAGGGTGGAAAAATTTCTACCTCGAAAATAAATTCATTGCCCACAATGATTGGATCACGATATGGGTGTGTCTCCTAAAACAAACTACTGAAACTAATAATAGCCTTTGCTTTGTTATAATGGTGAGAAGGTTTCCAATAGAAAAAATGTTGCCAAAAAAATTGAAAACGACTAGAAAAAGAAAGCATGAAGAGGGGGAATGAACACATGGTTCTTGTTTTCACTTGATGGGCTAGTTCTTTAGATTTATACATATTAATAGAAAGATTTTAGACCCTTAAGAGTTATTATTTTTTTAAAAAAAATTTCTCTAGCTTAGTGTCACGGCCATGCTTATTCTCTAGGACACCATGCGGCACTTAGTCACTCTCGAGCTTGGCTAGTAGTGCTAAGTCAGCCTAAGTCACAACTTGCAGGAAAGAGAAGTAAGAGGAATACAAGAGAGTTTGAGAGAATGCCTTGTATTTTACTCTTAAGAGAATTTGTACTACTCTTAGATGGTTTGGAACAAATGAGTTCCTCCCTTATTTATAGGCACTCTTGGCCTCTCATAGAACACTCTAGAAGCCACTAGGAAATGCATGGAGAAGCTTCCCTTAGAAGCCTTTCTTACAAGCTACAAGAATATTCTAGAATGCTTTAGAAATATCTATACAAGATATTTACAAGTCTAGTATGTACAAGTGTCTTGAATACTCAAGGATGCTCTAGAATCCTCCATGTTCTCTTCAAGTGTTGGAATGAGCTAGGAGGTTCTAGATAAGCTCCCATGTAGGGGATTTTTGCCATAGGAAATTTAGCAGCTTGTGACATTAGTGTAGCTTTGTAGAGAGTGTTAGTGTGACTATAACACTTTTCATCTAATATTATTTTTTGTGTTTAGCTGTAGAAAGTTTGTAGTTATGATATACCCAATTGATTAGTTGATTTAGGCAATATAGTAATGGAAGCTATCTAGAGACGTGTTTGTTTAATCTTGGTTTTGATTAATGCATTTTTTTTGAACCAGGGTAGGATACATGGTTGGTCTAATTTGTGGATATGATCACATATGAAATACTTTATGGAAATTGAAATTGGTTTTCTATATTGAACCAATTGATACATTTCAATCCATCCAATTTAGCTATGTATTGGCATACACTATTATTGCATATTATAAGAATTTGTTAGGCAAACTGGTCTAGAGCAAACCAATGTAGAGTAGATGATTTTAATCGAACTAATTCTATTGATCAATTGTCCTAAATTAGCAGTTAAGGTAGTCAGTTCACGAGACTTTTCCTAAAGTAGGATTTAGGAAGAGTAAGATGTATACAGTCTTATCTCTCATCTTTTAAGAATTCGTTTTCATGACTCCAACTTGCACTACTAAAGATGTTAACAGCGAGCCTTATCATTATGCCAAATCACTTTATCACAATGTAGTTAATGTATACGGTATAATTCCAAAGCACCTCCTTTTGATCAAACTGATTTTCAAACTTAGAATTATTTTCCAGTATATGGGCTTTTTGCAAAATTGGTGATTTGGATTTTTGACATTAGTTACTGGACCAAATAGGTCTTCACATTAACTCTAATTTAAATCTTACTTAAACTACTTTTGTATTTAATTGTTGATTATTGTGTTTAATTTTTTATGCCAAGGAAAGAATTGTCAGCATCAAAGGATGCTTTGATTTCCAAAAAAAAAAAATTATCCCTCCAATTTAGCGTTCCTATTTCACCCCGTGATGTAGAATTAGGAGGGCTAAAAATGAGTGTGAGAGAGAGAGAGAGAGAGAGAGAGAGAGAGAGAGAGAGAGAGAAGAGTGGAGGCTGTTTTGCATGAGTCTTAGTCATGTCATTGGGGGTAATTCTATTTCAATACACTAAATTACCTCAGGGCAAACACTTAATAAATATTTTCTTAGAGCACACATCAAAAATAAAAATATTCTTAGTACACATCTCTTCATTTCAACAATGCCCTTATCTTTTATCTTCAAAATCCTAATTTATTTTTTATCCACCTATTCTTCTTCTTCCGAAAAGGTTAGAAAGCCACCGCTACCATTGCCATAGACGCCACAGCCACCACCACCACCACCACCACTCTTAGCCTTCCATTGTCACTGGTATTCTTAGCCCATCCTTGCTTTAGCCTAAACCACCCTAATATACCTTTGCTACCCACCATTTCTTCAAAACCCTAACCTCTACGACCTTTTCTGCCACGATCCCAACCTCTACAAATCTTTTTATTATTGTGCACCCAACATTTGCAAACCCTAGATCCGTTCAAAGGTTAATATCCAACCAAACCCTATATGTTCGGATGTGTATTGGGAAAATAGAAAAAGATAAAGATTTGTCCTAAATGATAATTTAATTAAAGGATAAAAATGTGTTTTTGAAGAAATTCATTAAGTGTGTGCCCTGAGGGGATTTAGTGTGTGGAAATAAATTACTCTGTCATTGGAGGTGGAATTGAGGGCCTCAATTAGGGAATGTAGCACAATTATTTCCAAAAATCTCATTATACCAGCTAAATTAAATGTCTATTTAATTCAATTCCCGTGCATTAAGCAATTTTACGTCATTGCTCCATTTATTTTGGCAGAAAATATTTTTACATTTCCTAGCATTTGGAATGATAGAAAATCACCAGAAAATGTTATTTTGTGAACTTCATGATCATTTAGGGATAGTGAAACATTATAAACGGATTCAATAACATAATCGGATCAGATTTACAATAAATGGATCAGATGTGTCAAACTTGATTCAGGTTAAACTTGATTTGTTGACAGGCCTAAGTGAAAGTATTTTATCAAAATTGAAGCTAATTGCCATGACTACCACCATCAAGACCATTTTCTCTAGCATCATTGTCGCTATTGTCATTGTCAGTGAGCCACCGCCACCGCCACTGCCACCGCCACTAATACCATTGAGTTACTGTTACTTCCTCCACTACCACTACCCTACTACCACAACCACAACTACTAACACTTCATCTTCATAATCCCAACTAAATATAAGAAAATATTAATTTTAGAGTCTTCCCTCAAGTCCATTAATTGGACTAGATGGTACAGTTTGGAGCTTAGAGGGCCATCCAAGATCCGATTAATTGATTCAAATGATTCAAAGTTTAGTGCCTTCCAAGTATATTACACATAAAAATAAAAATAACAAAAATTAGGTTAATGGGTAGGTACATATTTGAATCATATTTGTTTATTTAAAATTGATGACAAGTATGAAATGGATAATAAACCATTCATTTTTTTTTCAACACAAATAAGATCCAAACATGTAACTATCTATATCCAATTAATCGGATTTTTTTTTTATATAAATGATTTAGTTCATAGGTACAAAATTTTAAACAGCTCAAATCATTGGAGTGAATCCAAAATAAACTCTCAAAACCGCAAAGTGCACCTTCCAATCCAAATTATTGGACGAGAGGAAAGCCGCCTCCTTTTTGAGAAGTACTTTTACCCAAAACAAATCTCAAATTTTCACAGGTTGTTTCATATCATCAGCATCTTTATATTTTAAATTAAGAAAGAGGAATTATAATTGTGATGCAATTGTAGGGTTCAAAATCAAGATTTGAAATTAATTTAAGTTTTTTTTTTTTTTTTTGGGTACTTACCGGCCAGTCTTGTTAATCAAACTTATTTGTCTATAATTTATGTTCTTTTTTCACCTATCAATATTCACAAAATACCCTCTCTCCAGCTTCTTTATTTCCATTATCAATACTGTTATGACTTCCTCCCTTCCCTTGTTAGTGACCTTCGGCCACTAGCTTCCATTATTAGCGACCACCTTTGGTCGTCATCTCCAGTCGCCGGCAACCACCTCCGACAGCTCTCTAACCACCAATGACCACCTCTGATCTTCGATGATATTTTTGCTATAATGTGTGTCAATAATTTTTTGATCATTTTTTCAACAAAAATGTCCATCTTCACTATGTCACTACTTCCACCATCTCCTCAAATCTAGTAGTAACAAGAAAAAGTGGGAGAGAAGAATGAAAATCTAGCAATAATAAATTTATCACTGATGTTATCAACGATAAATTTACCATATTTGACGACCACTTAATTAGTTGATCTCTCTTACTCTCTCACATTCACACTCATTTAGTTGTTTATTCACAAAAACACACCCACACACTTGCAAGCAAATAAATAAATAAATAAAAATAAGGATAAGACTTATCAATTTCTATATCTCTCTCTAAAACCTCTCTCTCTCTCTCTCTCTATAAACCTCCACCCCCGGGCCTCACTTTTGGCTGGCCGGCCGCCGCCTTCGGCTATGGCGGTCGGCTGGTCCAGCTTCCTCTTCTGTTTGTGTGTTGTTTTTTCCATATAATAACTTGATTCCCACAATGTTTTCCCACTTAGATGTGTTTCGGTGTTGCTGGTCCAGCTCCCTTTAGAGCTGTATGTTTTGTTTTCACCAGGGGGTGCTTGGTATAGGGGTCAAAACTGAGTAGATGGTGGTCGGTTTTGGACCGGAATAGAGGTTGATCTAATCTGGTTAGGAGTTTCATTCGGGCGCTCCTGTGCGAGTGGGAGTTTGAGGGATGAATGTTGGTTCGGATCTTTGGAGATGCTTCGATCCAGATCTAAGATCTAAGAGTTCAGATCTAGATCCAAATCTTCGATCCAGATCTAAGATTCCATTCGAGCGCTCCTTTTCGAGTGGGTGTTTGAGGGGTGTACTTCATCCAGTTGTATCCAGTGGGTGTGTTCGGAGTTTGGTTCGGAACAGAGGTGTCCGACCATGGATCTGGAGTTGGCAGTGGTTCTGTTTCGCCATCGGGTGTGTTCGTGTTCGGATGTGTGTCGAAGATGATCCAGGTCAACGTTGGGTGTGTTCGTCCATCGGAGTGGAGAAGTGGTGTTGGCTGCGGGTATTGGCGTGGGAGTGGGTCTCGGCGTTAGGTGAGTTCCGATGCATTGAGTGCTCGGTAGGTGTTCAAATGGGTGGCGTGGTTGGTAGCAGCAGGTTGGTTAGCAGGGGAGCTGCCGTGGGTGTGAGAAAGAAGAAGATCTTGGGGTTTGGATCTGCAGTAGGTTTTGGTTCTGCAGTGGGTATGGGTGGCTCGACTGGCAATGTGAGATAAAAGAGGTTGCTAGCATGGAGTTAAAAGATGGTTTCATAGGTTAGGAGGTTGGTGTACCAGGGCAGAGACGGAGCATTGTGGAGGATGATGATGGCGGCAGGAGCAAGGTGGTAGGTGAGTCCGCAAGGGGCAACAGCAGAGTGGAAGCAGGGGCTGATGATGGTGAGTCAGCAGAGGTGTAGGCTTTGGGTGTGCAGCAGGCGTGGGTTTTGGCTCTGGTGGCGTGCGTAGATCTTGGCAGTGCAGCAGCATGGGAGTGCAGCAATATTGGGAGTTGGTTTGTTTAGTTTGGCTGTTTTGGAGTTGGTGTTTGGGTTCGGTTTGTGTGGGTTGATGTTGTGGGAAATCTTGTATTTTGTTTTATAGTTAAGTTCTTCTTAACTTATTTGTTTAAAAAAAAAAAAATTCGTGAGGCCAAGGGGTTGGTTGTATGGATGCGAGTAGCAGTAGTAGGGGTCTTTGGACTTTCCGAATCTCTCTCGATGCATTTCATCTACTTGTACCTTTAATTTCATGTTGTTAATGAAATTTTTCTTTGCCGATCAAAAAAAAAAGACTTATCAATTTCTCACTATTACTTTATTCGCTAATAAATGTATTCAAATTTTATAAACATTAGATCTGATTTAACCAAATCTTTATCAATAGATTGATGGAAATCCATTACTATGGAGAGAGAGAGAGAGAGAGAGAGAGAGAGAGAGAGAGAGAGAGAGAGAGAGAGAGAGAGAGAGTGAGTAATCTCATTAGTAAGAGCTCTAGCGATATTGTAATTGTTGCATCTCGACGGCAAACATGGTCATGATACCAAATCGACATCTAAGATAGTAGATCAGAGTTGTAAATGACTAGATCTGAACAATTGCAGTGAAGATCGGCAACAATGGAGGCGATTGGTGAATGGTGGCGGTCGATCGACGACAATAAAGTGTATATCGAAGATGATAGAGTGTAGATTGAGTGTAGTATGAATTATACTTAAAATAAATCTCAGTCGTACAATGCTCTTTTTTTTTTAAAGTAGCATTGTTGAAATCAGTCATAGAACCAAACATAAAATTTATGAATAGATAAAAAATAAATAAATAAGATGGATGGCACTAACAAATTTTATAAAATTTTATCTATTTATATATGTTTTGTTATAGATTTAACAAAACTTAATATTGAGTGTGTGTTTATTCTTTAAAACTTGATTTCCAGAAATGGGAATGTGAAAAGGAAGGGTCTAGGCTTACCTCCGGTCCCAAATCAGATTAGAGTATGTTGTTGGATTTTGTGGGCTCACTATGCAGTTGGCATTGATAATCTGAATCATTCAATATATAGAACTTGTCAAATATTTCATTTCTACAAAAAATCACGCTGATCGGATATTGATAGACACTTAATCAGATCAAATTTGTGTCAACAGTAACTACGATTTTAAAAATAAAGAGTAAATTACCAATAGGTCCTAATAATTAGACTTGATTCCCATCATATCCTATTGAAAATAAGTCATAATAAAATTTTTGCTAAAAATAATTTTTTGTGACAATTTTTTACATGTCAGTAAAAATTGACAATTTCTAACTTTTTTGTCATGATTTTTATAAATTATCGCTAAAACTTATAATTAGTGATGTTTTTCTGTAACTAATTTTTCAAACTGTGGCTGAAAATTAATAATTAGTGACTTTTTTAATAGTGTTTGACGAAAAACGATATTAATTATCATAAGATCTATTGAACAATAAATTCACCTATTAGAACCTACACGTAAGTTCTCAAAAATAAATAGTTGATACAAATATGATCTGATTAAGTAACTATTAATATTTGATCAATATAACTGTTATAAGATTAAAGTATTCGACAAATTTTATACATCAAATGATTTAAATTATCGATATCAATTTCATGATAGGGGCTCCACAGGACGCTCCAATTGAAAAATCTCACAAGATAGAAGCCGATTCCAAAAGCAGAAAGGTTCAACAGAATTTGGAGCCACAACAGAATTTGGAGCCAAGTACTCTGTTTCTTTTTAACAGACCACCTACCAGCCTATAACAACTTCCTCTTATTACCGAAAAGATGTTCCTTATCCTGTGCTCCAATAATAATGCAAACAATAATGATATAGAGTTCTAATTTTAAAATTTTAAAGGGTGTTTTAATGATGTGATAAGAAAAAAAAACAAAAACATAACACACACATTACATCACATGTAGGTCCCACTCCTTACCACATCACTAGAACTCTCTTTAGAGCTCTAAAATTAAAGCTCTCAAACTTTATTCTAATGAAAATTCAAAATTCCTAATCACCCCTACTGCGTTTCTTATCAAAATTGTCATCAAATTCTATTAACACTATAATGGCCACAAAAATAAATGTTAAAAGTGATGAAAACATAATGAGAATGAGGAAAAAGTTTTAGATATTGAAATATTCCAATTTATAATAAAGGAAAAACTAAAATCATCTAAAATTATAATCCCAAATAAAAATTAAAGAGACTGTAGTAAAATATTATTTAAATATTAATTATTCTCTTTCAGTTTGAATTGGGCCTTTTATTCAAGGCCTAGTAAGTTAAAAATAAACTAAAAAATACATATTTAGATAAGGTCAATGTTTTTTGGAACCCTAAATTTCAACGAAAGTTTGGGGCTTTAGATGGCAATTTGCCCACTTATAACTAGCTATCTTGGTTGTCTAGTATTTTTTGGAACCCTAAGTTTCAACAAAAGTTAGGGACCAGCATACCTCTTATTCTTCCCATTTTCCACTTCTCCTCTCATTATGAAAATCTTTTAACACTAAGGTAAATGATGGAAAGTGAGCATTGTTTTGAGGATTGCAAAAAGTCCTGAATTTATAGAAGCTTTGACATATAATTAAGATTGCAAATTAATACTTTTTCATAACTTGCTATTTCATGTAATTAATTCTTTTTTCTTATTTTTGTTTGTTTGTTTGTTTGTGTAATATTAGATAATTTGATAAGCATGAAGGGATTGAATTAGCTAGAAATCAAGTAAAACTTCATGATTTCTAGGAAAGCCCTGAAGATTTAAAGATGTATTGTGAAATTCATCTGCTAAAGGCCTTGATTAGATCAAGTTGCTTTTGTTTATTAAACTCTATCTTTCATTATGTATGTGTTTGGGGTTTTTTTTCTTTTTTTGGGTTTGTGTTCTATTTCTTTTTTATTTTCCTTTTTTGTGTTTTTGTGTGTGTGTGTGTGTGTGTTTTTTTTTTTTTCCCCTGTGCATTGTTGCCAATAAATCTTACATTGTTGTGTTCCAAATACCACTTGAAATTTTGTTGAATGCTTCTTGAGGACTTTTTCTACAAATTAGTTTGGCCCTTCTTCCATCTCCTCATTTCTCTCTAAACTTGAGAATTTTATTCTGGGTATTTTGCCAATTTTGGTACAGTCAAGCTCTTTTATTTTGTATCTTTGAGCATACACCATGTTCTGTAAAATGCCTCAATTAAAATAGTTTATTTTCTTTTGGTTAAACCAACTATTTATATAATTCAACTTTTTTGTTGGTCAAATAGTAAGTGAATCTATCATAACAAGCCAAATAAATGATTAAACAACCTTTCCTATAGAGAATTTGATTACCAGTGTGTGAATGCTCTAAGTGTTGGTAATGTCTTGTAGGAACAATCTTCTGTGTAAATAAAATAACTAGAAATAAATTCAAACAAAATAAATAAATAACATACCGGATTTATTTATCGAACCGAATTAAAATTAAGACTAAGTCGAGTGTGTGACACTCTGTTCTTAAGACAGATTCGCCCCGCTACGGTGCTTACGGTTGAGTGGCGTCTATCTCCCAGGATACAATGATCTTCACAAATTTGTAGAAGCACTTCAAACAAATTTGTTCGGCGAACCAAACCTATGTTCTAACTCTCTGAATATTTATTCTAAAACTAGAATGAGGAATAAAATACAAAGGAAAAATTCTGGACAGCAAATGCAAAATAAACAGACTGAATTTTTTCCTCTGATTCGGACTGCTAGAAAAAAGGCTGTATATATAGCCAAAATATATGACCCGAACAGGTACTAAAGAATCCGAACAGGTACTGTTTGATCGATGCTAGAAAATATTTTTCAAACTTTGAAAAGTACCGTTGGAGACCAAGTTAAAACCTGTTGGAAATATATTATTATTTAAACTATTAAAATAGTTTTGTCATACAAGCCATAAGTGGAACAGTAACAACCTGTTGAAACTTTAATTATTTAAACTATTGAAATATATATATATTAAACTATATGAATATATATATATATTAAAGAATAGTTTAATAAATAAAGGAAGAGGTATAAATTTTAGGAAACCACACAGGAACCCAAAATTTGAATTTAGAATCAAATTAAATTCTCATATTTACAAATTTTAGGAAACCACTCAGGAATCCAAAATTTGAATTTAGAATTAAATTAATTTCTCACAATAATTTTTATTGAAAAAATTCAAAAGAATTTTATCTAAAAAATTAATGTTAGACCCAAAAACGACGTCAACTTCCCATTCACTCATAAATGGTTTTGACGAACCGTCTTCACCGTGTGACTTGCCACACGGCAAGGAACACTTCACCTCTTCGGACCCGCCCCAAAAGACGTTCGGGGCCCACTCAATTTTGGACTCAAAGTAGACCCAAAATATGCCTTATATAAACCAATTTTCCAACAATCCCTCACATGAATGGAATTTGACGGAGAGAAAAATGCAACAATATGATCTAATCAGAGAGTACAGAAATTGGTAATATTCTACAAAGGATAGGTAGCTTTTGGTTTTGAACCTTCCCTTGTGAGACACTATCGGATTTACTAGCTAAACAGTGAACATGATGTCTTGAACTGTTCAGCCGTTTGTGTAAACCAAGACAATAGAACTCACATAGTATATTCCCAGACACAGTTTAGTTCTCACTATTGTGTTCATTTTGGCCCTGAACAACCTGGTTTATCATGAGTGCTCTAAAGACTTGTAGCCCTTCACAAATCTTATAGAACCGGCCCAGTTCACACTCACATAGGTGATTCTTATGAAAAGTATCCTGCCATACTTCACTAGGTTTACCTAGATATAAGAATCATTAAAAGTATTACTTAACCTAAACCGCTGCAGACATCACTATTTCATCAAAGAAATGGGTAGGAGTTAGACTCCCCAGTGATCGTTCTAAGTCATTCACAACTCGGTTGTCCCTTTGAACCTAGATCTTGGGATCTCCAGTCAACTAGGTTGGGTTGCCGTTGTGGTAACTCTTATTTAATAGGCTTAAGTCCCATTCCCCTCGATGAATTCTCAACTAACTCTTTTGCTAACCCTTTGGTTAGTGGATCCGCTATGTTGTTTTTAGACTTAACATATTCTATGGAAATAATTCCATTAGAGAGTAGTTGTCTCACGGTGTTATGTCGACGACGAATGTGTCGTGACTTACCGTTATACATATGACTCTGTGCTCTACTTATAGCTGATTGACTATCGCAATGTATGCATATAGCAGGCACCGGTTTTGGCCATATTGGAATATCTTCAAGGAAGTGGCGAAGCCATTCTGCCTCTTCTCCTGCTTTGTCTAAAGCTATGAATTCAGATTCCATAGTAGACCTAGCAATACAAGTCTGTTTGGAAGATTTCCAAGATACAGCCGCCCCACCAAGAGTAAAGACATACCCACTGGTGGACTTTGAGTCTCTAGTATCCGATATCCAATTTGCATCACAGTATCCTTCAAGTACTGCTGGATATCTAGTATAATGAAGCCCAATGTTACGAGTAAATCGGAGATATCTTAGAACCCTTATAATTGCTTTCCAGTGTTCTACTCCCGGATTACTCGTATATCTACTTAATTTACTTACTACATGAGCTATATCTGGGCGAGTGCAGTTCATCAAGTACATTAAGCTTCCAATAATTTGGGCATACTCTAATTGAGAAATACTTTCTTGTACATTCTTAGAAAGATACAAATTAACATCTACAGGAGTTCTAGCAAGATGATCATCATTTTTGCTGAATTTGTCAAGTATTTTCTCAATGTAATGAGATTGTGACAAAGCATATCCTTTTGATGTTTTGGTAATTTTTATACCAAGTATTACATCAGCAATGCCCATGTCCTTCATATCAAAATGTTTATTCAACATTTTCTTGGTAGTTTTAATCATGTCATTATTACTACCAATGATGAGCATATCATCTACATAAAGACATACAATGACATAACATTTATCTGTGTTTTTAATATAAACACATTTGTCACACTCATTAATTTTAAATCCATTTGACATCATTGCCTTGTCAAATTTCTCATGCCATTGCTTTGGCGCTTGTTTTAAACCATATAATGATTTAACCAATTTACACACTTTCTTTTCTTTCCCTGGAACAGAAAACCCTTCTGGTTGTTCCATGTAAATTTCTTCATTTAACTCACCATTTAAGAAAGCGGTTTTAACATCCATTTGATGAATTTCTAGATTGTATAGAGATGCAATGGCAATTAGCATTCTAATGGATGTTATTCTAGTAACCGGTGAGTATGTGTCAAAGTAATCTAGACCTTCTTTTTGTCTAAAACCTTTGACTACAAGTCTTGCCTTGTATTTGTCTATTGATCCATCCGCTTTCAATTTTCTTTTGAAAATCCACTCGTACCCAAGAGGTCTACAACCTGGTGGCAAGTCTACTAATTCCCAAGTGTGATTTTGCAAGATGGATTCAACTTCACTGTTGACAGCTTCTTTCCATAAAGGAGCTTCAGGATTGGACATAGCATCTTTAAAAGTTAAAGGCTCATTTTCTAACAAATATGTTAGAAAATCTGGACCAAAAGATTTTGAGGTTCTAGCACGTTTACTACGCCTCAGTTCCTCTTCCTCATTTTGATCTAACTCTTGTTCTTGATCATGTTCTTGATCCTGACTAGTGATAGCATCAAAAGATCTTTTATTAGTACTAGTCTCTTGTTTAGTCTTCTTTGGAAATACATGTTCAAAGAAAGATGCATTCCGAGACTCAATAATAGTATTTACATGCATTTCGGTATGTTCTGATTTATTAATCAAAAACCGATATGCACTACTATTCTTGGCATAACCAATGAAAATGCAATCAATGGTCTTAGGACCTATCTTAGTCTTTTTAGGACTAGGAATAGCCACTTTAGCCAAACACCCCCACACTTTTAAGTATTTGTAGGATGATACTCTTCCATGCCACAATTCATAAGGTGTTTGATTCACTTTCTTTCGGGGTATTTTATTTAAAATATAATTTGCAGAAAGTATTGCTTCCCCCCACAAGTTCTGAGGTAATCCAGAACTGATCAACATGGCATTCATCATTTCTTTTAAAATCCTATTTTTCCTTTCAGCAATTCCATTTTGCTGTGGTGAGTAAGGAGCGGTGGTTTGATGAATTATTCCATGTTCTTTACAAAACTCACCAAAAGGTGATTCATATTCACCACCTCTATCACTTCTAAGTTTCTTGATTTTCTTACCAAGTTGATTTTCAACTTCATTCTTATATTGAATAAAAGTTTCCAAAGCTTCATCCTTGGTTCGAATTAAATAAACATAACTATATCTAGTATAGTCATCTATAAAAGTGATAAAATACTTTTTCCCACCTCTAGTTTGAATTGATTTAAAATCACAAATGTCACTATGAATTAATTCAAGTGGTTCCGTACTTCTTTCAATTGAATGAAAAGGAGTTTTAGATAATTTTGCCTCAACGCAAATTTCACATTTATGATTTGAATCAATGTTAAATTTAGGTAAACATTCCATATTAATTAATCTACGCAAATATCCATAATTAACATGTCCTAGTCTATCATGCCATAAATTTGAAGACTCAAGCAAGTAAGAAGAAGATGTAGTATTATTAATAACTGGGGGTACAACGGTCATTACATTTAACTTGAAAAGGCCATCAGACATGTAACATTTTCCTACATACATCCCATTCTTAGTAAGTACAAATTTATCACTCTCAAATACTAGCCTAAACCCATTCTTACTCAACAAAGATCCGGAAACAAGATTCTTGCGAATGTCCGGTACATGCAGCACATTGTTGAGAGTGAGTTCCTTTCCAGATGTCATCTTGAGTACAATCTTTCCTTGTCCTTCAACTTTGGAAGTTGAGGAGTTGCCCATAAAGAGTTGTTCACCATTGTCCACTATAGAATAAGATGTGAACATCTTTTTGTCGGTACAAATATGGCGAGTAGCACCAGTGTCCACCCACCATTCTTTAGGATTTCCGACAAGATTTGCCTCGGAAACAACTGCAAAAAGATTGATATCATCGACACCATTGGAAATATTGTCCACTTCAGTCATATGGGCTTGAGCAGGCTTCTTGCTTGTTCTTCTTTTGCTTTTGCCTTTGCTACGGCAATCTTTGGCCCAATGTCCCTCTTTGTCACAGATGTAACATTTGCCATTAAACTTGTACTTTTTATTATCCCCCCCTTTAGAGCCTTGTGATGAACTTTCTCCAGAAGACTTACGTTTCTTGGTTTTTGAAGCATGTTCCACCACATTTGCCTTAGACTCCATAGGATTCTTACCTGCCCGCTTTTTAGAATTGCGGTTGTCCTCCTCAATCCTTAAACGCACAATTAACTCGTCCATAGAAATTTCGTTGCGCTTATGTTTAAGGTAGTTCTTGAATTCCTTCCAGTCTTTTGGTAATTTTTCAATTAAGGCTACAACTTGGAAGGATTCATTGAGAGACATGCCTTCTGCGTGAATGTCATGCAGAATGAGTTGGAAATCTTGAGCTTGGCTGATCACAGTTTTTGAATCAACCATTACAAAATCCAAGAATCTGCCAACCACAAATTTCTTTGAGTCGGCATCTTCCGTTTTGTACTTTTTCTCCAACGATTCCCAAAGTTCCTTTGCTGTCTTGATTGGACTGTAGACGTTGTATAATGTGTTGTCAAGTCCGTTCAAGACATAATTCCGGCAAAGGAAATCGGCATGTTTCCAGGCATTAACCGCCGCAACCGCTTACCGGTCGGTTTCATCCTCTTTCAGGATAGGAGCATCTTTACGGAGGAAACGAGCCAGGTTCAGAGTTGTAAGATAGAACAACATTTTCTGTTGCCATCTTTTAAAGTCAGTTCCTGAGAACTTCTCTGGCTTTTCACCGTGATTTACCGGTACTGTCATCACAGGAGAGGGGGTTGGTGCAATTGCAGCCACCACAGCAGTACTTGTTTGGGCATTAGTTTCAGTAGCCATCAATTCTAATATATAAAACAAAATTATAATTAGAATTTACACTACACAGAAAATTAAACCAAATTCACAAAATTAAATTCTGTAAAAATAAAAGAAATAAGAATGTAACTTTTATTTTCCAATTAATTTGAAAATAAAATAAAATTTTATTTAAACAAATTAATTCCACACAGAAAATTAAATTTTGTAAAATAAAAGAAATAAAACTATAACTTTTATATTTCAATTAATTTGGAAATTAAATAAAATTTTATTTTATTTCCAAACTGTCTTAAGATTGTAGGAACAATCTTCTGTGTAAATAAAATAACTAGAAATAAATTCAAACAAAATAAATAAATAACATACCGGATTTATTTATCGAACCGAATTAAAATTAAGACCAAGTCGAGTGTGTGACACTCTGTCCTTAAGACAGATTCGCTCCGCTACGGTGCTTACGGTTGAGTGGCGTCTATCTCCCAGGATACAATGATCTTCACAAATTTGTAGAAGCACTTCAAACAAATTTGTTCGGCAAACCAAACCTATGTTCTAACTCTTTGAATATTTATTCTAAAACTAGAATGAGGAATAAAATACAAAGGAAAAATTCTGGACAACAAATGCAAAATAAACAGACTGAATTTTTTCCTCTGATTCGGACTGCTAGAAAAAAGGCTGTATATATAGCCAAAATATATGACCCGAACAGGTACTAAAGAATCCGAACAGGTACTGTTTGACCGATGCTAGAAAATATTTTTCAAACTTTGAAAAGTACCGTTGGAGACATTCTGTAAAATAAAAGAAATAAGAAAATAACTTTTATTTTTCAATTAATTTGGAAATAAAATAAAATTTTATTTAACCAAATTAATTCCACACAGAAAATTAATTTCAGTAACACTTCAATAATTAAAATACTGAAAACAGAATTTTAATTAATGAAAACTCAGAAAATAATTTCTAAAAAACCAAAATAAATTTTCTAACAAAATTCCACAAAAATATATTCTGAATTGTTAATGACACCAATATCGTACTACTAGTTGTCAAAGAAAAGAGACAGTATATTACTACTATCTGTCAAATAGTATATAATCACTATTTGTTTTTCCAACCAGAATATTATTTTGTAAATTCACAGAAAATAATTTTCTTCCGAAATTATTTACGAAGAATGAAAAAAGGGAAACAAACGAAAAATTCTGTAAACAGAATAATTCGATTCTGTCTTAAGATTGTTGGAACAATATTATTATTTAAACTATTAAAATAGTTTTGTCATACAAGCCATAAGTGGAACAGTAACAACCTGTTGAAACTTTAATTATTTAAACTATTGAAATATATATATATATATTAAACTATATGAATATATATATTTAATATATATATATTAAAGAATAGTTTAATAAATAAAGGAAGAGGTATAAATTTTAGGAAACCACACAGGAACCCAAAATTTGAATTTAGAATCAAATTAAATTATCATATTTACAAACTTTAGGAAACCACTCAGGAATCCAAAATTTGAATTTAGAATTAAATTAAATTCTCACAATAATTTTTATTGAAAAAATTCAAAAGAATTTTATCTAAAAAATTAATGTTAGACCCGAAAACGACGTCAACTTCCCATTCACTCATAAATGGTTTTGACGAACCGTCTTCACCGTGTGACTTGCCACACGGCAAGGAACACTTCACCTTTTCGGACCCGTCCCAAAAGACGTTCGAGGCCCACTCAATTTTGGACTCAAAGTAGACCCAAAATATGCCTTATATAAACCAATTTTCCAACATGTCTATGTTATGATAGAATCAAATAAGATGTTAAATTATGATAGATTCAATCACTATTTGGGGGGAAAATATAGATTCACTCACAATACATGGCCTATTATGGTATCTTCTTTCAAATTGTGAATGATACATTATTTGGGGGGAAAATGTAGATACATTTACCTTTCCTATAGAGGGTTTGATTAACAGTGCTTGAATGCTCTAAGTGCTAGTAATGTGAATGCTATGACAAAATCAAATAAGATATTAAATTATGGACTAATGCTATATGCACCAATTAATGCACCAACTAGTGTACAAATTGATGATGTGGCATAATTTAAGATGTTTTGGATATTTGTAATTTGTATAATAAGTAAGGTCAATAATAATGTCATAACTAGTATTGGTACACTAGTTAGTACACTAATTGGTGCATGTAACACCACTCTAAATTATGATATATTCACTCACTATTTAGGGGGAAAATGTAGATTCGCTCACAATACTTTAGTCTATTATGATATTTTCTTTTAAATTGTGAATGATACCTACCTTAGATATTTGGTTTTTCATACTTATTATGGGAATGACCAAGAAACTGATATATATAGATTTTTTTTTTTCTTTTCCTTTCAGTGTTTTCTGGAATGAAGAAACATACACCTAATATCCATTTGCCCATTTTTTTTCTCTACAACGAAAAAAAAAAAAAAAAAAAAACTCCTCTCTGTTTATGTACCTGCTCTTCTCATCTTGATTATAACCCATTAAATATTTCTTATCCATAGCAGTTATTTATTGAAATTAATTTTTGTATTTTATTATCCGATTTTGATACTAAAATTGTTGGAAGTTTTTCAAGAAGAATAATATTTCTTTATAATTTTTTCAGTGTCTTTATCAAAAATAAAAAAAATATTACAGATTTCATAAATTTTAACATAATACATATAAATTACAACAATATTTTGATCACAACATTATTTACACTGTGCCTTCAGGCACGGGCATACACTAGCATATATATAGATATTTTTTTTTTTTCCTTTCCTTTCAATGTTTTCTGGAATGAAGAAACATAGACCTGATATCCATTTGCCCTTTTTTTTTCTCTAGAATGAAAAAAAAAAAAAAAAAAAAAAACTCCTTTCTATTTATGTACCTACTCTTCTCATCTTGATTGTAACCCATTAAATATATATTATCCATGGCAGTTATTTATTGAAATTAATTTTTGTATTTTATTATCCGATTTTGAAACAAAAATTGTTATAAGTTCTTCAAGAAGAATAATATTTCTCTATATATATTTTTTTCAGTGTTTTTATCAAAAATAAAAAAACATTACAAATTTCATAAATTTAAACATAATACGTATAAATTACAACAATATTTTGATCACAACATTATTTACACCATGCGTTCAGGCATAGGCATACAGTAGCGTGTATGTATATATATATGTATATATAAAGAGAGATAGAGAGATATTGTGGTGGTTTTGAATAAGAAAATCTTCAACAGATTTTATATAACATTTATAAAATATTATCAGCTCTACTCTTTTTTGTTTTTGTTGTTGCAATCTTCAATAGATCAGTGCTATGTGTCTTTTTGTAATATGTCTCATTCTAGAGAGCATTTTTCTAAAATCTGTTGTGTTTGACCATTGCACAGGATTGGTGGATTTGGTATGGACCTCCAAGTTTTGTTGAAATGGCTCTAAACCGGAACAAGAGAAGATTAGAACAGATAGAGAGAGGGAGAAACAAAGACTACCAACAAAAAATTAAATAGATATTTTCAACTGATGAGAAAAAATAAAAATTTAAACAAATAAAAAAATTGGACAGAAAAATTGAATAGATAAGGGAAATTTGAATTGAAAAGATTAAAAAATTAAACAGATAGGGTAAAAAAAATTGGATAGACAGAAAAAAATTAAATAGATAGGGAAATTTTTTGAACAGATAGGAAATTTTTTTAACAGATAGTCAACAAAATTCAACAGATAAATTAAGGGATAAAATTAGAAATAAAATGTCTTTCAAAACAAACAAAATAATTTCTCACCAAACTATTTCACAGAGGGTAGACCTCTCACCAATAAAAAAATATCTACTGAATCTAATACCTTAGACAATTGGTAAATTGGATTTATTGACAATTTTCTCAAAGATTTAACTTTGGCCTAACAGATCTAGAAATAAACCTCTAAGCTGGGTTCCTTATTATTATTTTTGTTAATGTAACATTCAAAGTAAATTCAATTTGATTTCACACTTTTAAAAAATAATTCACGTGCAATGCACGTGTTCCATAACTAGTATATTAAAAATAAAAAATAAAAAATAAAAACTTTGGTTCCCAAGCCTAGATCAGCCTGACATTGGCGTTAAAATCTCTTTCAAATCTATACCTAAAATTTCGTCCAATCCTAACCTCACCAAATAAACCCATATAGTAAATAAAAATTATAAAATTTAAAATAAAAAAAAAAAAAAAAAAAAAGCATCTAACAAAATAAATCTTAAGTTGTCAATTTAATATAGGCTCAGTTCGGTTGATTTGATATAGACAAATAGTTTAAATTGAAAACAAATCAAAAGTTGAAAGTTTAAATTGACAAAATTAAAAAATTAAGATTTATTTTGTTAATGGTCAAACACCGAAGTTTTTTATTTTTATTTTTTAGAAATTAAATGTTATAAAATAAAAAATCAATAACTTGTCGAAAACATTTAGTTTTTCTTCATTGTATCTTCAATTCAAAACTTAGTCCAAATATCTCGGCTAAGGTGTGGGCCATGGCCACACCTCGGCTAGTCACTTATTGTCATGTAATTTATCAACCCAAAGTCATGTCATGTGGCCTAACTCAAAAAATATGTTCTCATAGTTATATTGTCACGATCCAAACCCATTTCTATAAGTTTAGTGTTATAATCAGCCAGTAATCTGTGTACCGAAGGCCTGTTTAACAATAATAACAATAATATAATATAAAGGGACTGGTGGAAGCCAATCAATAATAATATACATCGTCCAATGAGTTGTGAGGACTTGAATGGAAACAAGCTTTCATATATATAGTTATATACACAAACATTTATGTCTATAAAGCTCATATATACAAGACAAAACACAATGTAGGGAATTAAATCTCATTATCAAAAATAGTATTAACAAAAGTCATAAAACATTCATTTCACTTGACCAATATCAAAGGGGTGAATTTGAACCACCGAAAATGCCTTGACACAAGTTGGTTCGAAACCTTGCGATGAGGCACAATAGCTGGCTTGACAAAACAAGGGTTCG